>OU612044.1:175912463-176512463 GCA_914767935.1 Coremacera marginata | reverse complement strand
TTTGAAGCTGAGCGATGTGGAAAGACGATTTTGCATGTCCGAAATATTGCTTGAACGCTACAAAAAGAAGTCATTTTTGCACCGGATCGTGACTGGGGATGAAAAATGAATCCATTACGATAACCCGAAACGCAAACATTCATATGTGAAGCCTGGACAACCAGGACAAAGGCAAATATCCATGGTGCCAAGGTAATACTCTGTATTTGGTGGGATCAGAAGGGTGTGATGTATTATGAGCTATCAAAGTCGGGCCAGGCAATCATAGGTGACCTCTATCGAACACAATTGATCCGTTTTAACCCTGGATGGTTACATTTTATAGTTTTTCTCTTTTGTTCTAGTTTGTTTTGTTCTCATTTTTCGTATAGCGCCAGTCGTCGTGTAGCTGCTGCTATGCGCAGACGTGCAACCGAATGCAAATTGTGTAAGTATTATTTTTAAGAATTGGCGTCGTCGAAGCGACGAAGCATGGCTTCTGAGTAACTTTTTCAGTTACATTGTTTTGATTTTTATATTATAGTTTTCTATACTTATATGATTCGTACTGCTGAAATTTAAAATGGGCAGCAAAAAAAATTTGAGTATTGAAGAAATTGAAAAATTTTTGTCGATGTGTGATGATGATTACGAATCCAACGATGAACTGGACTTAAACAACGATCGATTTGGTTCAGAGGATGATTGCAACAATGATCAGACTGATATAGAGGATGCACTCAATGAAACTTTGGAAGATCATAGTTCGTCAGAGGAGCTATGTGACTTGGACGAAGACGATGACCACTTGCTTTTTTAAAGGAAAAGTCAAAAGTAATTACACCACCCAAAAAAGTTTTGCGTGGAAAAAACAACCACATATGGTCAGCACAAAAAGCAAAATCACATCGCTATGGTCTTAATATCGTGCGCCAAGTTCGTGGACCAACGCGGAAATGCAGAAACATTACTGACGTATTTCAGTGTTTTCAAATGTTCATAACAAATGAAATAATCGTTAAAATGGTGCAGTGGACAAATGTGGAAATTGAACAGCGAAAATCTGAGTTGCTTTCATTGAGTGATGATTCACAAAGAAAACAGACTAATTCGAATGAAATATTAGCCCTTATTGGAATATTAGCATTAACTGCCGTCAAAAAAGATCAGCATCTCTCTGCAACTGAATTGTTTGATAGGTCCTATTGTGGGGCACAATATATAGCCATGATGACGAAATCGAGATTTAAGTTCCTTATGTCATGTCTACGGTTCGACGATAAGTCTGTGCGCATTCAGTTAGTAGGGGACAGATTTGCTCCTATAAGAAAAGTGTGGGAGATTTTTATTCAGAAATGCCGTGAAAATTATACACCTGGACCTTACTTGACAATTGACGAGCAACTACTGGCGTTCAGAGGAAAATGCAGTTTTCGCATGTACATACCCAACAAACCAGCAAAATATGGATTAAAAATGCTAATGATGTGTGATAGCGGTACAAAATACATGGTTGATGCTTCACCATATTTGGGCAAAGGCTCGTACAGCACAAATCTGCCTCTTGGCGAGTATTACGTGAAGGAATTAACAAAAACTATTTATGGATCAAATAGAAACATAACAATGGACAACTGGTTCACGTCAATCCCACTTGCCAAATCCCTGTTACGTGAACCATATAAGTTGACACTGTTCCAACCAGTGCGTTCAAATAAGAAAGAAATTTCGAAAGAACTATTAAATACTAAGGGTCGTAAGTGCGGAACATCCATGTTTTGCTATGACAATGAGCTAACACTTCTATCATATAAGCCGAAACCAAGCAAAATGGTATATTTATTATCATCGTATAACGAAGAAGGGACAGTAAATGAACAAACACAAAAACCCACTATGGTAGAATTCTACAATCAAACAAAGGAGGTGTCGATACATACGACCAAATGTGTAGCGTTATGAGCTGTTCACGAAAAACCAACAGATGGCCAATGTGCCAATTTTTTGGAATGCTAAATATGGCTTTCATAAATGCATACATAATTTACGTGCACAACATGTTTGAGGCAAATCAAAAGCCCCTCAATCGCGTCAACTTCATGAAAAAATTACATTTTGCACTTATTAAAGGCCAATTAGATTATAGGCTTACGGTTCCAACTTTACAGTCAACGGTGCGAAAAAACATCAATAGTGTTATGCCAACTGAAGAACAGAAATCTCAAGAAACCAATTCTGAAAGAAAAAGGAAGATTGTGGTATTTGTCCCTCATCTAAACGACGCATGACTAAATCATCCTGTGCAAAATGCGAAATCAGCTTATGTGGGGAGCATAAAATAGAGCTCTGTGCCTCTTGTATATAATGTAACTTTATCCTCATAAAAACTTGATCTCTTTTAAATTAAAAACATTATTTTTAAGGATAAAATTTTTTTTTTTTAAATATGTGCCTGAAGTTATTATTATTTTATTTTTTTTAAATTACCTTTTGTAAAAAAAGCCAAATGAACTTAAACTGTGAAAAACTATTTTTTTTATTAAAAACTTTTAAAAATAAAAATCATTTCTGTTGTTCTTTACTTTAAATAAGACAAATAATCAAAAGCAAGTGGGATTTAAATATTTTTTCTCACAAGAAACCAGTAGGATTATTTTAAAAAATGTTGTCGTCGATTCGACGAAGCATGACCTTTATGCATAAAAAATAAGCATGTCCTTCCAGGGTTAAGAGAGCCATAGCCGAGAAATGACCGGAATATGCGACCAGACACGAAGCCATTATTTTCAACATAACAACGCTCGGCCACATGTTGGAAGACCGGTTAAAAACTATTTGGAAAATATTGGATGGGAAGTTTTGGCTCACCCGCCTTATAGCCTGGACCTTGCCCCGTCCCACTATCGCTTATTTCGTTCTATGCAAAACGCTTTCACCGGGATACGCTTCACTTCAGAACAGTGTATCAGAAATTGGCTTGATTCATTTTTAGCCTCAAAACCGTAGCAGTTCTTTTGGCGCGAAATCTAAATATTACGAGAAAGATGGGAAAAAGTAGTTGCTAACGATGGACAATACTTTTAATCATACTATTACATGTTTTTCTTAAATAAACGTTCAAATTTTGAAAAAAAAACCGCACGAATTTTGTTATAGACCCAATAAAAAGCTTTTAACACTTTTAATTAAAAAATGTTTGAACTCTTTTAATTACAAGATTATACTCTTCAAATAAATGAGTCATTAACAAAAAAATTAATTTATTTATTACACCAGAAAATTATTAATTCTATACACGAAATATGAAGTATTTCATATGCCAGAAAAAGTGTACAATTTGTTTAAAATAGGTATGTTAAACTGCCCCAGAAAATAAGTGTATTTCATGCTCAAATGCCAGCTGAGTAATACATATATCAAGAACGGAGCATTTTCCTTAAACAATTTCTTTTATATACAAAATGGGATATAATATATGAAAAGTATCGAACTTAAAAAAAAAAAAACAATAGAATATTGTTCATCAGCGAGCTCATATTTATTCGAGTGTGAAATTTTATTAAAATTAAGCTTACCATCTTATTTCTTGTATACACTAGCATGCATCGTTGTTGTGAATTATTTCTAGAATATATTCAAAGACAAAAAAAAAAAAAATTTGTTCTGAAGTCTAGCATCAAAAAATTGGGCAAAATGATGATTATTATAATGAAAAACCTGAAATTCTTTATAACCGCTACTGTTTAGAATAAACTTTTAAAATAATTTCTGCAATACACATTGAATACTTAACAAAAACATTAAAAAAATAAGGTAAGTGCATATTTATTTCAATTAAACAACGTTAGTGTTGCTTACAATTAAAATTTGAACATCTCTTAAAATCAGAGGTCTATTAAGCAAATTAAATGCACTGCGAGCCTTAAATAAGACTACATAATATTTAATATTAAACAATATGCTTTAAACGACTATTACAGTCTTTTTATAATGAACACTCAGACTAAAGTTAAATTATACTAAAATTAAATTATTATTAAGAAGACATTCAATGCTATTTGATTGAAAATATTTGCTAAAAAGTTATAAAATTTAATTATTTTTTTTTTTTAATTACTTTGTTAATTTTGCAGTTCAGCTTTTGAATAAAAATGCATGACTGGCTTTTCGTTTCAAAAGTAAGCAATGAATAAGGTTCATTAAAACTACACTTTATTTTAATTGATTTCAACGCAAAAAAAAAAAATACTCATTCCACCACAACTCATTAGCCTAACTTTTATCACACAATACGCACATTTAATTTAACCCCTAAATATAGACTCAAATAAAAACTCAATTAAAATTAAATTTTACCTGACTGCCTTCAAAATTTTCTATACAAATTTTGTGAGATGTTTTTTTTTTTTTCTTTTTCAATTCACCACGAATTGCAGAAAAGTTTCTTAATTAAGGACGGATATTTCCAATTATTTGCTACAAAAACCAATGAAACGGAAATCAACGTAATGGCAGGAAACGGAAGAGGATATGAAATAAAAACGAATAGCTTAATTAACACCATCAACACCCACAACATTGGACGCTCGGGAAGCAGGATTCAAACTTTAGCCTTAAAGAAGCGCGCGTGGGTTAGCTTAATGCGAACAACGAACGTGTTAAGCATAAACTTGACATTATTACGGGCGTGAAAGTAAAACAAAAGCTATAAATAAAACCTTTGCTGAACCCTCTTTTTTTTCTCTGCTTTATGCGTTGTATATTATTTTTAATGACAACATTTTGTGCTGCACAAAGAAGCATAAAGTAAAGCATGATGAACAAGATTTTTTGTTTTTTTTTTTTTTTTTTTTTGTTTTAACTGTTTCTTTTGGCGGACGCACATATTTGGCTTAGTGTGATTATACAGCATTTTTATTTGATTTTCTCGCCACTACTGTATGCAGCAAAAATAGTAGCATGTGGCAAAAAGTGACCCTTTCTGCCATGACGCTGATGAATTGTGACTCATTGACTTTTGATGCCCTCGACTTGACGCAACATAAAAAAGGATGAAAAAGTGGATAGCTTTTGTTGTTGCTATCGTTGTTGTTGTTCTGGTGCCGTCATGCAGATTTTCGTATAGCGGCGCGTTTATTAAAGGCACACGCTTCAATTTTATTACCTGAAAGGACGTAAAAGAATGTTTTTTTTTTCTTTTGTGTAAAGCCGAGGTAAGCGAAAATATGCAAAAAATTGTGAAACATGAAAAATCCAAATTTTCTTGATTTTCTTTTATAAATGCCGAGTAGATGAGTGACTGAATGAGTGCTTGACTGGCTGGCTGGCTGGCTGGCTGGCTGGCTGGTTCAGGCAGCTCGTTTTGGTTACTCGATGGTCAGAGTAATGACGGTGAACGATGAGGCAGTTTTTTTTTTCTTTCTTTTCATTTCTTCCGCGTATTGAAAGCTTTGACAACAAAAGCGCGCCTACACAGTATAAGCCAGTCAAATTGCACCATTAGAATTTTTCCAGAAAAAAATTAACAAAAGGTTGCCAGATATACACTAAAATGTTGATGTTATAAAAGCAGCTCAAGGCTTAATTAGGTTATCAACTCTGTGGCTATGTTTTACGTTTTTTTTTTTTTTTTGCATTTCTTTTGTGACAAAGTGCGAAAATGACAGTAAAAAGAGAAATAAAATAATGCGTTAAATGATAATGATGATGGTAAAGGGAAGTAGTGAATAAAAATAAAGCGATTAAGTGGCAACATGTGGTTGCTTAGAAAATTGCAATTCTTGTAAGCTCTCTTCTTGCGCTCTTTCTACATAATCAACGTTGAATGGTAAACAGAAAAACGGAAATTAACGTAAGCAATCAAATATTTAAGCAAGGACAATAAGAGGACAATATTTTTTTTTTTTTGTGGGTAATGCTGACCGAGAAAAATTGTGCTAACAAAAAAGCTTTATTGATGTCTTCGTATCTTGTTTTAATACAATTTTTTAGTTCAGATTTAATACTAAAAAAAAAAAAAAAAAACGAAATGGCCATTTCAGCCCTTGAAAGGACTTTGACAGAGGTTCTTATGATCAATTGTGCTGTGTGTGATGTGAAATGTTTGCACACAAATGATCGAGAACTGGACCTACATGTTTTACGTCGACTCCAAACGGTTTATGTTCTCAAGAAGCTTTTCATGGCAGTTTTTACTCTCTAAGGTTTGCCATTGTCTGCAGAAAGGTGACGGCCGAACAGAAAAATGAATTCAATTGAAAAAACTTACTGTGTCGGATGGAGGATTCGAACCTGGGTTCTCTGGCGTAAGAGCCACACACTCTACCCACTACGCCACGGCCGCCACTTGTTTTTATGCATTACTAGTAAGGAGCTCTGTTATGTCTATATACCAAATGTCTAAGATATTCACTATAGACATTTTAGGCATGATGTACATAAGGGAGAGTAAAAAAGTATTTGATATTAATAATGCTTAGGCATAACCACTGCAAGTTAATGCTAAAATATCGCAAAGAAAAGTGTTTATTAGTAGTTACATATAACTGGTTTCCAATTCCGTCGCAATACAAGGCGTAAAATGTCAAAATAAGAGCAAATGTATTTCACTTTATTAACAAGTAAGCTGAACGTAAAATACTTACAGTCATGAATAACTATTAGCATTTTCAGTTCTCATAGTATTAACAATATGAATATTTTGCTAAATAAATTGCTTTCATTGATACCGCTAAGTGTTTTGGTCATTAAAACTTGCGTAAGCTATCTTTGAATCACTCAAGCGTAGCTAACAGAGCTGTAAAATATTACAATAATTTTTGTTTTAAAATTTTATGATTTATTTACCTTTTGAAGGAACTCATTTTAGCTTGAAATTATTAAGATTTAATTCTATTATTTCATTTTAATTAAATTATGTGAATTAATTCCACTATTTCTATTATTATTAAATCATTAAGATTATTTCTATATATTAATACTCAAACAAAAAAGTTTGTGATCCCATTTTTTTCTTGTGTTAACTTCAACATATTCACATAAAACTAATATCGATGGAAAGGTATTTTCAAGTAGATGTGCACAATATAATTTTTATTCGAATATATTGTCGTTAAAATAGGTAAAACTAAGCAAATGTAAAAACCCTTTGTTCCTAATGGGATGAAGCCAACAACAATTAAATATTATTGCTATACCATACACGAGCAATAGTAGAATGCGAAAGAGTCGCAGGTACTTCAAAAGAGATGTGTATCATTATTGTTGTTGGTGCTTTCTCTTTATATCTCTCTCAACAAAGTACATTTGACACCGCGTCAGCGTCAAAAAAAATGTTAAACTACTGCTTGCTTCATATAAGGAGGTGTTCATACGTCAGTCAAATGATTGAATCAATCAAAATTTGTTGTTGCTTTCCTATGTAAAAAAAAAATTAACTTTATCTCAGAGCGAAAATGAACTCCAAAATTTTCTCTTGTCAGTCAAAATTTTGATTAAGCTCCAGACCTGCATCAATCAGTCAAAGAGTTGCATTATTTTACTTGTCTGCTTTTTAGCAGGCAAATATATCAAGAAAAGTAGTTAACTGGAAACAAAGGTAGTTTTTTGAAGAGAAGAAGAGGTGTTGTTTCTTTAGTTCCTGCCATTATTTCATTAATTCTATTGTTTTTTTATGACTTGCATCCGATGGTCATTCAAAAAGGTATAATTTCCGGCGTATTGATTTCCTAATGTGCTCAATTTTAATCCTAAAAGATCAACTATATTTCCGCTATTGTTTTCCATTTTCTAAAATTTGCACACAAAACAACTTAATAAAAGAAACACCCAAATAAAGTGATGCACACAGCACGATATGAATCCACAAAATAGTAGCAGGTAGTAGCAGGTAGCAGAAAAGTAAGAAATGCCTGTGTCGGAGCTCAATCAAAATGAGAGAGTTAAAGAGAGTAAAAAATCGCGATATACTTCAATCATTTGACTGATGTGTGAACACCTACTAACACATTTGTAATTATTTATTTTGTTCAATACTTCAGTTCAGGCTATGGGTTGGTGCGTTCAGCAAAAAAACAAAAGAAAAACTGATTTGATATGGCCGGATTTCGGCCACAGGCGATACTAGTTTAATTAATTTTAAAGCAATCATATTTTGAATGCATTCATTTGGTTTATTTCAACAATTTGAATGAAACAACAAAATTAATAACGTTGCTATAAAATAAATCAAAAAAAAAATTATTTCAATTAAATCTTTTCAGTTACAAAATAAATTACGACTTGAGTTAACTATTACAACTATTAAAATTATATAACTTGGAATCTCTAAGGCAAGGAATCTTTCATGTCTTTCCATTTTTTTTACGTTTTTATGCTTAATTTCAATTTTATTGCTTGCTTGCCGACATATAGCTCATAGGTCAGCTTGACGTCTCCGCGGATTCAAAGGAGACGAGAGTTCCGCCCTTGTTGTTGAGAAGCTGGTCAATGACCATCTCCGACAACTTGGCCTCGATATTACCCCACTCCTCCGGAATCCGTTTATGACTGCTGGAGCCCGAAAGCGATTGCTTTGAAGAAGCTCAGGTGGCAGTTTGAGTAGCGTTTTGCCCAAGGTACTTGTCGACCACAACCTGGAACATTTTCCTATCATCCTCGTCGCGGACATGAATGATACCAGCCTCCGCATTCATTGCTAGAGGCAAGCAACTCTTCTTCTGTTATTTCACCTAGCATTATAGGTATATGTTGTTTTTTTTTTTTTGCTGTTTATTTGTATTCAATATGTTTTACGCCAATTGGCGAGCCCCAATACCATAGTAAGGCCAGAGTTTGTCTCTGAATCGGCCAGGTCAGAGAGGGGATACACTAGACTATAGCACAGTATAACTCTTGGCTGCAAACCATCCCTAGATCCCAGAGTTAAGGAGAGATAGCTTTAAGTTAATTGCTCCACAGTGACCTGCACAGCATGGGTGGCCCTACCAGAAGCTTTCGCTACCGTTGTTATAGCCCATAGTGTCATTGCAATCTAAACATCAACACCGCATCGGGAAAGCAATTGGGAAAGCAACTGGGAAAGCTTGTGTTCGGTGTTCGGTGTTCGGTTCCTCCCTCAAAATATGTCGAATAAGGGCGTTAAAAGACCCCCTATTTCTGTGTCTCAAAAATGCTTCCTCAAATACGAACTACAAAAATTGGTTAGATTTTACCAATAAAATCACAACATAAAATCGAAAGATATCGAAAAATCCTCGAAAAATTCTCGAAAAATCTTCGAATAAATAGAAAAGTGCGATATCTCGAAGGGGAAGGAAAATAGGTAAAAATTAACCATTTTTTTGCGGTTTCCAAGGGGGGAAGCATTTCTGAGACGCACAAATAGAGGGATCTATCAAACGCCCATTTTGCACAGTTTTAGGGGGGCACGTCGAAACACATCAGATTCCAAAAAAATGGCCCGATTTACAGCACAAAATATTTAAAAAAAAAAAGCACGAAGAAAACATTTTTGAAGACCATCCCTTATCAGCGGCCCATATTTTTCACAAACTATTTTTAAAACTATTTATTTGGGTACTCCCTTGTGCCCAACAAATTTTTCTTTAACTTTGTTTTTTTTTTTTAACTAAACCAACGCTCAGGGGATGCCCCCTTTAGATGCGAAAGCATTGCGTTAATTCGGAAGACGGGTGATAGTTAGTTGGAGGGTGGAAAGATGGAGTAGTGACGGTGAAGATTTGCTTTAAACTTACACAGATCAAAACTGCCGGGGAAGACGCTCACAGGGAGATTATTCCACAATCGTACCGAGCGACTAAAAAACGAATTATCTCGGTAATGCGAGGTTCTATTGGGCACCGATGCAATGGTAAAGGGATGGGCTTGAAAAGCTGCCCGAGTAGACCTAGGAAATACACGAGCTGGTGGCGTCAGGCCATGTACCTCCCTTGAACACTTCCCATGGTAGAACCTATAGAAAAGGCTTAGGCAACCAACATTGCGCCGATGCCCAAGAGAACTGAGAGGAGATAAAATGTTTTCATATCCTATCATATATATCGCACGGCGTTGAATTCGGCCCAGAAGCTCCAAATAAAATCTCGAAGCTCCTGCCCAAATGTGCGAATTGTACTCCATTTTAGGCCTTATAAATGAGGTATAGATCACTCGAAGATCAGATGGGGTGAAGTATCGCTTGCACCGTTTTAAGAAACCTATACTATAAACTATACTTTTCTTAAGCAAGTAAGTTGAGTTAGTTGAAAATTCACAAATAAATTCAAGCTTTTCAATCTCTATGACGTACGTTTCAAGTCTGCTGCTGCTTGTTTTTACTTCGTGTCGTAGATCACGCTTTCATAAATACGAGCAACAAGGTGACGTCGACTTGACTAATTTCAAGTATACTTGAACTTGATTGAAAATTATCAAGTTCAAGCGTGCTTGTATTAATAAATTTAGGAAGTACTTGAAATTGCAAATGAATAGGCTTGTGCAGTTCTTTGGTGGCTATCCTTCGTAGAGGATGGTGGCTGGTAGTTGGTACACAAAATTAAATTCATTCAGCAATAACACACTTATATCAATTACATCAAAAGTTTATCTATTACAAGTATGCAAGTAATTCAAAGTATTAATATACACATTTTTTCTTAAATAGTTTCACCAAAATTTATATTATTAATAAGTAAAGCTGGGACAAATAATGACAAACCAGTCATTAATAACCGCAACGATATAACTCGTAAGTACTTATTTTTGAAACAAATTAAATTTTGCTCGTTACAAATTTTTCAGATATATGTTTTTATATTAATAAGAGAAAAAAAGTATCTATAAACATAACCAGCAGTTATCCATAACCGTTAGTTAGCATCTTAAACTAAAATTCTATTTGTCACCAACAAAGAAAAATTAATCATAGTTAACAATCATTCATCAGTAATAAGAGATTCAGTTATTAGTATTCATTCAAAACTAATAGCATTTAAATATAATAATAAAAGAAATATAAAAAAATTACTATTAGTCATGAATAACCGTAAGCATCTCCATATTTTTGGCGGCCGTTGCGTAGTGGGTACAGTGTGTGACTCTTACGCCAGAGAACCCAGATTCGAATCCTCCATCTGACCCAGAAAATTTTTTCAGTTGAATTAATTTTTTCTGTTCGGCCGTCACTTCTCTGCAGACAATAGCAAATATCAGAGAGTAAAAACTGCCATGAAAAGTTTCTTGAGAAAATAAGCCGTTCGTAGTCAGCGTAAAACATGTGGTTCCAGTTCTCGATCATTTGTGTGCAAACATTTCACGACACACACAACACAATTGATCATACGAAGCTCGGTCAAAGTACTTTCAAGGGCTGAGATGGCCATTTCGTTTTTCGTTTATCTTCAAATTTTTAAATAATTTTCAGCATATTATGTAAAACTTTTCAGTTTATTTCAGCTTTGATACCAACAAAGATCAATTTGATATATAAAATGGTTATCCATAACCGATTAGACTCAGAAAAATTAGTCAATATAAACGGTGAATTTATTTATTGTTGAAACATTACTGTTTTACACTTAACTAGCATGCGAATTAGAAAAACTTTAACATAGTCTGCATCAAAACTATATCAGCCCTAATAGTCACTTTTAAGTCCTGAATGCAAAAAAAATATCTTTGAGCAATAACGGTTATCTGAAATCAAAAATTTGTGTAACAAAAATAAATAAAATATATAACGAATGATTACGAGAGTAGGTTAACAAAATTGTCACTTGTTTGGAAAAAAAAATTAGTCATTAATCATCGACACCAATAACGATTAGTGCTAATTAAATCATATATATAAATTTATACTGAGTTTATTTGTCATTTTTCTCAAGCTGGTTTTTTTTTTTTTTTTTGAAAAAAACTATTAATTTCATAATAACTATCAACATCCACATCAGCATCCAAAATATATATAAGACAGATACAGATACAGATACAAATACAGATGCAGATGCAGAAACAATGTTAAGTTCACAATAACGCTTGGACTAAATGTACAAAATCAAGCAAAATCAGTGTTAGTTTATGTGAATTAACTCTCTATTCAATTTTTATTTGAATTTTTCTAAAGGACCTGCAAAATAACTTATATTTTGTGTATATATAACAATTAAATAATAGAGTCAACACCGTTTGCTTTTGTGTTTCTTTGAAAATTTTAATCATCAATAAAAGCGAGTCAAAACCTAGAATTCAAAAAAAAAAAAACATCACCAATATAATGGTTATAAACAATTCACTGCACAAAGCTCATCAACTGCTCACATTTATCAATAAATGCTGATATTATTTGTCGCCTCTGTTGTATTTCTTTTTTTTATTTAAATAATTTATTGCTGTGAAATTTCATTATAACCGGTGATGCATACTTAATAGAAAACAGAAAAAACTTTTCGCTCATAACTACTACTAACGGAACACATCCGTCACCAAAGCTATTTCTTTTTTTTTTTTTAGCCATACTTTTTCAAAATTACAACTTGTCATTGTGTGCGAGCTGTAGCTATTTTTATTTTTATTTTTGCCAGCTTGTAATCAAATTTTTTATATTCTGCAGCATTGCCACAAAAAATGCTCTCTATGGGCAATAAAAAAATTGCCACTTTTTCTCGTTTTTTTTTTTTATATGCAGCACTTTAGGTATGTATTTTTTATGCCAATCGATCAATTTAATAATTCGTCCATCAGGAATGCACACTAGCGAACGTGCAAACACACACACAGTGTCATATAAATGTTACCAAATAACACACACACTGAGTGGCTTGTCATCAACGATATCAACACAAAGCGTTCGCCAAGTCGATGTCCTCGTGTGCGTCACTAGTTGTAAAGGAGGTTGCGGCCCCTTTTTTTTTGGGCCACACACACACACACCGTTTACACACAAAAACACGCACTCACATTCAACCTAGCTTCTTCCTCTGCTGTCAATAAAGTGTGTCATTTCTTTTTTTTCTTATTCTTGCTTCTTTGTTTTGAATTATTAAGAGCGATTTGTTAAAAATTAAAGCATAAAAATAGCGATCAATAAAAAATTACGAGCAACTTAAGGTTTATTCAGGCGTACATGAGTGTCTGTATTTTTGATTGGTTGTGTGTGTGCTGCTGTGCCTTATGTGTTGATTTTGGGACATTACTGTGTGTGTGCAAAGTTGTGCATAATAAATTTCAATTAAATTTATTGCGTCGCCATATTGAAATTTCAGTTTCAATATTTTTATGATGATAAAAATGTTTGTTTTTTTTTTGCTGCCACCCAACATTTATTGCAACGGTAAATTAAGTTAGCTTGTGTGTGGGAGTGTGTATTTTTGCTGGGAGATATATGAAGCTATGCTTGTTAAAAATTCCTAAAGAAAATTGAAGCATTTTATTACTTGGATGCTTTTATAATACTTAATCAAGTTAATGCAAGGATTGAGTTAAATAAATTCGCTTGTGGCACTTTTATTTATTTAATATCTACCCAAATATAAGAGTGAGTAGGATTGTAAGCATAGTTTAAAAAAAGCATAGGTTCGCTGATTCTTTGTTTTCTGTGAAAAAAATGCTCAGTAACGATAATAGGAGACAAAATAAGTTTTTAGATTTCTGTTTTTAAATAAGAATATTTTCTACCTTAAAAATTATATTTAAAATTTTATAATTTTGAGAAAGTCTGTCTATACTGATTTGATATTGACTGATTGACTTCTATTTTCACATTCTTAAGAGCTACAGGGTTAATTAAATTTAACGACTTTGATTCACATTATTGTTTCTAGCAGAAAAACTAACTAACAGAAAACTAATTTTGAGAGCACATTGCAAAGGCGGATGTGGCAGCCGTGATGCAGTGGGCAGAGTGTGTGGCCCATACGCCAGAGAACCCTGGTTCGAATTCCATCTGACACAGAAAGTTTTTTCAATTGAATTAATTTTTCTGTTCGGCCGTCACCTCTCTGTAGACAATGGCAAATCTCAGAGAGTAAAAACTGCTATGAAAAGTTTCTTGAGAAAATAAGCTGTTCGGAGTCAGCATAAAACATGCAGGTCCAGTTCTCGATCATTGTGTACAAACATTTCACAACACACGCAACACAATTGATCATAAGAAGCTCGGTCAAAGTCCGTTTTAGGGCTGAAATGTCCATTTCGTTTTTAATTTTTTTTTTTTTTTTTTTTGCAAAGGCAATAAAATTACCTCTATAACGGTATATCAACAAAAACCATCGACTTAACTGCTACCGAGCTGTGCTCGTGTAAAAATGAAATCAATCGGTTGAAACTACTAAATTTCGGTTTTGAATTTCTCATAATTTCGCGTAAAAAATGAAATGGTTCGTTTTTAGTAGTTATTAATTTTGTAATTTATTCAATTTTATTTTCAATAATAGCAAAAATAAAAACATATCTCTAAACATAAAGAAGTTGAGTGTACTAAAAAAAATTATGCAAAACAATCATATGCATAGCTTATGAATGACTGCATAGCTAATTGTACTGTCATTGTTTATTTTATTGTTGTTTTCTAAGAAGTATAATTTTTTCAGTACAGCCTACTTTTTTATTTTTAGAGATATGTTTTTGGTGTTATTGAAAATTGTTCGACATTTATAATAGGTTTTGTAGCTTCGCATATTTATACGAGAAAACAAACATAGCTTTGCTTAAAATAAAATAGTTTTACTCGAAAAATTGCTTCCATCAAAAATTTCCTTTTAAGGGTAAATTTAAAAAATTTAAATTTTCTTATCATTTTAGATTTATGTTATGTGGTTTCATGAAAAATTCACAGCTTAAGATATTTTAAAAAAATGTCCCTTTGGAAAAAAAATTTGGGAAAAATTTCCCTTTTAAAAATATGAAATTTAAAATTTTCTCTAAAGTTGCTATACGATTTCAATATTCTTACTACCTAGCAAAAATTTCCAATTGAGGGAAATTCAGAAAAATTCATAGCATTTAATAACTTTCAATTGATTTTATGCTTTTGTGTCAAAATTTGACTATTTCTGAATATTTAAAAAATACCCTTTTTTGGGAAATTTTTTAAAAGTATGTTTTCTCATAATTTTTGTTATTTATTAAGATTTTTTTTTTAATTTATCGACTTCTAATAATATTAAAAAATTTCTCCTACCAAATTTCTTGATAGAATTGTTTTGCGCTATGATGCAAGTTGTTATTTACAATAACATGTTATTAATTTAAAGAAATTTTAATTGTTGTTTTATAAAAAAAATTAGTTTTCTTTTAATTTATAAAATTTTCCAAGCCACTCAGGTCTTAACTTTTATTAACTTTTTATTGTTATTCTTTAAATACTGTATATTAAACTAAACAACTCTCTCTCTTTTCTTTGCAGGTAAATACGAACCCAAACAAATTTAGGGGTAACTGAATTAACTGCTATAAGGACTTTTTATCACATAAATATTAGTAAGTTTATTAAAAAATAAGCTGATCAAAATAAAAGGCCGCATGTTGAGATAAGCCCCTTCATTGTGTATTACGAAATAACACGAGAGAAGCAATTCTATCTTCTATGCAAAAATCTAATGCGTTAGTGTGCTTTTTCCTGACACAAAATGAAGGCGTTATTTAAGATAATTACAGTAATTAAATTGTCAATAAGGTCATTCAATTTTTTGTTAAAATTGATATATTACAATTTTTTGATTCTGTATTAGTATAGATTCTAGGGAACAATTTGTTGCATAACTTTTATTTTAAATTATACCTTTATTTCTTAAAAACTCTAACCACGATTTTAAAACATAATTTTGTGTTTTTAGATTGAGCACTTAAAAATAATATGATTTAATATTTTAGAGTGTATTTCTCAGTATAGCCAATTTTATGTAGACCCTGCATAAAGAAGAGTTTTTCAGATATATCCTAATTTCTGAGTATTTTTTTTTTTAAGAATGAACATGGGAATCATATTATTGTACAAAAATTTTCAATTTTGTCCTGATTGTTCGGTCAAATTTGACACAGTGGAAAGGTGTAAATTGCGATAATGTTCACTAAATTTTCACCAAACATCTCAGAAAACAGAATTTGAACGGTCATCTTTTTTAAGGAGCATTCCTAAATAATTACCAAATACGTGAACTTCCACGCAAGTCTTTGCTTCCCCCTAGGGAAAATCCTGCGAACGGCCATGCTTTCAAAAGTTTCTGAATAATTATATTTTCAATATGAATTTAATTATTTAAATCCAGTTCTTACTTCAAAAGTTATTCAACATTAAACATTGCGTTTTTAGTCATGTTAAATTTACTAAAATTGAAAAATCGGAAATTATTTTCCAATTTTGAGAGTGAATAGCTCCAAAAAAAATTTCTGTTTTTTTTTTTAATTTTTAATATGCTATTTATCAACTTATTTAAAAAATATGTTGAAAAAATAGAGGTGCGATTTTGCGATGTCTTATTTTTACGTCATTTTTCGTAGAGGGTATTTTTGAGTAATTTTTGGTAAAATTTACATTGAAAATCACGTTATTTAATTTTGGAAAAAAAATTTTTTTAGCTTAAAGGAGTAATGTTTATATAGAAATAAGTATTTTTTTACAATTTTTAATTCCTTGGGTGTTAACACAAAAAAAAATTTTTTCGTAGAACCTGCTCCCGAACATGTCACCTGAAAAGATGTGGTCCGTAAGCGTAGAATTATCGGAAGGAGTTGAGATAATTGCATGAAACTTGGTACACATGTTCATATGCACTCAATTTCCTGGACAAATGATAATTTTTTTAAAGCAGTTAAAAGAGTAAAACAAACTAACACGCCCACCTCCCATACAGCCCACAGTACAGTACAGCCCACAGTATTAATACTATCAAATGGCTTATAATTGAGGTACATATATAAGATTTGGTATGTGTGAAAGTTGCATCGAAACTGCGAAATATGCAAAAAATAGGCGTAGTCCTCCCACAAATACCACCACTTCCAATACAACCCTCAAGGTTAAAAGCTATTAAAAGTGTTATATAGTTTATGAGATAGAGAGAGAACATTTTAAAAGAGACCACTTCGAAATTTTAAATATATTTGTAACGGCCAGCTTAAACAAAAGAGAATGTTTGGCCATCTATTTGGCCATCTATGCGTTTCATATTTATAACGCCACTTGCAATTATTCCTTCTGCTGCGTTTGAAGTGTAGAGATAAATAAAATTGTGTGGTTAGTTTTCAAGACCTATATTGACATGATATTGGCAGTTTTTTGAAATCTACTTTTTTTCATAATTTTGTATTTTAGTAAATATTCTTAATATTCTAAGAAAAAAATTTCATGAAAAAATTCTTACGGGTTCAAAAGTTACAGCCGGATTAGTGAGAGCGCAATTTTCATTTTTACGCTACCTACGTACGGCACCTGGTATATACTTGTTTTACTTGCTACCTGACTTTTGGTGGTTGTTATTTCGTACGTACTTGAAGGGTGGATTTTTTTTTTTTTTGTGTTTTTGAATTTCTTTATATTTCTTTATATTTATAACTCATATATTGGAATTTTTATTTTATATGCTCAGTTATTTGGCATGTTTTGCAGCGTGAAGTCGCGGTTTTTTTGTGAAAAATATTGAAAAATGAAGCGTCGTTATTATTGCAAGCTGCATGGCAGTGTCTACTTACAATGAAGGCGTTTATTGTTATTTGCAAATGTTTCAACTACTTGATATCACCATAGGAGCTACAGCATTGAATTTTTCCAAAGGAAATGATAAAAATCGTGTGAAATGCGCCAGAGTGAAGGCATATGAAGCTTCAAAAGAAGCCCGAATTGCTAAACGATTGCAAAAAAACTATAAGAAACAGCACAACACAAGATAACGAAGGCATACAGTACGAAGCAGGCATGTCAGATTGAAGGTAACCTTTTTTTTCTTTGTTCACAAACTTTGAACGCGTTTATCTCGAAACCATGTTTTTCGTATTGGTTGCGGCACTAGCGGGTTCATTTTTTGACGAAATTTTTTTTTTTTTTTTGTTTTTTTTTAAACATGATTCGCTATCGTATGACACGAGCTTTTTTTTTAAATTTTTTTTCGATTTTTTATGAACTTTTAAAGTCAATGGCCCTTAGTAATAAAATAATTCTAAGTCGATTCTGTCAAAAACTCGACTTTAGCTTTCAATCGGTAGTAATAATAACAAAAAAGTCACTGCTAAGTTAGAAAACATCTAGTTGTGGCTCGCCTGATTCTAAGTCAATTTTAAATTGACATTTGAAACAATTGTAGTGAATATGGACGATGAAATATTTCGGGATCTAGAAAGAAAATCTACAAAAGCCATTTAAACGCTTTATTCTACAATGACGTAGAATTTAAAAAAAAACTACAGGTAGGTATACTATATTATATAAATAAGCAATTAAATAAATAAGCAATTAAATAAACAAACAATAGCATAAGCAGACAAAAGAAGAAACTTGCTTTTATAGAGCCTTGCATTTATTTTGATTTGTGTTTAAAAAATAAGCAAATAGTAAAATCAGCTGTTAAACAAACCGAACAAAGGGTACGTTCAGGCATAAAATTTAAGATCAGTTCACAGTAAAAGCACTGAAGTCGACTTTTGTTAGATTTGTTTTATTACTACGAAATCTTAAAAGTAGCTTAGAATCACCTAACTAAGTTTGAGTTTAGAAGTGAGTTTTAACGTTTCTATTACTAAGCGCCAATATTTTTTTCGAAAAAACACACTTTCAAATTTGTAACATCACCAAAAATTGAAAAAAGAATTTAAAAAAATCGTGTCATACGATAACCAATTTCGTTAAGATTTAAAAAAGTCATTTTTTTCCAGATTGGATAATTTTTGTAACTCCCAGCGCCGTCAGTTTGGAGCTCTATTAAACCATGTTGAAGTGAAAAATATTTTTTTTTGAATTTTTTTTCTTGTAATTTGTTCAATTCTCTACAATACGAGTAATAAAAAATTTTGGAAAAATGTGTGTTTTTGACTGAGTTATGAATTTTTCAAAAAAAAAGACTGTTTTCTCTGCCGCGAATGTCATGTAACCCCTTAACAATAGAAAAAAATGTAGACCGGAATATCTCGTGCAACCCACCATACTTGCGAAAAAATAAAAAAAAAATCCTCAATGAAGAAGGCTATGGAATTCAGGAAATCTGGCATTGAATTAATCGCAGCCATAGAATGATTCAAGATTTTTTTAACAAACCTCAAAATTACGGCAAAACAAAATGTTCGGGCAAAAAAAAAATCCTCTTACCGCGATCAGCGGAAAATAATCCAAGCTGCGAGCAACACTACACACAGTTTAAAAGAGTTGCGGAGTTTTGTTGCTGAAAAAGTTTCCCGAACACCGGTATGGAGAGTGCTACATCAGTGTAAACATTACCGTAGTGAACTTATAAAGTGTGTTTCAGCTCTTGCTAGCAAACATAAGAGAACGAGCTTGGAATTTGCAAGCAGGAACATAGGAACAAATTGACTACCAGTCAGCTTTTCAATAATGTTTTAAAAAAGGATCCCACGTTGAAGTTTAATTTTGACATGTCATTATTTCCGATGAGAAAAAATGGAATCTTGATGGCCAGGATGGATTTTGACATTATTAATATGACATACGCCGCGAACCACTTCCGTTTTCAAAAAAAAGTTTTGGTGTAGAGAAAGTGATGGTGTGGGGTGGTTTTTCTAAAATTGAAAGTTCAAGCATGAAGAGCGCTGACTACACTCGTGTGCTGGAGAGCAGTTTGACTCCACTTTTGGAAAAAAACTAGTTTTCCAGCAACATAATGCGGCAATCTACGTAAATCGAGATGGTTTCAGGCCAATAGCATTGATTTATTGGAGCAGCCGGCGTACTCTTCAGATTGTAATCCCATCGAGAATTTATGGGGAATACTTGTACGCCAGGTGTATAAAAATAACAGACAATTTGGCAACGTGAAAGAACGGAAATCAGTCATTTTCGAAGAGTGGAGTAAAATTGATTCAATCACATTAAAAAAAAAAAATGAATTGCAAGTATGCCAAATCGCATTTGCAATATTATTGGAGCCAATGAAACAGGAACTTAATATTTATTTTTTTTTTTTTTTTGTAAATTCAATAAAAATCGTTTTTATTAAAAATTTTGAAATGGCGTTATAAATATGAGACAGCATCAAAAGTGATATTAAGCCCCATTATTAGCCATTATTATTACCATTATTAGAAAAGAGTTGACTTTTGCTCACTATTGTTGTTGTACATAGATGAACAAATTCGCAAAACATTATCTATTGCTTAAACTGGCCGTTACAAAAATATTTTAAATTTCGCAGTGGCGTTATGTTTATGAAACATACCTTAAACGATCGAATCAAGTTTTAAACCAAAAAATTCGCTCACTTAAAACATGCGTAAAATTGGGTACAGTTATTTCCAAGTTGATCTAACCCGTACATATTTATCCAAAATATAGCCCCATTAATATTACAAACATTTTGAATGCACACCTTTTAAAGGAAATGTACTGCATAGTTTTAGGACGCGAATTATTTTTGATATCAGTCTTTCTGATTGTCAAAAACATATGGCTTATGCCGTTATCTTTAAAATAAACAAAGGTATTTTTATCTAATTAAATCAGTCTTTCAAAGCTATCATATTTATCAAAAAGTTCTATGTGCAGTGAAGTTAACCGGTTTTAATATATAAAAGGTGAAAAATTTCTCACATTGAGTGAATGTATTTTTTGCTAACAAAACAATGTTTTACAAATGGCACCACCACTTTTTATTAGAGATGTTTTCAATTCATGAACACAATCAAGGATTTATTGTACAATTAAAAAGCAAGAGGAGAATATAGAAACATTTTTAAAATATTTTTACTCAGTGCCTGGTTTAAGTAATGATACTCTTCGTGCACCGAAAATCATCTACATTCGTTTATTTTTCTTAAAAAATTTAAAACACATTTAACTTTTCAGCTTTGGTTGACATTTTTGTGGAAATGCCCATATATTATATTAAAACTGACAACTATATTCGACACTAATTTCATTTGACCATCAATAACTTAAAAACACTTAAAACTCTAAAGCAAAAAAAAAAAAACAGAGTTTTTACAAAAGCCATCCTAAGGCTTAAAAGTATGCTACATATTAAATAAAATGTTGTGTGCTTTAGTGGAGTAAAAGCAAAAAAAAAATACTGGTAAAACTCTTAATTACACTCGTCAAGCCATTCGAGCGCCGCCACATTGACGACAACGGCAACAACGGTGACCTCTCACGTCGAGTATTTGTCGCCCTCAATAACGCATATTTGCAAGACCCAAACACGATGTGAGACAAATCAACATGGCGTCCACATCCGGCACTTTCGTTCGCCTACTGTAAAATTCTATAAAAGAGTTGTCGTTCTTTGCCGCTTTGCGCCTCTCTCATCGTAATGGTAGCAACTAACGAAGCATTCGAACATTTGCGGTTCAAAATTGACCAATTCCAGGGCAGCCTCAATGAATGAACACTACGGGCAACAACATACAAGCACACCATCAGACACTCAAGTGGAGTTGATACACATAAACACACAGACAAGCATGCAAGCACAGGTGAAACTTGCTATCCTGAAGTTCATAACAAATAAAACTGGAGCCGCAGGACACTCTTCTTTTTTTTTCTACTGCATAAAATCATGCATGCAAACAGAAGAGCTGCAGCAATAATAGCAGCAAACAAATGAAGCAAAAAAAAAAAAAAAAAAGAAGTTCAAACGAGGACTCGCCAACTGGACTCCACAAGCGACGCGCTAGCCGTCAAGTGCGGCAGCAATGAATTGCAGACTGTTGTTGTTTTGTTGTTGTTTTATGTTGTTTACGTCTGGTGATCTTTGGTTCATCATTTGACTGGTTTTCTCTTGTTGCTTGTGTGCACGCCTCCCTAAAGGCAAATAAATTTTACATTGTTTGATGTCAGCGAACAGGATTGATTTTAATTTTAAATATTTGACTTTTCAACAAGCTGCAGCATGCTGTAATCTTTTTTTTTCAAAAGTGTTCTTTGATGTTAACCCCAGAAATTTTTAGGATTTTTTTTTTATAATCTTGTTGTGGAGCTTTTTACTTGCTTCCGCTGATGCTGCAGTTAATTAAAAAAAAAAAAAAACAGTTTAGATGAAACTCTAGCTTAATTTGAAAAATCATATATTCAGCTGGTCAGTTTTAAATTCAATTTCAGTTTTTAGGAATATCAGTACAATTTCAAGACCACAAGAACTGTTTTACTAAGAATTTCTAGTATAGTGTATGTATAATATTCATAAGTTTTTTTTTCTTTAATCTGGAAATGTACTCGTATGGTTAAATCTAAAATGCATGTTTAGAGTAAAATATAAACTATAAAATCCCGATTAATATTAAAAAAAATGTTAGAAATAATCTAACTATATAAAGGGCAATTAATTATTTCTTTAAAAGGTTATTGTTTTTTGCGATCAGCCTGAAAGTATGCACATAAAATTCATTTGATACGTATCCGTGACATGTTTGCCTTTCATGTGCATATGTGCATACTTTCAGGCTGAACATTTTTCAGAACAGTTGTAAAAGCACTGTAATAATGGCACAAAATAATTACAGCTTAGCGTTAATACTTCCAACCCGTCATAGGACAGGCTTTTATACTAGTCATTATACATTTTACAATGCACTAAATTTATTAAAGTTACCGCATTTTTACACATATTGTTTTTTTTTTCAAAATGTCCACTTAGTAATTTTTTTAATATAATCTTTGTTATCGTCTTTAAGAAAGGCCATATAAAAGAACACTTTTTAAGGTCTGGACTTGGTGTGGAAAATGTCGCATATAGATTTTTCACATTTTACATCAATACCTATATATTTTTGTTGATCAGAACCCCTACCCCTCACCACCAAGAATAGTCCGAGCTTTTTTGCATTTTTTCTCATTGCCTGGACCCCCACACAAACACACACTCACATACAAATACTTCACATTGTTTGTTTTTGTAATCAAAACTCACTCAACAGTTGCATTCATTAAATTCTATTGTTTTTTTTTCGACCTGCGCCATCACTTCTTTCGCCATTTTCCTTGTCTCTCTTTCACTCACTTGAAATATATCGTAGCCTATTTTCAGGTTGATATGCAGATTTTCCACTTTATGTTGTTAACTGGAATCATTTTTTTTTTTTTTTTGGTTTTTATTCAGTCTTTGTTTTTCTTCTTTTCTCTTGTCATTATTTTCTTCAGTCAGCTGCTCTGCCTGCCCGGGGGGCAACATGTGTAAATCAGTGTCGATGCATTTGTTGGTTGTGTGTGTGTGTGAATTGTACTCGTATGCTTTTGCAGGGCAATGACTTCTGCCTAGATTTGTTGTTTTTTTTTTATTTTGACTTTCTTGCCTCTAGTTATTCTTAGTTGTTGCTGCTGTTGTTTTTGTGCTGCTTTTCAATTGTTGAACACAAAATGCATAAAAAAAATGTCACAACACAACAACAACAAGAATAAATCTCACGCATTTCTAGAGCTTCACTTTGTTCACATATATATACATATGCATGTGTGTGTGTGTGTGTGTGCTTGTGTTCAAAACAATTGTGGGATTAAAAGAAATTAAATCTGCTCATAGGCTTTAAGTGCTCAGCAATTGTGTCGCACTGTATGTCAAAAGAATGAGAAAGTAGAAGAGGCAGTAAGAGTGAATCGGCAAGCAAGAGTGGTGCTGGCTTAAGTAGAGCATATTACAGCGTGTTCTTTTTTCTATATATATATATATATTAAGCCATATTAAGTTGTCAACACTTGCCTCGAGGTGAAGGCGTAAAATAAGGAAATATTTACGCAGCGTTAAGAAGGCGGTCAGTCATGCTGTTTGTGCAAACTGTTGCATAGTTTTAGGTGTGAATTCGTTGTTTTTTAGTCTAGAGTATTCTAGTCTAGAGGAAAATAATTTAGGCATGTTTTAAAATTCAATAAAAAAATTTTTTTATTAATATCACAATAATACACAAAAAAATTTAAAAAACAAATTCAAAATGAAAAATATTGCAGGCTAGCATACTTGAGTGGGGGTGCTAAAAAAAGTATGCCTTCATCTTGACGCGATTTCAACCTTTTGATTGAAATCTGAAAGAATTTTAAAGAATGTCGCTATATTCCAAGCCTGGGGTAAAAAAAAAAATTTTTCGCGAAATGATGACTGATTGAAAAAAAGGCCAAAAATTACTTCTTTTTTTAAGTTTCGAATTTTTTATAAATATTAAAAAGCAATCATTTGCACATTTCTAGTCTGGCTCATAGAAGGGTATATAAAAAAGACCAACAAGAAATTTTAAGTTAATCGGTTCATTAAAACTCGAGATATTATGTCAAACGTTTTGGAAAAAGTAGTTTCGAGTAAATGAAGTTCATTCCATTATTAATTAAAATTTTAAAAATTCCTATGGAGGATATATACCTAAAGGTCTAATCTTCAAAATTATGCAAAACAAAAAATCGATTTTTTCAAAATATTACACTAGAACACTGCCTTAATGATCTTTTTATTTCTTTCGTTTTAAATTGCTTAAAAAGCACCAGTATGATAGGTTTTTTAACAAACTTTTGAGATATAAGTCGATAACGTTTGATTGTAGTTTACAACAAAAGTAAACTTGTTTCTCATATACTTCTTTCTATGAATTTTAGAACGTAAATTCCAAAAATGTAAACTAGTTTTTTTTTAAAGAATCATTTTCGAAATATCCCCAAAAAACACAGTATTTTTAGTTATTTTCCCATAATTTTCCATCGTTGAAAAGAAAATTTTATCCTCCTTTTATTATAATTGTGATAGTAAGCACATTAGCTGCGAAAAATATTGAATACTATATATTTAAACTAGTAAGGAATGGGCTTCGGCAAGGTACCGAAGCTAAAATACCCCCACTGCCCCCCTCCGTGGCCGTATTGAAGTATATTCTATATTATATTCTATATGTTCTATACGAAGTATATTCGTATTTAGCCACGACAGACACGATGACATTCAGTTTTATATATTTACGAAAGTGTTCCTATTTTGATGACGTCACTTTGTATTTATACTTTTTATTTATTATTATATACTAAGCCCTAAGGCCTTATAGAGTTTAAAAACTGGCATTTCATAATAATATTAAAATTAATTTACAATTCAATTTATAAAAATAAAAACAAATGAACACGTATAATGTTAAAGATGTACGTATATTATGTATAGCAAATAGATCGATTGATTAGAGTAGTGATCACATTTGTAAAGCTAGACGGACGAGGTCAAGCTTCCACATATTCCAGACAAAACGAACGAGGTCTTGCTCTGGATAATCAAGTACTATTCTATTGTATTTATATATACTATATATAAACAAAGATTAGAGCAGAGCATGTGTGACATGCACAGCTAGACGGAAGAGGTAAAGCTCCGGCATATGCCAGGCGAGATGGACGTGGTCTTGCTCTGGACAATCGGTTTAATATTCAGCTTGAAAATATTGACAAACATTGCCTGGAAAATATAAAATATCCTTGGGAGAGCATGATCCAAATCGGCAGCGGTGCACACCATTATTTATATAAATCGTTCTGGCATAGTCTATTAGATTGGCAGGTTGATTAGATTGATTGAGGAGGTCCAAAAGGTTCAGGTTCATTCAGTTGTTTGATATCCATCACCATTTGAAAATGCTGAATTTTTGAAAAAGCATAATCAGAATCAGTGGCGGTACTGCAGATAATCTATTATTTTATGTTTAATTGAGTACATGGATTCATTTAAAGAAATAACGTCAGAGAGCGAATTAAAGTCTGATTAATTTCTGATGTATTTACTTAAAAAAATGCAATGTCTTTAAAATTAACAAAACCAACAAAAATTTATTAATTTTTTTACAGAACCATATTGATGCCTCAATTTTAAAAGTAAAATGTAAGCTCTAGATTAGTAATAACCGAGCTCTTGATAACGCCAAAAACTATTTAGAAATCTTGATGTGTACGTCAGGAAAAAGAAAAATATTTAGAGGACTTTCGCTAGAAGTATAGATCAAGGTTGATTAATATTGGTTGTCATTTGAATTAAGTATTAGTTAGATTTTTTTTTTTATTGCTACGATATAACGGGGCATTTAATACAAAATATGTCCATAAATTGATCTCAAAGAGAAAAAATATGAAGCATTTGAGAAAATTTTGAATTGTTTCATCATACAGATGAAAGATTGAGCTTAATACAGTTTCTGAAAGAAGAAATTATTTAAATTTAAGAAGTTATTTAATTTGTGGTAGTTTCTGGTAGAACACTGGGACCTACTAGATATGGTACATTAATACGATGTTTTCTCAATTCGTAAATCATCTAATTTTCGATGTTCACGTATCATATTTTAATTACCACAAACCTATTGTCACAGTATTTGATAATGACGTAACTAATAATAAAATTTATCAATTTATCTAATGATGAATTTTTGTTTTATATGTAAGTAATATATTTTAAAATCTAAAAAGTATATAATCCTTTTAGTAATATAAGATATATACCTGTATTAACCCCCTTTATCTTTTGCATACTTATATATACATATCAAATTCCAAGGTAATCGATCTAGAGGAGTAAACTCCAGTCGCACGTCGGAGCTGACACGCACACTTCTTTTTTTATATATTTTACATAGATTTATACGTTGCCTCCTAAATCAATCTAATCAACCGACAAGGAATCAACAGAATATCCTTGTATGGCATGCGTCCCATGGCGAGAGACACTGAATTTAACTAACAGCTATGCCCCTAAAAATAAAATCGATTTAATAAAAAAATTATCGATCGAGTTGTGTGAGCTGCCAATTGAATAAAATTCCAAAATCAGTTTTAACAGAACATTTAAGGCATACTTTCTGGCATATTGTAGTATTAAAAATATTGGCTTTATATTTATTTTTATTTTATTTACATTCAGATAATATAATCTTATAAAGCTGCCCTAACGACAGGTTGTCCACAATTGATGAGCTTAAACTGATTTTGGATAAATTTCTAAGCATCTAAAAAACTATCAATTGTAACTACAAAGTTACATAAAAAGTTTACAAATACAGATATTATAATATAACGGTTTGTTGAATGTTTCAAACTTATAGCTTATTAGAGAAAAGTGAAAGAGAAGATAAAAAAAAATATAAGCTTAGATATGAAATAAATGGAGAAATGAACAAGTCAAAAGAAAAAAGAAGACGTGAAAAGAAAGACTATTTATTGTCTTTGATAATAATGTGAAAGATCTTTCTTAGAAATATTGTTGTTGCTGTTATTATAGCATATATAATAGAGCCCTGCATGAGTATGCTTTTTCGCCTCCCTGAATATATTCTCTTGCTTTAGAATAAAAAATGTCCTCTATCCCTTTTCTGCATTGCTTATACCTGCTCATACACTCTTCTTATTTTATTCAGATATAAGAAACAAAGGGAATAAGAGCACGATGCTTTACTAACACCAGCAGGTAGCAAATAACAAAAATATCAGTATGAACACTGAATATTTAGCGAATATTTTTTATTCGTTCGTTTGTAGAAAAAAGATGTTTTTTGTATTGGGACCCAAAGAAGGGTAGATAGGGGGTAGGTGTGTTGGGGAGAAATGTTGAGAGGCAAAAATAAAGGACCAACACATATATTTCACCCCTCTAGGAGTTCAGCTACGGCCGATATAAACTATTTTCGACAGCTTTTGTGTTCTTTGTATGGGAACCCAAAGAGGGGTGGTACATAGGAGGTGGGTGGTAGAAAGAGGGTGGTAGATAAGCTATTTTCGACAGTATTTGTGTTTTTTATATGGAAGGTAGCGAATAAAGCAACAAAAAATAACACAAATATGCATTAAGAATAACAAAATATGCATCAGGTCACTGCAGCAGGTATCTGCTCTCTGCGAGTATTCGTGTAGTTTATTAAGTGCTCAGAGAAAAAACTGAAACAACGCGTAGATCGCAAGCTCATCTCAGTGCAAGTGTGTATGAAAGAGAACAGAGAACGAATAAAAAGTTATTCTGTTGCTATTATTTACATTTATTCGCTTGCAGCTTTGCTTGCAATTACTGTTACAGCAGGGAATCAGGGTATATTCACTTGATGAATATATTCATGCAGGGCTCTCATATATAAAGAACTGGCGTTCAGATGTGAGAGAAGGTGTCTAAACTGAACAAGTTGATTAGAACGGTTAGAGAAAGTTTGAACAGATTAAGGCGGTCTTCTCATTCAAAACCCGTTTTTTGGACCCTTTTTAAAAAAATTCTTATTTGAAAACGCAAAGAATAATTGAAAACTTTTTTTATTTATTGTATTACAAAAGGTTCAAAGTAAATAAAAAAATTTTTTTGCCTCGATACGTGGGCTGTTCAAAAAGTAATGAGACTTCAAAGTTGGTGGTGAAAAAAAAGGTGTCGTCACGGCGGCCACGATTCCGGGTCTCCGGAGCGTCTGAAATGAAAAAAAAAACGGGGTTATAATCAGTATAGATGTGATTCTCGGGTGAACCTCAAGCTTAATTTTGTGATTTTTTTTGACAAAATGGCGGCCATTCAAAAAAAAAATTACAATTTCGGGTTTTTTTTGTAGTTTAGTGTAAAAAAAAAATAGTAAAAAATTTTTTAAAATTATGGTCGAGGTTCACCCGAGAATGGTGATAATTCTGCGTCGATTCCATTTTGTTTCATGAAAATCGGTTCAGTTGAACTGGAGATATCATGGCCGCCAGTTCGAAAAACGTGGGTTCGAGATAAACGCGTTTAAAGTTTGAAGTAATTTTTTTGGGAAAAAAAAAAAAAAAATCAAAAATGTTTAAATGCAGTTTTAAAGAACTGACAATTTTGACTTACAAATATTAGTCGGCGATGCCAGCTCCATACAGGCCACCTTCCTCTTTTTCGTATAAACTGCTTTCTGCTGCCCTCTCTGCTCTGCGAGCCGTTCTGCCAGCTTTTGATGATGCCGCAGCTCGAGTCTCTGATCGGTTCAATCTGTCTTCATTGCGAGATAGTGCGTATTCGTATGCGTACCCATCAAACCCATAATTTTAAGTATGGGTATAAAACCGTCGTTGAAGAGGCACGTTGCAATGAAATTGGCCACTTCGATGGTGCGTGCGCCTGAGTTGATGTGTTTGGGCGAAAGTGACCAAAGAACAGAATTGTAGGACTCATTGGAATTCTGAGTTTCAGATCCAAGGCATCTTTCAAGCAAATTATCTGCCGACAGCGCTTCGTAAGCTGGTTTTATTACCTCCATCACCTTCTTGTCCATCAGACCTTGCTTCACAAAAAAGGCTGTATCTCTAAAGTATTTCGAATTTCTAAAAATCCTTTTAGGGGCATATTCACAACTACCCAAGCTATAAATAAATGCAAAAAAAAAAGTTGAAAAAAAAAGTTGCTCAATGAGAAATGTTGCGTCATCCACAAAGAACGCACCATTCCGTATACTTTACCAATAGTAGTGTTGATGTGTAATTTCCACGATGGGGTTGTGTCAAATAAAATTCTAAAGTTTTTCGCATTGTGTACGTAATCAATTACTGTTGGCCCCATTATGACTCTTGGAAGATTTATTAAATCGAGGTGTTTCTTATATATTACCAAGCATTTCGATTTAAGAGGATTAATACAGAGACAATTTTTCATTGTATTATGGCTTAATGAAAAAAACAAAGCATAGAATTAATTATTTAATTAAGCTACTGAAAGTAGTACACCAATTTTTTTTTTTTTTCTAATGAAATTAAATTAATTTTTACCTTAAAAAGTCTATTTTAACCAGTTTTAAAAATGTGATAATAGAGCATACTTTTAGGAATTTCATATTTTTCCGATCTGAAATTCTATGTAAAAACTCTGTTTTGAAGAAATTTAATAAATTAAACATATTTTTAGATGCAGCAATCAAAAAAATTGAGATAAATCTAATATTTGGGGTTTAACTTTAAAGCTTTGCTTGAATTTTTGAGAAACTTTTTAGGAAAGAAATTTATAGCTTATTTAAAATAAACTAGAGTACGCCACTGGTCGAAACTCGCCCTTGTCGCCATACTACCCCCGAGCAAAGCCAGGTATTCCAGTTAGCATTTTTCTTTAAGAATTCGTCAACGCTCCTCCCTACTCTGATTCATTTAAAAAAAACGTCATCCAAATCGGTTGCGAAACACAGGAGAAAATGGTACTGAAATGTTTTTCCTTAGCCTATTTATATTAGATACATGAAAAATTTTAAAACACTCACAAGTTCAGCTATGAGGGCACACTTTACAAAAAATAACCAGAGCCGCCAAGAGCTTTTAAAAGCCACATTAAATATTTAATGACAATCTTTTCGGAAAATTAATGTTCGACACTTGCGCAAAATTATACTTTAGTCCTTCAACTGAGAAACCAAAAGTTTCTGCACCAATTTTGCAAGAACAGCAATAAAGCTGCATGTGCAAGCATATTACATACACAAATATGACAAAAAAAAAAAAAAAAAACAAGGCTAAAACATCACTTTGACCCCCTTTGGAAAAGCCATTACGAAATGGTGCGCCGAAAGTGTTTAGACCCGCATAAATATTGGCCAATTTACACAACATTCTGAACTAGCAAGAAAACAAAAATTAAACCTTTAACAATGGCTGCCCATGGGTATTCACGTTGTTGTTGTTGTTATTGCTGGTTGCTGGTAATGCCATAGATGTTGCTGCAGCTGCTATTGTCATTGCTGCCATTTGCAGTGTCATTGAACATAAATTTGCAGCTTTTTGTGCAAGTCTTTGGATGCTCGCAATGCAAAAATAACACAATTGTTGGAACCAAAAGACTGGCACAGGCAGACAGAGAGACGCACATTTAATGTGTGCTCCCCCCCGTACCTTCCTCCTCTCCAGCAAGCACTAGAGCAGAGCAAGTGTTATACAAACTACGCAGCAGGTCCAGTTGTATGCAGTGTCACGACCTTGTTGATGATCAGCACCAGAGCATCAACGCATGGATGGCTAAGCTTTAAAAATGTTCTTGCCACGCTGTTATTGTAGATGCTGTTGTTGTTATTTTTGCTAGCCAAGTTGGCCCATTGTTTGTTGCTGCTATGGCCCAAAGATATATTTTATTATGGCAACACAAAATTTTGCGTAAATTTGAAGTTTCTTCTTTTGCGTAAGCTTTTGCGTAAGTTTAGTTGGTTTTTTGGTGTTGACAAGTAGTTGTTGTTGTCATTGCTGTTGTTTGCAGTTTAAGTTGTTATTATAGCTCTGTGACAGCAATTCACAGTCGGCCAGAGTGACAGCAAAACAAAACAACGATCTAAATAAGTATTTGCTTAGCTGTTAAAGCTTAATAAACGCATGTAAATAAAGCCTGCCTTAAGGCGTTATGTAATTTTGTTTATATTTGCAACAATTTGCTGGTCTTTTCTGTAGCTTTTATTTTTAGTAGTGCTTAAGATAGCAATAGCTATTTCTTAATTAGAAAATTTTGCATATTCTTAGGCAGTTTTGTAAAGATTCGAATAAGTGATTAAACACATTTTTTTTTTAGATTAATTAAATAAAGTTGTATTAATAAAGAAATTAAAAAGCACTTTTAAAGGCGTTGAATAAATCTCTTTGAATGTCAATCTAGCTTTTCGTAGTGCTTAGATATACCTTTAGAATGTGACCTTTATTACATGAATTCGAGTGAAGAATTTGAGTTCTATATTTTTGAAAGTCTATTTTTGCTAAACATTTTTGGATGTATAAAAAAATACTCATATATTATAATTTTTGCATTTTTGCTTAAGATCTAAGCTTCTAAAGCAAGCTTTAAAGTTCGGTTACCGGTTGGGCCTGACATCAATCTATGTGTTCTATGTATTGACACAGCACAGCGCCTTACGGCGCACAGTGTCAGATTTCACAGTCGTAGCTGCACTAAACTAAATATCTACAAAACCACTAGAGGTAAATCGATGAAATTTTGCACAGGCATTAACATTGATGACATGCATAGAATCTAAAAAAATCGTGGAAATAGCTTCACTATAAGACATTGCCCCCCTGCAAACCGAATCTTATAAATTTATATAGCCTTCAAATAAAAAACGATAAATTTAAAAAATTTTATTACAAACAAAAGTATAATTTATTTCATTAAAATAAAAATTAATAGAATAAATTTTAAGCTTACAAAAGTCAATTATATTAAAAACAATTCCATTATTAAAATAATTCAAAAAATAGGCAATAGAATTTGTAACAAAAGCTCCAGTTCGTTTGTAATTGCTGGGGTAGGCTCAGCGAGTAAACCAAGGGTTCAGTACAAAAAATATATAACTCGGTAGTTTTAAATTTACAAGTTATTTTTATTGGGCATTTCTTTTATCTATTTAATACTATTACTTCAATAGGATTAAATTTTAAATGTAATTATTCAAAATAGTAACATTATATTTTATATATAATAAAATAAATCGTTATTCAAAATATTAATAATTTCTGTGATTATTATTATTTAGTTATATTCTATAATATAAAATAAATTAATTATATTATTATTTAGACTTCGTGTATTTACTTATATGAAGTGAAACAACCTGAGCTAGAAGGGTGTAAACACCTTCACTACGAAATAACCTGGGCTTAAATAGTGTAAACGCCTTTACTATGAATACCTGAGCTTAAAGGGTGTGAACGACTTTACTATGAAAACCAGAGCTTAAAGGGTGTAAACGCCTTTACTATGTAAACCTGAGCTTAAAGAGTGTGAACGCCTTTACTATGAAAACCTGAGCTTAAAGGGTGTAAACGCCTTTACTATGTAAGCCTGAGCTTAAAGAGTGTGAACGCCTTTACTATAAAAACCTGAGCTTAAAGGGTGTGAACGCCTTTACTATGTACTTAAAGGGTGTAAACGCGTTTACACCTGTGCTTAAAGGGTGTAAACGACTTTACTAGGAAAACCTGAGCTTAAAGGGTGTAAACGCCTTTACTATGAAAACCTGAGCTTAAAGGGTGTAAGCGCCTTTACTATGAAAACCTGAGCTTAAAGGGTGTGAACGCCTTTACTATTAAAACCTGAGCTTAAAGGGTGTAAACGCCGTTACTATGAAAACCTGAGCTTAAAGGGTGTGAACGCCTTTACTTTGAATACCCTGTGCTTAACGGGTGTAAACGCCTTTACTATGGAAACCTGAGCTTGAAAGGTGTGAACGTCTTTACTATGAATACCCTGTGCTTAAAGGGTGTAAACGCCTTTACTATGAAAACCTGAGCTTAAAGGGTGTGAACACCTTTACTATGAAAACCTGAGCTTAAAGGGTGTGAACGCCTTTACTATGAATACCCTGTGATTAAAGGGTGTAAACGCCTTTACTATGAAAACCTAATCTTAATGGGTGTAAACGCCTTTACTATGAAAACCTGAGCTTAAAGGCTTAGATCGCCTTTACTATGAAAACCTGATCTTAAAGGGTGTAAATGCCTTTACTATGAATACCCTGTGCTTAAAGGGTGTAAACGCCTTTACTATGAAAACCTGCGCTTAAAGGGTGTAAGAGCCTTTACTATGAAAACCTGAGCTTAAAGGGTGTGAACGCCTTTACTATTAAAACCTGAGCTTAAAGGGTGTAAACGCCTTTACTATGAAAACCTGAGCTTAAAGGGTGTGAACGCCTTTACTTTGAATACCCTGTGCTTAAAGGGTGTAAACGCCTTTACTATGAAAACCTGAGCTTAAAGGGTGTGAACGCCTTTACTATGAAAACCTGATCGTAAAGGGTGTAAACGCCTTTACTATGAATACTCTGTGCTTAAAGGGTGTAAACTCCTTTTCTATGAAAACCTGAGCTTAAAGGGTGTAAGCGCCTTTACTATGAAAACCTGAGCTTAAAGGGTGTGAACGCCTTTACTATGTTAACCTGAGCTTAAAGAGTGTGAACGCCTTTACTATGAAAACCTGAGCTTAAAGGGTGTGAACGCCTTTACTGTGAATACCCTGTGCTTAAAGGGTGTAAACGCCTTTACTATGAAAACCTGATCTTAAAGGGTGTAAATGCCTTTACTATGAAAACCTGAGCTTAAAGGTTTAGATCGCCTTTACTATGAAAACCTGATCTTAAAGGGTGTAAACGCCTTTAGTATGAATACCCTGTGCTTAAAGGGTGTAAACGCCTTTACTATGAAAACCTGAGCTTAAAGGGTGTGAACGCCTTTACTTTGAATACCCTGTGCTTAACGGGTGTAAACGCCTTTACTATGGAAACCTGAGCTTGAAAGGTGTGAACGTATTTACTATGAATACCCTGTGCTTAAAGGGTGTAAACGCCTTTACTATGAAAACCTGAGCTTAAAGGGTGTGAACACCTTTACTATGAAAACCTGAGCTTAAAGGGTGTGAACGCCTTTACTATGAATACCCTGTGCTTAAAGGGGGTAAACGCCTTTACTATGAAAACCTGATCTTAATGGGTGTAAACGCCTTTACTATGAAAACCTGAGCTTAAAGGTTTAGATCGCCTTTACTATGAAAACCTGATCTTAAAGGGTGTAAGCGCCTTTACTATGAATACCCTGTGCTTAAAGGGTGTAAACGCCTTTACTATGAAAACCTGAGCTTAAAGGGTGTGAACGCCTTTACTATTAAAACCTGAGCTTAAAGGGTGTAAACGCCTTTACTACGAAAACCTGCGCTTAAAAGGTGTAAACGCCTTTACTATGAAAACCTGAGCTTAAAGGGTGTGAACGCCTTTACTTTGAATACCCTGTGCTTAAAGGGTGTAAACGCCTTTACTATGAAAACCTGAGCTTAAAGGGTGTGAACGTCTTTACTATGAAAACCTGATCGTAAAGGGTGTAAACGCCTTTACTATGAATACTCTGTGCTTAAAGGGTGTAAACTCCTTTACTATGAAAACCTGAGCTTAAAGGGTGTAAGCGCCTTTACTATGAAAACCTGAGCTTAAAGGGTGTGAACGCCTTTACTATTAAAACATGAGCTTAAATGGTGTAAACGCCTTTACTAGGAAAACCTGAGCTTAAAGGGTGTAAACGCCTTTACTATGAAAACCTGAGCTAAAAGGGTGTAAGCGCCTTTACTATGAAAACCTGAGCTTAAAGGGTGTGAACGCCTTTACTATTAAAACCTCAGCTTAAAGGGTGTAAACGCCTTTACTATGAAAACCTGCGCTTAAAGGGTGTAAGAGCCTTTACTATGAAAACCTGAGCTTAAAGGGTGTGAACGCCTTTACTTTGAATACCCTGTGCTTAAAGGGTGTAAACGCCTTTACTATGAAAACCTGAGCTTAAAGTGTGTGAACGCCTTTACTTTGAATACCATGTGCTTAAAGGGTGTAAACGCCTTTACTGTGAAAACCTGAGCTTAAAGGGTGTGAACACCTTTACTATGAAAACCTGAGCTTAAAGGGTGTGAACGCCTTTACTATGAATACCCTGTGCTTAAAGGGTGTAAACGCCTTTACTATGAAAACCTGATCTTGAAGGGTGTAAATGCCTTTACTATGAAAAACTGAGCTTAAAGGGTGTAAATGCCTTTACTATGAAAACCTGAGCTAAACTGACCTAAGTCTTTGCACATGTGCATGTCATGTCTTTCCTATGCTAGTGCACCGCTTTTTATTTGCTTGCGCTGTTTTTCTGTTTCATTGTTTGGTTGTTTTGTTTACATGCATGTGTATGCATGTATGTGTGTATGTGTATATTTATTTGTTTTTGAATGTTATTTTAAAAACAGTTGGCTATATAATACAAACTGTATATTGTTAATAATATTTATAATATAATTTATATATATTTTAATTTATAATTTAATAATATTTTATATACATTATTTACATGTTATATATGGGACAGAAATTGGTACATAATTTCTTGTCCTCACAAATTCAATAAAAAGAAAAATAAAAATATTCCATTAAGCTTAACATTAACAGAGAATTACTCCGAGTCAGAACAATTGTCTGCACTACTTAACTCTACAATACTAACCTTACGTTCACTATACGTTATGTTACTCGTTAGGAGTGAGGGTTCTAGGGTTAATATCCTAAAATTAAGAGATTTTAAAAACTTATTATTATTCTCCTGTGGTTGACCATTTTTGGGATTTCCCCATATGTATCATTTTTGAGTAGAATTATAATCTAAGAATGCATTCCACACCTTACGTAGCTTTGCATTTATTTTAATTATTTCGTCTCCTAAAGTAATAACTGTTGGGGTAAGTCTAGACATCTCATCTTTTAACTTTCGTACATCCTGTACAATCACATCTGCCGTCTCCCTTGGTGAATATAAATTTTATTGAACGACAATGTCTTGTTGATGATGGAGGAGGGTTTTGCCAAAAAAAATTTCTTTTCTTTATCCTTTGTATGGCTATCTTATCTTTATTATTTGAAGAGGTACTAATGAAAAAGAGAACAAACTTTTATCAGACAAAGCAGGTAACGAGAATCGTTGCTTGTAACGACTTTGTTCAGCGCCATCACAGCCCCATTTTATGACAATGTGTATCTCATCACGGGCTTTGAATTTTGATATATATACTTCTTATTGGACTCCACATAGCATAGCTACAGAGAGATCAATAAGAGGGTGATATTCTTGTATAACAGTTTTGTTTTCCATACAAACCATTTCATAACTTGGAAACAGTTTCGGAGTTTTGTGCGTAACATGTTGTCTTATAATATCATATTGTTGCGTTGACCAATCACCAATCATAGAAAGAGCTTTATCAGGTAACGGAGAAAGATGGCTGCTTAATAGCTGCCTGATTTAAGTCGTGCTTTTTTAAGTATAGTACCCCTTTTGGGAGAAGCATTAAATAACTCAATTGCTAAAACATCAGAATTCCGTTTACCAGATTTTCTCAATCTTGATGCTGATGCTTAATAAATCGTTTCCCATCGGATTTTTTTATAAGTGCGGTAGCTTTCCTGATTTTTGTCCGTTCGCAGCATTCCTAGAACTGTCTGTTCATAGTAAGAAAAAGTGTTTTTGTTCGGTGAACTTTCAACAACCGCTTGGCAAATTGTTGCGTCAGACTTCTTACGTAAACATTACATTTACATTTAGCAAAATCAATAGTTTTTCTATATCCACAAACGGTATTGCCAGAAATAAAGTCAGTCCAATTGACTAGTTTCATGCCACAACTCAAAAATTTGCTTCAGAGATATTTGAAACGACATATGAGAAATTGAAAATTGATCTATTAGGCAAAAATATGCAAAAACTGTACGGGTTCTATTAGAACATACATCACAATTTATATCTGTTATAGCACAACTCTCATATTTTATCATATAAGAGAGATTTTGACCAAAGAAAAAAGTTGTGCTTTCAAAACACTTACATACAAAATTAATTTCCTTAGTGCAATATATTTTTAGTTGTGCGTTTACTTTTTTAAAAATACTTTCAATTACTGTTAATGAAAACTTTTTTACATATGGGCATTTCCACCGAAAAGTCCACCATGACACTAAAATTTAAAGCTTATTATGTAATGATATTATCTTAGAGAATCATTTTTATTTTATTGATTTAAGTAATTTACATTTAAATTCATTTACCATGATGATCAAATCTTCAGCACTGTTTCACAAATGCAATTCTTCTTTTTAGTTAATGTTTTTGTTTTAGTAAAAATGAAAGGCATTGGCTAAAAATAATGAAGCAAGGTTGAAGCAAGGAGAGGCAGAATATGTTAAATTTGTTTTTTAATAACTAAATCACATATTTACTTAACTACGAAATTACTTAATTACCCAAATCAATTACAATGGAAAAAATGTCACGTAACGCCATGTCACGTAACGTTTCATACTAAGCCCAATAAAAATAAAACGAGAAAAGGTTTTTAAAATTGATTACTTTAAAAATAAACTTATACTATTTCAAATCCTTCTAAAAAAAGTTTTATACAAAAACTCTTGCCAATTTACAGAATTTTACTAATTTTGTGATCCAAGTCAAAAACCACTTTTATTTTTTGTCACGTAACGTATCAGTTTTGGTGGCTTCTATGAAATAGCCGAACTTTTGACAACTCTTAGGTTTTACATCTTGCATAGTGTGCTTAGTAAGCTATTGGAAAATCAAAATGAGGAACTTGTAAGTTAAATTTTTCATTCTTTTTTCACTCATTAAAGTCGTACGATCGTCACGTGTGCCACCACGGAAATGGCCATATTTGATTTTTTAGTTTATCTAAACATACCATCAAACAAAAAAGATATATTACTTTTAAATTGACCACGTTTCTTTGCGAAAAAATCTTAATTCTCGAGCATTTTTTAGTCTGACGTTCAGAATACCATTAAATTTCGGAACTTTTTGTAAGATTTTTATAAAATTTTAGTAAAACAAAAAACTGTTGGGTGTTTTATACAGCTATTTTTGCAAATTCTGATATTGTGAGGCGAATGGCAGTATGCACCCGGCCCAAGGAAGGGAGTTGAAAGGAAATTGGCCGCTTGAGTATAAATAACAGCACTTCATTAGTATTAGTTCGATTCTGTTCGGCAGAGATGAAGATATAGGAAATGTCATGTTTTCCAAGGTTATTTCAGATTTCATCTTTGTCAACCCAGTTTTTATGCAAAACTCACGTATTGTGTGCACGAAAATGGCTCTTCTATTAAACCAGGAAAGTTTTTTGCAACACATTGTGTAACACAATTTGTTATCCATTTCATATGATATAATAAGCAATTTGACAGTCTTGCACATTTATAGTAAGCTTGGATGCTCCATTAAATCGGCTTCATTAAAGCTTTTTGTAGATTTTGTGTTAGTATTGAATATTTTGTGTTAATATAAGCTAGATAGTTTTGTAACAGTGGCGGGCTAGACCCAAAGAGATATCGGTTCCACTGGTCATAAAGAGATAAAAGTAAGGTTGATGGTTTTTGTAAGTATGAAGGGGTAAACCTGAGGAAGTATGTGTTCCACTGGTCATTGAGATACATAAGTCAGAGTGAAAATCTTTACAGAATAAGGAGGATAGACTTAAGGAGGTATGTGGGCCACCGATCCACACATGAATAAAGTTTATAGCTCATTTTTCTTTTTTTAACGCGGACTGTGAGAAGTGACAGTGAGGGGTAGCTTTAGGCAATCTGTTCTTCCGCAATTTTAAAGCTATCGCGATGAAATTCAAAATATAAGTTTATTTTTAAAAAAAGAAGATCACGTTCGAGAATGGGCCAAATCAGATGAAAACCACGCCTACCTCCCATACAAAGTGACTTTATATAAACTGTAAAATGTCTTAAAAATCCAGAAAAATTAAAGAAATGCCTTGAAATTTGGCATGTAAGCATGTAAGCTCTTCAGTCTTAATTCTGGCTATAAAATTTGGGACAATCGGATGGAAATCACGCCTACCTCCCATACAAAGTGGCTGTATTTTGAAAGAAAAATCTTTTAAAAATCTGCTCAAATTAAAGAAATGTCTTGAAATTTTGCACATAGGCTTTGATATATAATATAGACCACCACTATGATATATGGCAAAATCGAATGAAAATCACGCCCACTTCCCATACAAAGCGGCTTTATTTTAAACGTAAAATCTATTAAAAATCCACAAAAATCAATGAAATGTCTTGAAATTTTGCACATTAGCTTTGATATATAATATGAACCATCCCTATAATATATGGCAAAATCGGAGCAAAACCACGCCTACCTCCCATAAAAAGTGACGTTATCAAAATAGGAAAACTTTCGTTAATATATAAAACTGAATATCATCGTGTATGTCGTGGCAAAAGACTTCAAATATACTTCCATTTGGCCGCGGGGGGTGTATTTTTGCTTCAATATCCTGCCGAAGCTCCATCCTTACTAGTTTTTCGTAAGTTATTCCCACTCTTCTCAAAATAAATGTTTGCAATGAGCTCTGGAGCTGGCGAGAATAACCCGGCTATAGATCACGATTTGTTATAAACTCCCCAACATGTATGTAAAAATGTCGCTCTGTGCTAAATCCTGTTTCCGCATTACCGGTGTCATAAAATCACCTAAAGTCTAAAAATGACTTTTTTTCAAAGAAGATTTCTAAATTATATGGACTGATTATAGAGTAATTAGATAACTTTGTAGCCATGGTTTTAAATTTCTTTTTAACTTCTATTTTCTTATATCTGTTTTTTATTATGTCAAAACAATATAAAAATGTGGAAGTTCAAAAAATTTTTTTTTTTTTTTTTTTATTTATCTTTGAAAATATTTTAAAATTTACCCACTACTTCAATAATTTTCAAACTAATGTTAAAAATATTATTCCAGTATTTTGCCTGGTTTCGACAGCAAAGAAAAATTGTATAAAAATATATATATATATATATATATATATATATATATATATAAATATATATATATAAAAGAATTGAATGATTTTTGCAGTAAAGCTTCTTAAATTGTTCCGAAAAATTTGCAAAATGTCGATGTCCAAAAAGTTTCGGTTTTAATATCCTTATTTTTTTATATAAAAGTTTTAGCTTTTTGATTCAATTTAAATTAAAAAAAACTATTTCCGAAAAACATTTACGATAATCGAAATAGGATTTGCACAGAATCAAAATCTTCTACACAAGCAGTCGAAATGGTCGAAAAGAAACAAAATTTTAAGTGTGGAATTTTTTGTTTTGCTTTTCATGTTAAATGCGCAATATACATATATATTAATCTACTACATATATATTATTTCATCAAATTAATTTTTATAACTAAATTTAAAAATTTGGACCATTTCTCATTTCATATTATTTGCAAAAGTCAAAATTAAGTTATTAAAATTAATTCGATTAAATAATTCTATCTCCTTAAATATTGAAAAAAATTTACAATCAAGAACTTTTTTAAAAGTCATATTTTATAATGAGATTTTTGTTGGAAAAACAAAACTGACTTTTTTAAAAGTTATATTTTGATTGAGATTTTTGTTAGAAAAACTACTACATCCTTGTTTTTCTATTTTAATTGATACTTTAAGTTATTTTTATAAAAACTCTTTCATGGAAATTCCTGGCGCACACCAAAAATTTTACCATTTTATTTGTTTAAGTTATTTATATCTAAGATTTCTTCAACTTCTGGGTCAATACCGGAACTTGTATTACTGTTTTGGTTTTTGTTCTTATTTAAAACAGTACCTTTTAACCTAGGAAAATAGAAAATGCATTCAGTAAGTTTATTGCAATCAGTTTCTAAAAGTGTGGGCCTTCACTTGTGCAACTCCTCAAATAGGAATTTTCAATTTAAGAACACAATTTTTCAAAACCAACTAAAACTACTATTAAAACTAATATTAAGACCAATTTTAACTGAAATAAATATTTTCTGATATGGGCATTTCCATAATGTAGAACGTGACCGTCACACATATATTTAAAGTGGAAAAAAAGCAAAGTAAAACATATTTTCATTTCCTTTTTAGTTTACATAAAGCTCATGGGTAGCACTGTATTAGTGCCAAAATTTATTGAAGGCATAGTCCGGGTTCAAAAAAAAAAAACGCAATAAAGAAGCAATTCAAACGTGACAAAAATGGAAGAGTTTTTCGTGTCCATATATAGAAAGTCAGACGCTTAGAATCTTATGAAATAATGTTACTGTCCCTCTAGGAAATGGAAACATTCCCGGATATTAACAGGAAATATTCCATGGAATGTTCCCTTCCGTTGGACACTCCATTTATTTTTTTCACACTGTGTCATTAGAGGAAAACATTCCTCTCCACTGTATTAAAACTTAATGTGGAAACATCTGTCTCTGCTGGATTTTTTTTGTCTCAAAAAAAGGTAAAGTTTCCACATGCCTTCTTAAAGAAGCGGTTTGGAAACAATGATTTTCACATACATTCTTAAGGAAGTGGATTAGAAACCACATCAATTGAAATCTTCCCATAAGCTTCCAAAAGATACGATGAGGAATCTTTCTCCATCACTTCCAGCTGGAAGCTTTTAAATTTTTCCTTGAGGGGCATAATATACTTTGCTTGAGTCAAATTTCTTCTGTTCCTTATTCTTTTTTAATCATAATATTAGGCAATACGTAACCTGTTGAACGTGACATTTTTCCATTGTAATTCAATTGGGTAATTAAGTATTTGGGGAATTAAGTAATTATGTAATTAAGTAATCGACGGCAGAAATGCTGCCCATAACTTCAATTTCCTGTTTAAACACTGTATTTTAACACTACGCTTCGTGCACTGACTGGAGTAAAATATAAAATTGTTTTCTGATTGATTGTTATGAATTTTGTAATCGATGCTATGAAGTTCAAACGCAGCAAAAATTATTGTGAAAATTAAACAGTTACGTTTAAAAATATGCATATATTTTAATTTTTATTGAATCATATATCAAGAGCTTTTCACTTGGATTGCATTAAAAAGTTAAGAAAATTATACAATACAAAAGCAATGCATGAAAGCTCTTTTTGGTTGTTGCATTTATATATAAATTTATTTTGATTAAATTGATCAATCATGTCACAGCTTGTGGCAACCCTGACAGCTATAAATATCAACTTTGCATTAAATATGCAATTAAGAGATTTCAACTTCAGCTTTAAGTGAAATAAATTCAGAACTCAGTGTTTGTTCAACGCAATCGTGATGGGGTGGAAAATTAAATTTATTGATTATGTTTTGTGTTGCTTCAAGGCGTTGTGGTTGTGGCTTAAATTTAATTTTAAGGAAAACGTTTTATTGAAATGCCGCAAATAATGAACAATGTGAAAGAGTTAAGTTGTTTAACCAGCAGCGATTTAAAATAATAATAGGCTTAACAACATAAATACTTAAAAGAAATGTTTTTTGTTTTAAAATAAAAATAAAAGCATAAAAACTTTGAAAGTTGAATTAAGCATTAACTCAGGTTCAAAGCGAGCTTATGAAAATATTAGATAATATTAAATTTCGTTCAATTAATTCAAGCAAAGCGTTACTTTGAAGTGTTGTCATTTATTTTTACTGTCTGGCATATTTTCAGGCACAAGTGTGAAATTGCTTTTTGCTTCGCTTTCTTGTACAATACATATCAACCCCAACTATATGTATGTATGAGGGCCTATTATTTTTGCACTTCAAAAGGATTTCAAACGACAGGCAGCTGGACATTAAAACTAATACAAATACTGTTTTTTTATGCCTGCGTGCGTGCTTGTATTTTTGTTGCAGCATACTTTTCGGCGTTGTTATTGTCATAACAACTAATGACAGAACGCTGAGAAAACGACTTCTTTTTCTAAGCAATTTTACTTCTTCCGTATTTTTTTTTTTTTTTTTTTTTTCTGAACAGCAACAATTTTCTTCTCTTATGTTTTTGTAATATCAGAGGGTTGGAGTTGAAGCTGGAGCTCATGCGTCAGTTTCTTGAGCCTGTTCTTATTTTCTGCTCTAATGCTTTCGCATTTATTTGTGGGTTATTGCTTTTATTGCGTTTTTTATTTTGTTTTCTTTTTTCTTGTGTCATGTGTAGTGTCTGACCGAAATTGATATTTTGGGCTGAAACCGGCACTCGGTCCTTTTTGTAATATTCGGCCAAAACCGAAACCGAAACTGAGTATTTATACAAAAATTGATATTTTTTTTATTATATAACTTTTTTCTTTTAATTTAATCATTTAATAATATTAAATTTAATATAAAATTAATATGAACTGATTTTCTTACAAGCTTTTCTTTCATGTATTACACAAAATATGAGATTTTGAAGTTTTGATTTAGGCCATATTGAAGCCGAACAGCCGTAACTGACAAAAAGAGATGAAACCTAAACCGAATATTTGGTCGGACACTAGGCATGCGTGCATGTGTGTGTGTGTGTTAAAAAAAAGTGTGACACAAAAAGCAAAAAAATAGACATAAAGACTAAATAAATAGAAAACTTGTGTATGCTAGCTGCAATCAGCAATCAAACACAAACACACGCTCAGCCGCACACATTGCAAACAGCCAACAAACAACGCAAAAGACTTCGAATTCGATTTCTATTTCGATTAGAATTTCTTTGATTTTTTTTTTTATTTAATGTTATTTTTGTATTGTATTTTTTTTTTTTTTGTTTTTGTGCCCTGCCCTACATCTTATTGACACTTTTGGCAATTTTCAAAAATTCCACCTACATTCCGCATACGACATACTTAAGCGCCATTTTGATGTGTGGGAAACGAACCCACCAACTGACCTGCCATTTAGCACCAACAACGGCCAACAGCACCAGCAGCATCAGCCATTGATTTCTCTTTACAAAATGAATCCCTTTTTCACAATGATTTTCCGGCGGAAGGACAGACATTTTCTCCTATAATGTGCTCATTGCCTCACATGTGCTGTTTACAAATGTTCTTTTGAATTTTTTTAGTCTGGCTGTAACAACAACAATCATCAATATCATCATCATTATCATGTACAGCTTTACCAGCATCAATGTTGGCATTATTCACTACAACAGCAACAACATAATGATCATCATCATCATCATCATCATGTTGAGCTGTTCTCTACAAAGCTGAACCATCTAACTTGACAATCGATTGTGATGGCAACAGGATAACCCGGAGATTTGTTTCTAGATCCTGGCCTGTATTGCACTCTATGAACATGTAGCTGTGTGTGTGTGTGTGTAGATGATTTTGTGTGTCTATATGTTGTAGCTCGCTTTGGTTCAGGTTCAGGTCAATATCATAAGCCGTGCTAGTTGATGTTGATGTTGTTGTAAACCACAAATATCTAAACCACTTACACACACACACACACACACTCAGAGACACAAACACAAATATACAGCAACAGCAGTCAAAGTGTTATCAATGCAGCTTAACACTCTAGCTTCCAACTACAACTACTCTACCCGTCTCCCATCCAGATCTACACAAGCTAGAGCCGTTGCCCTTGCCGCAGCCTCTGTCTCTGCCATAAAAAAGGACATTCAAACTAATGTAATCTCCACATCAACCAGAGAAGTCTCTTTTAATGCGACCCGAAAATTAGTTTTTATTGTTGTTGTCTTTCTGTTTGTTGTCGACGTTGCTTTGTTTAGTGTTATTTGTTATTTTTGCTGTAGTTGTTGTCATTTATTTTAGAGCCATGTGGCGGAGTTTTAATTTTTATACGTTTTCACCACAACAGTCAAATTTGTCATTCCATGTATTTGTATGTGTGTGTGTGTGTGTGTGTACGAGTGTTTGTTTGACTACCTTTTTATTGCGGTTTGAGTTTGTATGTTTATATCACTGTTGTTGTTGTTGGTTGTTGTAATCGAATTGTTGGTTTTCTACTCAGTAGCTTCTAATGGGCTAAGCATTTAATTGGCCGGAATAGTGTTGCATAACTTTGGAAATGTGTTTCTTAACAATTAAAATGTCTATTAAAATATTTCTACTTAATTGTTAGTGTGTCATTTGTGAAAATTTTATTTTTATTATTATATAATACGCAGGAGGCCTATTTTGAGATCTCAAGCCCAATTTTCTTACGAATATAAGCAGATTTTAATTTATCAAAAAATTGTTTAGCAGATGTAGCCGTTAAGGTATTTTACTTTATTAAAAAATGCCAGAAAATTAATTCGGTACAAAATGCACAAACAAACGTTAATTCGGTTTTGTACATTTATTGTATTAAGTTTCTTATACTTCTATGAACTGGAATTCCAAAAACATGTCTTAAACATACGTCGCGTATACTGTTTTCTGTATCTAATATCATTGTTGTATTTTTTGACACGAACTTTTTGGTACTGCGTTTAAACCTACGGTTTCGTATTTGGGGGAGTCCTCCGAGTACAACTGTGTCCTTGGTTTTGTTAGATTAGCGCAAAATTTTAAGAAAATTATGTTTTTCCAAATGGTCCATTTAGAGTTGTTGTAAGCCTTTTGTCATGGCTATTAATTAGGATATCTCGTGAACCAACAGTACGATCTTGACAAGCAATCTTGACGTCAACTAAGTAGCACTTCGAACACACTCTAGTGTGTTTAAACATATTTTATCGTGGGTAATGATATTAGAAAATGTAAATTTTTTTTTTTTAAAAAATGTTGTTTTTGGAATATAACAGTAAATGCAGTGGATGTAATTCAGCATATTCCAATTCCATTCGCAAATTCCAACAAAAATCCGCCAATGTTTCGACTGTGCTGAAATCTAGTGGAATCTCTCATCATGCTCGTCGGATTCGGACGATTCATTGACGATGAAAGTGATCCCGGTGGTGATGCAAGAGATGCACTTTCAAGAACATATAAACGCCGATATTCCCGAAAGATTGCAGCAGATCTCTACAAACAGACGCCAATTTTCCACCCGATGGTTGCCAAGAACATTTAGGTTGACATTTTGCATGCTATTTCAAGCAATGAACTCATTCTCTTTAAGGGGTTACATGACATTGGCAGTTTTTTGAAATCGACTTTTTTTTTTTAATAATTTTGTATTTTAGTAAATATTCTTAAGATTCCAAGAAAAAAATTTCATGGAAAAATTCCTACGGGTTCAAAAGTTACAGCCGGGTTAGTGAGAGTGTATTTTTAATTTTTGCGCTACCTACGTACGGCAGCTGGTATATACTTGTTTTATTTGCTACCTGACTTTTGGTAGTTGTTATTTCGTACCTACTTGAAGGGTGATGGGTGAAGCCCGAATTGCTAAACGATTGCAAAAAACTATAAGAAACAGCACAACACAAGATAACGAAGGCGTATGACACGAACTTTTTATTTTAAATTTTTTTTCGATTTTTTAATGAATTTTTAAAGTCAATATTTTTTTTGGAAAAAACACTCTTTCAAATTTGGAACATCACCAAAAATTTAAAAAAAAAAAGCTCGTGTCATACGGTAACAAATTTTGTTAAGATTTAAAACAGTCATTTTTTTCCAGATCGGACAATTTTTGCAATTCCCAGCGCTGCAACCACGAGGCCCCGTTTTTTTCTCTGCCGCCAGTTTGGAGCTCTATAAAACCATGTTGGAGTGAAGACTATATTTTTTTAAATGTATTTTTTTTCTTGTAATTTGTTCAATTCTCTACAAAAAAAAAAAAAAAAATTTTGGAAAAATATATGTTTTTCACTGAGCTATGAATTTTTAAAACAAGGTCTGTTTTCTCTGCCGCGAATGTCATGTCCCGCCTTAAGAAAATTTTTGAAATTTTAGTCCTTTATCAATTTGTGGATGTCCGTACCATTAAGCACACCTGAATTCAATATATAAACGATGGTAAATGTATTGCATTCGTTCGAACGCTACTTAATTTCCTCGTTCAATCAGAGCTTTGATGAAGTTCTTCACAATCCCGAGCTAAATGTGTAATGGTGGTAATAAGCCTTTCTCCATCAGGACCAGCTGCATGTGAATAACATTTAGCTGGCCAATTCTGCTTTTGTTTCGTGGTGGCCAGCCTCGTTTTTGGTATTGTGCTGCATACCGTTAATCACAAGTTCACAAATAACACATATCTTTTGTGTCTCCTGTCTGAAGGCCACAAATTAGTGATACCACTTTTAAATCCGCACTTATTTTGTAGACATGATCATCACAGAATCGAAAATTTGTTCCATGGAATCGTATGTCTCCTTTGTATTCACGCCAAGTGCAGTAGCACAGCTCCTAGACTGCTTTTCTAGGAATAAAATGGCGCCATTCTTCGGGGTTGTACCTGTAGTTCATGGCAGACAACAAATCCCGAATATTAATACAATAAGCAAATATATTGTTTCAGTTGCGATTGAAAAACTGTAAGGATTCTCGCTGTTGACCACGAGAACCAAAAGATGCTTTTTGGTGCTAAGATGCTTTCAGCTTTGCGTTATTGAGCGTGGAGTATTGTTTGATTCTGCGATAACAAGCAAGTATAGTGCCGTAAAATGAATACTTATTTTCTTGAAAAATAAACAAAAAAATATTTCAGGAAATCAGGAACAAAAACTAAATGGCGGATTGCAGAGTGGCATATAAACTATTGAAGTAGAATTTCAATACGTTAAATTTTCCTCATTTCTTTTTTAAGTTCGCGAGATATCTTAATTAACAGCCATGACAAAAGGCATACAACAACTCAAAATAGACCATTTGGAAAAACATAATTTTCTTAAAATTTTGAGCCAATCTAACAAAACCAAGGATACAGTTGTACTCGGAGGATTCCCCCAAATCCGAAAAGATGGGTCTTACCGCAGTACCAAAACTGAACTATAACAATATATTTATATCAATTTGAACCAGAAAAATTACTTCTGCCCGCTTACTACAGGTTTTGTAGGTCTACAGGTTTTATTTTTTTTTTATATGAAATGGTCTCGTTTCAAATCAAAAAATAGCAAATACATTTATTTGGTCTCTGCTTGATTGCGTTCAATACTACTTTTCTCCGTTTTCTCCGCTTATGCTAACTTCAACTTCACTCAGATAAAAGTGTCGCAGTCGTAGCAGTAGATAAGCATTGAACAAGCAGCAAGTGAGTCTATTGCTGAATGAATTCGGGAGTGAATCGGAAAGTGTAACGGAAAATTATGAGAGGACTAAGTGCATAGTTTTATAGAAATCGTGATACCTATATATTAAGAAAATTGTTCTTTAAAAGAGAATTTGTTTTTTATTTAACTTTACTACTCAGCGGAAAAATTGTTTGGCAAATTTAACAGGAATCCCCTAAAACAATGCTACAATTATCAAAGAATATCATTATCCAATTCCTATGTGAAATCGGTCACTAATTACAAAAATCCACAAAATTTTCAATTCCGTCAATTAAATTTCAAGATATTTTGAGATTTGTTTTCAGTTGAATTAAATAGAACGTCCAATAAATTCTAAATATCTTGAGAATTTTTAATCTCAGAAAAACTAACGATACAACAATATAATCGAAGGTAACAAAAAACAATAGAAAATAAATTTTTATTCGAGGCAATAATATATGCATCAATACATATATAGTCTATATTTATATATAGATATTTTTCATTCATTGGCTTTAACAAAAGAATGCGAAAAACATTACTGGTCAGCACTTAACAAGCGCTTAACATGATTAACTAAAAAATATTTACTAGTAAAATTTTAAAAAACCCTTTTTTATATCATTTGGTATGCAGCATTGATTTTGCATGGTTCTGAGCGCATGTTGAATGCCACAAATTTGACATTTGCCTATCAAACTTTTTGTTTTGCACTTTTTCATTGTTTTGTTCATAATATGCTGCACTTGGTTATCTGTTTGATAAGGCTGAAGGCAACTTTTTTCTGTTCTCTGTTTAAAAACCTGTTTTCAGCCTGTTGTCGAAAGTGTTTTCGTCTTTGGGCCGTGAACATAATTTGTCCATTGCCTGTAAATGTGTCTATAAAAGACAGGCTCTCTCAAGTTCTAGTTTTTTTGCTAAATAACAATCAATTTTGTCTATGTCGAATGTGCGGCATTCAACATTTTGTCTATTAAATGGTGGAAAATTCACCATTTTTTTGTTTTCTCACTCATTGGTTTCTTCATGGTATGCCAAACTGTAAATATATAGTTTTCTATTTGATAAGACTTAAATCAAATTTTTTTTATTTTCTAATTGAAAATTGCTTTTGCCTATTGTGGAAAATGTTTTCAGCTTAAAACCGTGAATACAATTTGTCGTTTGCCTGGAAGTGTTTAAACGGGAGAAAAACTCTCCAACCCCAGTTATTTCTTTTACCCATGAAACAACATAAAATTTTTTTGTATGTTTGTTATGTGACATCCCACAATGGGAGACTTGCCATGGCACTATTTATTTGACGACAAACTCGTTTTTTATTTTTTTTATTTAACATTTTAATATTAGGTACTTATATAAAACATAATGTTATGCCAGGGCCGTAGCTAGCGAAATATCGGTCGCAAGACTTACAAATTTTTTTCAAAATTAGAAAACACTAAAATAATAATAAAAATGGAAACTTTAAGGGGGGAATTTGAACTAAATTTTTTTTTTAAATTATTTTTGTGATCATTCAACAAAAATGATGTATATTAAACTCATCGTAAAATCATAAAAAATTTTGTCGACATTTGGGAAAGCATATTTATCAATAATTTGTCAATTTAAAGCAAAACGTATTGTCGAAATTATGTATAAAAAAAAAAAAAATTTTGGATATTTTTAAAACTACCCAAAATCACACCTTAAAATAATTTTAGAAAAAAATTTAAATCAAAACCCCCCCTAAAAGTTTTAATTTTTCTTATTATTTTACCGTTTTCTAATTTGAAAAAAAATGTTTAGTTCTAGAAGCAAAATTTTTCTAGCTACAGCCCTGTGTTATACTATATATTAGGGTGTCCCAAAAAAGTCGAAGCTATTTTTTTTATGTGGTACGGGAACCCGTGCTGACTTGCATCGGTACATGTCAATACTTGGTTATATGGGAAAAAAGTGCAAATTTTTTCAAAAAACCCAAATACCTTTTGTATAAGTGTAAATTTTGAAAAGCTGGTTCGTGGTTCATTTTCAATTTAATTTTTCTTTAAAATAAGCTATCTGACATGAAAATTGGACGAAAACCTTCAGAGTTGTTATTGCTTACTTTTCGAAAAAAACTCCTTTCTGTTCTAGTTGTATGAAAAAAAAAAAAAATCTGAAAAATCCAAATTTGAAAAAATTTCAATGAAATCTTAGGAAAATTTCAAAAATCTTGACTCAACTCTATCAAAAAGAGATACAAAAAAAAATTGTGCAAGTATGTTGAATAACCTGGTCGTTATGAATTTTTTTACTAGAAGTGTACCTTTTTGAAAATTTCAGTTTAAGTATTTTTACAAAAAAAAAATTGGCAAAAAATCCAAAAATGCAAAATATGATAAAAAAGAACGAATGATTTAAACATGGTCTTGAACTATATTTTGAAAGATATTAAAAAAATCAAAATGAAGCGAAGCTTTTTACTCCTCGTTCTGTGATTTGCTTGGAGTGAAAACTGAAAAATTTTTCGACAGATTTTTTCTTGGAAATTTGATTGTTTCTTTGTTGCTAGCGCTTATTACAAGAAAATTCAATACTTTAATATTAAATACTAAAAATATTTTTCGGCCTGCCCGTAGGGATCGAACCCACGTCCTCTTAAATGAAAGTCCAATACACTATCCACTAGGCCACAAAGACTTGTTAGAAAGAGTTGTTAATTCAATCCTAATTAGAACAGAAGCTATGCTGCAGTAGATCGTCACCATCTATCAATAGATAGAGGATTATGTATTTGCTATGCTACAACTATCAAAAATTTGCTTTTTTTTGCCACAAGGTGTCTCCAGCATCGGCTTGTTTGTATTTTGAATGCGTTTGTGGTGCTGTTGGCATAGAGTGTAAATTATTATCTAGAGATTGCATCAACTCTGCTAAATCTCTGGCATGTGTTAACAGAGTTACTTTACTTAAAAGCGTGAAGGAAAAAATCTCTGTTAACCTCTGATAACACATGCCAGAGATTTAGCAGAGTTGATGCAATCTCTAGATAATAATTTACACTCTATGCTGTTTGTACGAAGAAAATTAGCAATGCCCACAAGTGCGTTGACAAGTGCGTTTTTAAGTGTCAAAAAAATAGATGATATCAATAAATATGGAATTAACAAACGCATGCATGAGTCAGTGCAGCCAAGCTCACAACCATGTGTGGAGAGTTAAAATGGAGAGTCGCTGGCATTATATGCCCGTATACGAGTATGTAATTGGCGTGGAAATTTGACATTCAACAATAAAAAAATAAAAAAATTATTAAGCTATCAAATCTATGTAACTGCGAAAAAGCTTCGCTTCTCTCGTGTGTCCAACGACGCACCTGTGTTTTTCAAAAAAATTTTTTTTCTCCTTTGTAATGGTATATTGAACTTTGACGCTCTGAGGTTAAGGTAAATATCTTCCGATCGTCTCAGATTTCTTATAATTTCTTCTTTTATATCAAAACTATTATATTCTCTATTAGTCATCTTAAGAAAACTCATATTGGTTAGATCAATATTATTTTATCCAATCAATATTTAATTATTAAGTAATTTTTGAATATTTTGTGGATAGCATGCATGTCTAAAAAATATTATTTTCATCGTAAATTTCCACAATAAAAAAATACTGTATAATCACGGTTTTAATTAAAGTGAAAAGTTATAAATTAAGAAAGTAAAAGTAGTGAAAAAGAAAGATATTAAAATCACAAAAATATTGAGTTCGATTTGTTTTTATACAGAAACTTGCAATTCTTAAATATTTAACAAAAAATTTCCTAATTAATATTTTTTAGTGATATGTGGTAACCGTGGCGGCCGTGGCATACTGGTTGAGGTGAGTGGCTGGTATGCGATAGAACCCAGGTTAAAATCCTATCTGACACAAAATATTTTTTCAATTGAAATAATTTTTCTGTTCGACCGTCACCTCTCTGCAGACAATGGCAAGCCTCAGAGAGTAAAAACTGACATGATAAGCTTCTTGAGAATATGAGCCGTTTAGAGTTGGCATAAAGCTTGTAGCTACAGTTCTCGATCATTTGTGTTCAAATTTTTAACAACACACACAACACAAGTGATCATAAGAAGCTCGGTCAAAGTCCTTTCAAGGCCTGAAATGGCCATTTTGTTTTTTTTTTAAGTGGTAAGCCTGTACATATTAATGAGCGCACTTATGATATTCGAAAAGCTGTAAAGACTCTCACGTTCACGATCTATATTACGCTCTATCTAATTCTGTTTGCGCATGTCCTTCATTCCTTGTACCCCTGAATTTGTGAAGATCGACCGTCACGCAAGCAGCAGGTAAGAAAAACGAAATTACGGGTGAAATACACATATGAGCAACTTTTTCCAGCCATATTATCGAGCAATATGCGAGCCTCTTTATATACTGCATTTGGAGGAATTCATGTAATATTTTATGTTAGTATTTCGCTAATATATCCGATAAGCAAGCCCTGAATTGCTTTACATTTTTTTAAAGCAGGGTACACATTAGCAATCATGATCGACACTCATGCTCAAATTTTCTCTTTTTACGGAAGTTCGCATGTGTGGCCACTCTTTTATAACAGTTAACAGTCAAACACAAAATTATTTGAGGTTGAGTGACAGTCAGCGGCCATTTTTTGCCTAATTTTTGAGTGTCAGTAACGATCGATTGTGTGTACCCCGCTTTACAAAATATTATTTATAGAAAACATATAATTTGCTTAATCTGAAAACAACTTTAAAGAATTCTGTTATTTTATTTCTATTTCTATTTTTTTTTTTTTTTTTTTTTTGAGCTATCCCAACATTTTTGTAGTTTTTAATTTCTTTTATATTAAGAAAATACTTAACTTTCTTGAATTAAGTAAGTATTAATAAGTATTCGTATTAGTATTAGTAAGTATTCGTTATGCCAACAATTTTTTTTTAAGTACGACCTTTTTTTAATTTTATATTTATTTCACCATCCAACACACTGTGCAACCGGCAACAGTGCCGGTTTTCATTTTCGTAAAATATGCAATAAAAATGCTTTCAACTCATACTATCAACTATAAAAACGGCTTTGTAAAGTGCTTCTTTTTAGCAAAGAAAGTTTGAGAATGCGAATAGATTGCAAGGAGCCACTTATTTTTAGCAAATAATTCGCTATTTAAAATATTTTCTTTTCTAATGCGTTGCCCTATAAACTAAGCCCCAAAACTGCCTGATATAATTTTAATTTCAAAACTTTTAAGCCGCAATCTACATAACGAACAAGTAAAAAAAAAATTAAACCAGAAATTGCACCTTTTTTTAATTAAACCCTGCCCTATTTTTAGGTCAACGTTTGAGCTTCAATAGCTGCTACTCAGCTCAAAAGTCAAAGCAGCAGCGATACCCAACGGCATATTTTGGAGTTTGTTTTTTTTTTATATGCATATTTCATTCATTCACTTGGCCTAGAAACACTTTTCATTACTTTTGGGCTTCAGTAGCAAAAAAAAAAAAAAAAAAAATATGATGGGGTTTGATTTTTTGCCATACTTTTTTTTATTCTTAGATAACACAAAAAGCTTACCCCAAAAGTATGCAACAAAATGAAATGTTGAGGAATGCAGAGAAAAACAAAACAAACATACTTTTTACCAGGTTAATTAACAAAAAATGGTTAGGTCTGAAAATAAAAGCAAAAAAATAAGATTAACTCCATAAAAAAAATCTTAAAGTATAGAAAAAATGCTCAGCCAATTGGTATATAAGAAAATAAAATCACTGCCTGCCTTTAGGCACTGTTTTACTGTATTGCTTACGTTTAATTTTGCATTCAAAGTGTTCTATTTGCCAGGCTTGTGAAATGGTTGCATATCTCTCTATCTCTAAATTTAGCGACCCATTCGCCGCTGAGTAGGCAACACTTTTCCGTATATTAGTCTAGGCAACATTAATCTAAATCGCAAATAGTTTGTCATACAAAACGTTCAACATCATGACTTTCATCCTGTCGCAATCGCAACAAGGCATCCAAGCATACACTGGACATGCACTAAAATGGTTCATCATGCTTGAAAAAACTAATAAATCTTTTATTTTGATGCTACATCCTTCACCCTCAGACGATGTGTGCCAAAAATTATGCCAATAAATTGCAACTTGTGTTACGTGTGCAACATATTTGTGTGTGTGTGTGTGTTTTTGTGTTTGTTTGTATACATGCGAGCAGACCTCGATGTACAAACGTTTCGCTCGACTGCTCAGCGGAAGTATATTTAAATTAACAGGGGACACTGAGTGTTCCGTAAAGGAAATTCAAAATTCAAATTCAAATAAAACGGATGATGACTTTGTATTGGAAGCAGCAAAAGTTGAAGTATGGTCATGGAGACTGAGCTAGTCGAACTATCAGTCATTTTGAATTGAAGTGCTGCATAAAAAAATAGCTTAAACCAAGCAATTTTCTAACAAACAGATCCTTCTCTGAAGGCTGAGTGAAGTGGAAAAGTCTCCAGTATTTTATCTGCCTTTTCTCTCGTCTTCTTTAATTGGATTGAGGAACTGTTGCATATTTTAAGGTGACTGTAAATGTCGTTTTTTTTTTTTTTTGTGTAACAGATGTCAAAGGTTTGTTTTAACTTGGAAAACAATGAATTCTGGAAATGTGTGTTATTGGTATGTGTGTAGTAAGGGTGCAATATCATTCAGTAACAGGTCACTCAATAAGTCCGTAGGATAAGTAAGAAAAAAACAAAATTTTGATAAAACTCGATTATATTATTCAACATAGTTGCCTTCAAGAGCGATACAACGAGCATAGCGATTTTCCAACTTTTCGATACCACTTTTATAGTACGATTTCTCTTTATCGTCAAAATAGGCCTCAGTTTCAGCGATTACTTCATCATTGGACTTGAATTTCTTTCCAGCAAGCATTGTCTTGAGATCTGAAAAAAGGTAAAAGTCGCTGGGGTCTAAGTCTGGAGAATACGGTGGGTGGGTAAGCAATTTGAAGCCCAATTCATTCAATTTTGCCATTGTTTTCATCGATTTGTGACACGGTGCATTGTCTTGGTGAAACAACACTTTTTTCTTTTGCAACTGTGGCCGTTTCTTGGCGATTTCAGCCTTCAATCGATCCAAAAGTGCACAGTAATAGTCGCTGTTGATGGTTGTTCCTTATTGGAGATAGTCTATGAATATTATTCCTTTCGCATCTCAAAATACAGACGCCATCACCTTACAAGACGACTGTTGGGTCTTTGCTCGCTTTGGATTCGGTTCGTCGACTGCTGTCCTCTCAGCTGACTGTCTTTTGTATTCTGGTGTGTAATAGTGAAGCCATGTTTCATCCATTGTCACATATCGACGATGGAATTAAATTTTATTGCGGTTTAACAGCGCCAAACACTCCTCTGAAGCATCAATTCGTTGTTGTTTTTGGTCGACTGTGAGCTCACGCGGCACTCACTTTGCACAGAGCTTTCGCATAACCAAATTTTCGTATAAAATGGTAAAAACACTACCATCTGATATCTTTACAATGTCAGCTAGTTCGTGCACCTTCAATTTGGGATCGTTCATAAGCAATTTTGTGAATTTTTTTGATATTTTGTGGAATAACAGTCTGATTTGGACGTCCACTGCGCTCTGTATCATTTGTGCTGGTACGACCACGTTTAAATTCAGCAATACACTTTCTTACCATTTGTCTCGATGGAGCAGAGTGCGGATAATGTTTATCAAGCCATTGTTTGATTTCCACTGTATTTTTTTTTTTCATCAAAAAGCAATGCTTTATCAAAACTCGAAATTCACTTTCTTCCATTTATTTTTTTTTTTCAATAACAATAGTTTGCACACAAAATGCTATAACTCACGAATCAGTTGTCAGATTGTTGTCAAATTTTTATACGTATCGTTTGAAGATTGATACTAAATAAAAAGCGTTTGGAAAAAATCTAGTAACGCCATCTATGTGTGGACTTTTTGAACGTCCTGTTAACTAACATGTAAGCATAAATAATAGGTAAAGTTATGCTCTGGTTGCATAAAAATATTCCGTTGAAAAGTTAAAATCCTATAATATTTGGAATCAATTGTCAATTAAATATGTCAATTAAATATAAAATATATTAAAATGTACAATTGTGATATATTTAAAAAGTTAATTTTAGACAACAAAATTGTTTTTGCAATAATAGTAATAAACAGTGAAGTTTTTATGGTACTTTCTGATGATACTGCCGCTAGCCAAATATCATTTTTGAAATACATATTTACTTATTGTGTTTTTTTAAGCTGGGTACCTATTATTCACTTTATCAATTGTCCCGTTCACGTTTTTAAAATCCCGTTTTTTTGGAAAAGCTTTGCGTATGTCTGAAATTACAGTTTGGCAACACTAAAACCATCACTCTTTGTTCTCTATTCGTCAAACACCTACTTAATAGATAAATGGCATTGTCACAAAACCATAAATATATTTATATTTTTGAGAGAGAAGTTCATGACTTATATTGTGAAATGTGCTGCTAGTGTGGCTCAGTGTCATCTAGCAAATATGGATTAACTTTGCAGGTAAACCATATTCAGACTCGGCGGAGTAAAGCTAATTATATCTAATTTAACTAAACTAAATCAATTTTTCTCACTCCCTCCTCTCTTGAAATTTATTTTGTATACATAATTTTTTTCAATTAATTTTAATTCTGTTCAAATATTTAAATCACATAGAAGCACTCGATATAAGTATTAAAACCATAACACAAGAAAATAATTTTTAAGAAAAACAAAAGATTAGCTTAAAGAATAAACAAAAACAAGTTCATAAATTTCTTCAATGCTCATTCTCGTTACATAATAATTTGAATAACAGAGCAAGTAAAAATTCCAAAACAAAACAACGCAAAAAGAAAACAAATAAATTATGAAACAAATGATCAATATTCTCAAATTGATACAAGTGTGACTTGACAAAAAAAAAAAAAAAAATCTTAAATATTATGCCGATGATAAAATAAGAAAACAACAGAGATGTGAGTTGTAGAGAAAGACGATAGGCAAAGTTCCATGTGATTAAGTATTTTTGTGAAGTTTTTTTTTTTTATTTTTGTTTCAATATATTTTTACTTTGAATAACTTTTGATCTTATACACGCATTACTGAATCCTACATAATAACAGCTGACATACTGCCAATTATCAACAAAAAATATACACAAACAAAGACACAGCACTTCCAAGCCACCCATAGATAACCACAAGCAAATACTACTCCCTGGCTAGCTTTATTTTTATTTCGTATGCTTACTTATTTTTGTTTGTCTCTCCACTAATTCTGCCTTCATTCTTGTTGTTTGATCCTTGTTGAAGACAAAAATATATTTTAGTATTTAACATATTTTTTGGATTTTCTTTTATGTTCAATTTTCTCTACGAAACATTAAGCGAACGCACACTGGGTCAACAATACAAGCGGCGGCACATACATTTAGGGGACTCACTTGAGTAGGACAAGCAAAAGAAAAAAAAAAAAAAACAAAACGCACAATCTTTCTTTAATGTTATGCTTACCATTAATTCCTCTTTTAAATTCAGCAACGCGTTCGTCGAATTAGTGCGGCGACACACTGTATATGCGTTGAGCGCACTTTTCACACTTAGCGTGCGCCGGATGTATTTTTCCGCTAGCATACTTAATGGCGGACAGGAAAATAGCAGGAAACTAAAGTAGCTATGCGAAGCATAAAAGAGAAAACAAATGATGTTGCTTACACTTCAAATTTCAACATTTTCAACAATGATATCTTAGTGTTCGTTCGAGCTGAAGTTTACTTAAGTTGAGTGCTACGCATACAAAAGCGCCTAAAAGTAGGTAATGGGTGCTACAAGCAAGCATGCTGAAATTATGCCAATTAAAGTAGCGTTTAAAATTCATTTATTGTCTGAATGCGGCTTGCTACAAATACATGCTTTATAGAATTTTCCAAATCGACACATAATTTTTGATATTTTATCAATATATTTAAATTTTTAAATAAAAAACTAGCTGTTGATTTGAAACGTATTGATTTCAAAAGCTTTTAAATTAATTCATATAAAACCATATGTAAATGACCTTTCAGGCACATTCTCCTAGGCTCTTAATGATTATGGAAAGTTTTAGAAAAATTCCATTTTGCGTCAAAGCAAAAAATATTCATTATTATTTTCTGCTATTTTTCTGTTACAAACGCTTAAGTAATTTAATAGCATTGAATTGTTCAATACTCAGAAGAATTGCCTGTAGACATGTTCAAAGTCAAATTATTAAACATTACAGCGAATTTTGCTTATTTTTGCACATTAAGAAAACGTGCCTAGCATCCCAACTAAGTAAACCTTAAAATAACAAATGCTGTTTGGTTGATTCTTTTTGCTTTAGCTTGACGCACGAGCTAATTTTGCACATTAGTTTTGAAATTTTGGCGATCATATTTGTGCTGTATTATAAAAGCGTTTTGCTGCTTCAAAATTGGCAATACTTATAAGTCTTAATTTAATGCATATTAATATATTCATTATTTTTAATGCACGAATGCGTTCAAGTTATGCTGCTTCTTAGTGTATGCAGCATTATATGGTTTCAATGTTGAGCGGTGTTATTTTAAGCAACAGAATGGCACGTTTTTGAGACAATTCTTAGAACTGTTCCTTATTAAAAACCATATTGCATTTCTTTTAAAAAAAAAAAATTCTTTTCTGTATTCGTTTATTAGACAAAAATAAAAATAAGTACTTCCAACCAAGTTCTAGAATTAAGGGAGAGGACTGGGTTGTGAACCGGGCTATGTTGTGAACCATTACTTATTTTTCTCTCCCTAATTGACCTAACCCCAATCTTATAACTGTTAAGTTTGTATTTTGACATGACTCAGTTTTTGAAGTATCACTAAAGTGTTCAGAAGTATTGCTTGTACCAGCTACAGACATCGTGTTTAAAAATCGAGTACGAAAGCTTTTTTTATGTTTTTTCCAAAATGCTATCCGAATGAGTGAATTAATTTCAAAAAGTGAGTAAGTGTAATGCATATTTATTTAGTGTTTTGATTCTATTTTACAATTCATTTCGAGTTTTCTGAATAAATAACATCTCAACTTGTTTTCCGACTTTTAATAAGACTTGCCAGATGTTTCACAACCCAGCCACCTTTTTCGAAGAGCCAAAAATCACGTCCTTAGAAAATTGGCCGTAGAGAGTTAAATTTTTTATCAAAACGCTAATCTGTCTGCATAAAAAAGTTGCATTTTATGTTCACCTTTCCAATGGTATCTTGGATTATTCGATATATTTATTGTGTGAAAAGTTAGAGCCCAAAACCCAAACTCGGTACACAACCCAGCCGTCTCTCCTACTTTTTTGTATACACAAGTTATTTATTTAATCATTTATTTATCCAAACGAAATAAGAAGGAATTTTTTACTCCAATTCCCTAATTTATCTAATATTTCATCTAGTTAAAATTGAAGCAAATTAAGAATTTCTTTCGTTCTCAACTCACTTAGGGGGTGGAGATAGGGAATAGATATGTTTAGAAAAAATGTTGTGTAGGAAAAATTAATGGTGGCTGATCTAACATTTTACCGCTCTTGGGCCGATGTTTTCCTCATCTTTGACCATCATCCTCAAACCAACTTACAAGTTTTTTCTATGAGTTTCTGCTCTTGAAATCCTTAGTGTCTTCTTGCTAATACATATTTGTTCACTTAATTCAAAGTAAATTTTATAGCGATTTTATTGTATTTTCTGCTCTCTACTAGCTAGCTTCTTGAAAACTTTTTCATGCGCCTAAAATTAACTTACTTAAACTTAATGCTCTTAATATTGCATTGACAGCGATTCTGTTTTAACAAAGCTTAAATCAAACTGTGCTGGTCATGCTGTGCTCTGTTATTGTTGATTCACTTGATAGCTGAAACTGCAGCAAAACAACGAAAACAATAGCAAAAGCAACAACAACAACAATTACAACGGCAACAATAAACAGTAGAGTATTTGTTATTGTTAGTTGTGTTAACGCTGCAGATCTTTTAAGCTACATTCAGAGAAACCAAAACAACCAAGCAACAGCATCTTGGCGCTGCTACGCAACAGGATATTATTATTATATCGCAATGAAATCTGCTGCAATAAGTTGCTAAATAAAACAAAAACAAACACAAAAACAAAAAGAGTTGTAGCAAGTACTGTAGCATAGTTTCAGGCGATACAAATATCTTTTGTTATAAGTACGTAGCTCATATAACAGTGTGCTGGATAGTAAGCAGTGAAAGAGCGCCAGAAAAGCAGACAGACACACAGAGAGATGGATAACATAAGAACCAATTTAAGTAGCTTTATTTCTTGCTTATTTATACTTGTAAACTTCTTGGCTCTAATCGAAATTAAGTTAATATTAAGCTCTATATATTTTATTATGCAGCTTTAAGCATCAACTCAGGCTAATTTAAAATAATGTGCTATAAAGTGTTTGCTAATCTAATCAATTGTTTTCTCTTTCTTTGCAGGTAATACAAATACAACTTTTGTGAAACTTGAGGTGTGATAAGCAAGCAGTTCGAGTGGGTATTTTTATTTACATAAATAGTTTTGAAGTGAATTTATTGAATGTGACATAAAACCTTTGAAGATACATGTAGCTGGAAAAAATCTTCATGTCATTGAAGGGCTGCTTTTACTCAAACAAACTTTAACTCAGACAGCTATCGCATTTCAAAATAATGATTTTTATAATAGTTGACTGTCACGTGTTTTAAATTAAATTTAATGAAAAGGAATAGATCTACATATGATGTTTTTTCACTGCGTTCAACATTTTTAAATATTCTTTCAGAATTTTTTAATTTAAACTTAAGCTTTGTTAAGACTTCAAAAAAATCTCCGCATTTGACTGAAATAATATCATGAGAATTGACTAAGACGTTTTCTTATGTGTTCATTTTTATACATTTTATCTGTGATGTCTTCCAATTTATTTATGAAGTTATTATTTTCCTAAGAAATTTTTTCAGTCCTCAAGTAAATGCCATCAATTAATTATTTAATGCCCATCATTATTTAATGACACATAAAGTTTTTTTTTAAGATTGAACTCACCATAATGAGCATCATAATGTAATACTTTTACTTTATTTTTTAAATCAGCTTCCCTGAAAACTCCTTAATGTTCCTTAACATATAAATTCCATTAATTTAAAAAAAAAAATGTTTGTCGCTAAGGTGGTTGTCTTGAAATTTTAAAATATAAATTTTGAAAATTTTCTTTTTATATCTTTTTAGATTATTAATTAATTAATTAATTAAGATTTTAATTTTGAACAAAAAAACCGCAAATTCTTCAATAATTCTGCAATGAGTTGACTTTATTTTTATTTAATTTTAGCATCTTAAATTTTATTATTGAAAAGATAAAGAAGATTGTTTTTAATCCAAATATTTTTATTGCTCCTCTAAATTTAATTTAGTATTTTTCTCTAAAATTTTCAAATAACTAAGTTAATTTTAAATTATTCAATTAAACTAATATTATGCTATAAAGTCATACTCGATCCAATCAGAAAATCTCCCAAAAAATTCGACTCAAAAAAATTATTTTTCTTCGATGAACAAAGCTTTGCCTGGAATAAAATTTCACATCCCCTTCAAAGAAAATTACTAATAGTAGAAGTATAATTGTGCAATTAACAAATTTCTTTTATTATCAAAATTTTCCCATAAGCAAACTTAAATCCTGTACAAAATTTCACATGAACAAAGTTCTTTCATAAATTTATTTCTCCTACTAGTATGAGGAGATAAATTCTTCCATAACAAAACTCTCATACCTACATATATAAATAAAATTCTTTCAAGAACAAGATTCCTTCAAGCATAATATTATGTCATTCATAAGAAAGACTAATGTAAAAATATTCTCTCATAAACATACTTCTCCGATTCTTTAACAAGCAAAATTCTCCCGTGAAAAAAAAAATCTCCCATGAATAAAATTCTGTTATGAACCAAATTCTGTCATAAATTATATATAGAAGGAAATTTTTTTTTTGAAAATAAATTCCATGTAAAAATAAATTCCAAAAAAAATATTTGTCCATGTACAAAATTTTGCCATGAATAAAAGCTCTTAATAACATTATTCTCCCACGCATCCAATTCAAATATAAACAAAAACTTCTATAATTTTTAGTATCTTCGCTACTAAAATTAACACTTTCCCACGTTCAAAACTCTCCCATAAGCAAATTCTTTTCTAAATAAATTTTGCTCAAGAAACAAGCGTCTCCCATAAAAACTCCCATGAACAAAATTTTCCCACGAAAAATTTTTTTTTGCGAACAAAAAAAAACTCTATCTCAGGCAGTCCACTCAGGAAATAAGTGATTGGATTAAGACAACTTACTCAGGCAGTCTGATGTCAAAAATTTAATAAAACTAAAATACAATCCTCAATATTGGTGGAAACGGGTTTTTAGACAGCGTTCTTGAAAAAAATTTACAATCTATTTGCACCCCAAAGGTACAGCACACATATTCTTATGAGCTTGGGGCTACCTATGGTAGATGCATTTTTATTTGTCATTTTTAAATTATCCTTTTGTCTTTGTTGTGTATTTTTCAGAATACAAGAAGTAGAAATTCACAAAAATGTAACCATTCCAAAATTAAAGTATTTTTATACTCCCAAGCGTACTGCATAAGAAGATATTAACTGTGTCGTTCCAGTTGCACACAAGTAAAAAGGCGTGACAGATATAGAAAAATATATATATATATATATATTCCTTATCATCCACCTGAGTCATTTTATCCAAGTTCGTCTGTCTGCCCGTCGTAAGAAGAAAAACTGAAAAAAGGATGGCATTATAGTGGCTTCAAAGACTGAAAGGGTTTAGAAAATTTTCTTATAACTAAAAATCACATATGAACAACAATATTCCATAACAAAAAATTTCCCATGAACAAAATTCCCCATTATTTACTCCCGAGTACAAAGGCATGTCAGAAATTGAGAAATCGAACGGCTCTTCAGCTATGATATATTTGAAAGTTTTAGTTCTATAAAAATGCAAATTTCCAACTCAATAAAACTAAATGCTCAAAAGCATAAGCATTAATATAAGGGAATAGGAGAAATAAATTATTGACCCAGTAGAGATGTTTCCTGATTGACACATCTTTTTAACACATTATTTTTTAATACAACCTTATTTCAACTGAGTGAGACATTTAAAATTTCTTGCCAAATACGTGTGCACTCAAAAGTATGTTAAAATATATATTAAATAGGTATTTACTCGTATAACTTTTTTTAAATAATAAGAGATACATATCTTAATTAATATTATGATTTCTTTATGCTTTAAATCAGAGGTAGCCAAGATCTTTACTAGAAATATCCGACTATTTCGAGAATACTTGTACGATGAAGCTGCGAGGGCTTCAACACCTGCTTATAATTCTCTATTTTATTTGCTTGGGTATGGCAGCTCAAACACTACTGACATGTACCTTGCACTGCTAGCGAACATTGGAGTAGCTGCTTATGACGCACAAAATAGAAGAGAATAACAGAAATTAACGAAATTCGCCTCTATACCATAAACACAACGAAAGAGAACAACTTTTAATTTTTACAATTAAATCTACGGACTTTTTTCCTTTTCCGTTTGCTTATCAGAATTTATGTTAAATAAACCTTTAGTTATTCCATATATTCAGATTTTATTCAGGTTCTAGCATAAACTTGGATTTTAACCAATATATTCACAAATTCACTCTCTTGCAAAACTTCCTGGTAGAAAACACGACTAGCTACACAAACAATAAGGCAAACTGTTGCGTTAACAATTTAAATGAAACTATCGATCCTTAACAACACTAAACAGTTTTTGCCATTGCCGCTTACAGTTATGCATTACAAAATCATCAAAGACAAATTATTATAAGCTTTGCTCTATAAAATAAGAACTCATGCTATTTATAGCAACAAAACCAAATAAACGAACACAGCCTCGCTGTGCATGAGATTTTTACGAACTCTTAAGCGATGAACGGTGTGTGAATACATACACAAAGAGCTTTAAAGCACGAATGCCCGAGGGCATACGATTTGACTGATACTGCTTTAAGTCCATTAGTCTTCTCAAAAAACTTTTTTTTAAAAAAAACCGTCTACATAATCACTACAAAGTAAAAAATAATTTAAAAATTTCCCTTTTAATGTCTTGGTCTTATTTGACAATTTATTTAAGCATATTATTACACTAGAAAACTTATTATTTGAATTTTTTTCTTATTTGTCTTACTATCATAAAAATATTTATTTCTTTATGAATACAAAAGCTTTTACGGTCGGCGCTTATATAATCAGACTTTTAATCAGAAGCGCCAACTTCAAAGCTTTTGTATTCATAAAGAAATAAATATTTTTACGATAATAAAACAAATTAGAAAAAATTGAAATAATAAGTTTTCTAGGGTAATAATATGCATAAATAAATTGTCAAATATGACCAAGAAGTTAAAAGGAAAATTTTAAAATTATTTTTTGCATTGTAGTGATTTTGTGGTCGGTTTTTTTTTTAAAGTTTTTATTTCTTCCTTTTTAGAGAATATGATAAATTTTCAAAAAAAGTGCATAAACTACATAAATACAATTGTTCTTAAAAAACTTAATCTGTTACATTCTGAAAGTTTGTTCGTTATTTCAAATATCTGTCCCTTAAATTTAAATCAGATGTCACGTGTTTTGATATAACTATACCCATTCTTGTAACGAGTTTTATTACCCTAGTGTCAGTATTATTCGAGATATAGTATTTTTTTTAATATTGCCACGCCCCATTGTTATATAAGCGCCCACTTTCTTGAGCGTTGTTTGTAATAATTGTGCCTACCCCTTTAACTTCATTTGAGTACCCCAGCGTCAATATTAACTGAGATAGTGTTTATCTAGTATTGCCACGCCCATTTGTCGAATAACGCCTTCTTTATTGACCGTAATTTTTAATAATTTTGCCTACCTTTGTACTTGAATAAATTTCAGTGAAATAGTATCAATATTATTCGAGTTACACTATTTTTCTAATATTGCCACGCCCATTTGTCGACTAACGCCCATTTTCTTGCCCGTAATTTGTAATAATTGTGCCTACCGCTACACTAAATTGCAGTACCCTAGTGTCAATATTATTTGAGATACATTAGTATCTAATATTGCGAGATCTAGTATTGCCACGCCCAGTTCTCCAATACCGCCCACTTTTTTACGGGCACCTCCATGCTTACGATATCTATCTGTTCACCAAAAATTATGGCAATCAGGCATATGGTTTAAGAGTTATCGATGTACATACATTTAAAAAAAAAAAAAATCAGAGAAATCGACGAACTTGAGAACCTCCTTCTTTTTGAAGTCGGTTATATATGATTTGATATAATTTTTTTATCAGGTTCAAATGCCATGAGTATGATATTTGTAACTCAAAATTTCCGTCAATGTTAATATTATATTTTATAAACGAATGCTGAAAGAATGCTAAAACTACTGTTTTTGCCTCATTCACGTTGGGTTTTTTTTTCTTAATTATAACGTTTAAAGCAACTCTTTTTTTTATTTTTTGATAAGATTGATTTGTTCCAACATTTTTTTATTGAAACAAAAAGCTTGCCACTGTTTTTCTATTTTCATTTTGTACCAAAACATTTTTTTTTACTAAAAAAGTAACTGAAGGTTGGTGTTTAATAACACTAAATAAATAATTTTTATATATTAAATATGGAATCATTAAGCAAAAAATTAATTCTAACAGAGCTAAGTGGATCCTTAAAAGCTATTTGTTAAATATATGGATATCCATAAGTAAGCAATAATATTTTCAATTTTTGTAAAGGAGCAAAAATATATAAAATTCATTTTCTTACAAGTGCTTTAAAGGCTTTTAGCTTTTTAGAAAATTATTTTTTAATGTACCAAAATTAATATGCACCAACTTTTTTATATTTTTTAATCCAAAATATTTACTTACGTTGAATGTTTTGACGCTTGATCTTCGACAAAAAACTGCTTATCTTTAAAAAATGAGTTTTGATCAATTCATTCTTAACGTAATGCGACTTTTAAAGCTTCTTTTTAAATATTGAGACCACTTCAAAGTATATAGATGTTTTTTTAGAACATCTTGTTATTTAATAATTACAGCTTATTAGCATTTAATTCACATACATTTTTGCTTTTTTATGTGAAGAACAGAGAAAATATATTATTACAAATGATTTCATACACATATTTTGTAACATAAAAATTTATATTCTATCAAATGACACACATCTTAGGCTTTTCACAACTCTCAATATCGCACCTAGCAAAACCGTCAAAAAATATTGTTGTCAATTTTACAAAATTACAATTTTCTTTTGTTGGAATATTGGTAATTTCGAAAAATCCTACATAAAAGTTATACTATTATGACCCTCGTTGATGTCGTTTTCCCTTGACGAAGGTGAAGACGCACCCATTTTATTTCTTCAGAAGGGTGAACTGTGCACTCATTAAAGTCACATAAAAACAGAAAAAGCATAATAAGAATAAATAGCAAGAATTATATATTAACTACCTCGCCTACTAGCACCATTTATTAAGCATTCTAATGCTTTCTGACGTACTTTGAGACTGTTTTTGTGTGTGCTACGTATATGAAATGTTATTTAAATGCACTTGGGTATGTACACACATACACACGCACATGACACATACAGTGTTGGTCAGAGAATTAGCACACTAAGAGTTTTATTAATTTTAAGAGTTAAATAAATTTCCCACACATACAGTGGTGGGTAGAGAATTAGTTCTCATTGGAATAAACTTTAAAAAGTTAAGTAATTTCCCATTTTGCAAAAAAAAAAGTTGTTTCTAAAATTTAGAAAATACATTAGAAAATATACCAACATGCAACCCATTTACAGAGCTTCATTTACTTTTTGGTATATTAGTTCTTTTCGCACAGTGGAACGAGGCCGACTTATAAAAAATTGCTAGGAAAACAATTAAATGCAATAATACTCGTATAATATACTGTGAATGCTATTTGAAAGACAGTAATTCATATCGTGTATATATAACAGAAAATGATCACAAACTTTTGTAGTGTTGCCACAGATATCAAAGTTGACATTTTACATCCATAATATTTTGACTATTTTGGAATACTTTCTAAAATACAGTAACTCTGACAACTTTTAACTGATTTTAACAATATTTAGAAAAAATTTTATTTGAACTTAGGCTTTATATTTAGCATTAAATGATAATTAAATTTAAGAATTGCATGAAATTTTTGCGATTGAAAATTAAGTAAATTTCCTTAAATTGTTGATGTTTTTAAATAAAAAATGTTTTAAAATGAAACAGTCCCTTGGCAATTGTTTATATTTTTTTCAGCATAATACTTCAGAATAACGAAAAGTGCAGCAATTGCAAGGTGCACTTTTGGTTTAGTAACATAGATCTTTTCTGTATTTCAGAAACCGGTGTTCCAGAAAAGAAGCTTTATATGCTGAACTTACATAAAATTAGTTAAATTTATTGAGATGTGGGCTTCATCATTAGATTTCTAATAGATAAAAACTTTATAAAAAGATTCGTTTTGATTTAAGTAACATATTAATAAGTTTAGTTGGACCAAAATCCGAAAATTTCTGCTGTTTTTCTGATGAAATATTTTAAAATTAAAAATTAACACCTCCATATTTTTTTATCAGTCTAAAATCCATACCAAATTGAGCATATAAAGTTGTATCAATTAATTTGTTCTAACGCATCAAACGCGTTTGTATGTTTATTTTTTTTCTATAAAATTTAAATTGATTAATTAAAAAAATATATATTTAATTGGATCAATATGAATAACAGCGCAGAACCATCATATTTTGCAGCCATAGAGTGAACTCTTGACAACCTTTGCTGCATTTTTCAGATCATTATTATGAAAAAAGATGCAAAGAGTAAAAAGTTAATGGTTCTATCATATTTTGGTGTGGTATGAGTCTAATAATGTTTTTACTAAGTTTTTAATACTATTTTTACTATGTTTTTAATAAGAATAGTCTGCTCTTAGGAAATATTTTTCTTAATGAATTTAATAAAATTGCAACTCCGCTTTGGTTTTAGCAGAAGGTGTGCTTATAAGATTTTCTAAGTAATGGGCTGCATGAGCCACAGAAGATTACTGATGAGTTGGTGTAGCGACCAACAAAACAGCTGTCTAATCTGCTGGTGGTTGTTCTGTAAAGAACATTGTTGTTGTGGCAACCTGTTGCTTCATGGAATTACTTGGCATAAAGGTCACATATGTAATTCTTAAAATTATTTTTTTTAAGAATTACTACAAACAAAATAGAAATTAAAAAATGCCACATTTAATTTTTCATTAATATTCAAAATTTAAGTAAAAATATGATAAGTTAACGTTATTGAAAACATTTTTTATTTAATTTTTTAACTTTTTTTTTTCAACATACAATAACAATAAAACTCAGCTACTATAGCTCTTTCGCACTTCATCAGCATTAACCAATTCAAGGCCATGATGACCCAAATATCATTGAAAAATATCAACGTTATGGATACCAATGACCACAAACAAGTTAATGTGGAAAAAATTTACCCACCGATGAATGTGTTGGGCTCGTGGACAACACAAGACGAAACAACTAACCATGCATATACTTAGATATAATTACGCAACTGTTTTTATTCTACTTTTGAGTTTATCTTTTGACAAATTAATATCGCAAACGATACAATTGTTAACAAAGGTACTCTTGCGGTTTAAAGAAGCAGCAGCCATAACATATGTTCTACTGAATGGTAAATAAATTAAATTGTTAGCATTTATACTGCTTCTACGGTTTATACAACAAGTATTTAATTAAATAAAGTAAATATACTTGTACTTATATAAATATATCCTTTAAAATAAACAAAAGTATATTAATATATAGTTTTAAGTAAATCTTGCCATCAAACCTGAACCTGAAAATAATTTTTTCTTTTAATTTCACATGGCAATACATTATTTGAATATATACCATAAAAACTAGTAATTTTTTTAAATTTTTAAATGATATTTAGGGGTCGCTACTAAGGCAGATTGGTAACAATGGCAGAAAAAGTGGCCAAAACAAGAAGATGCCCTCATATCTACATGAAATCAGGTACCTATAGGTTTTTGGGGTCGATAAACACGAATCTGGAGTCAAAAATTTAAAATTGAAAATGGCGGCTTCAATATGGCATTTATGTGAAATTACGCACTTAAGTGGACTTGCCTATTTTTTTTTTTTTTTGGTGATAAAGTAACCAAGTATTTGGTAATTTTTTATACACTACTTTTGAAAAAAAATTTAATTTCAAGAATAAAACTTTTTTTTAGGTTTTGGCTTTGTTTATTTTCCCTTATTTGTTTTTTTTTTGAAGCTGCCGCCCCTTAACACAAATTTTTCTTTTATCAACAACTGTATGTTTTTCTTAGAAATTAATGACTTCTCGGCTTTTTTTGTTGCTTGACGTCTATTATAACAAGAACATTAAATTAAATTAAATATCAAATACAAAAATTTTACGAACCCACCATATGTGCATATAGTCACTACACTACGCATTGAGCCAAACTCCGTCGTTACGCGTGGTGATTTATTCAATATTAATTACAACTGTTAATACAGCATATTTTAATACAGCATCTGTTAACATAGCTGCAGTTATGTCAGCAAGTAGTAGATCAGTGAGTAGAGCGATGGACTGGCACCAAAAGTTCCAGGTTCGACTCCGGACGGCTGGCAAAGAAATTTTGTTTTTATATATGTTGATGAAATGTAATAAAATATACTGGTGTGAATATAAACGTATGTTCTTCAATTTACTGTATGTTATTTTTGAATTTAAAAGTGGTTTTATTTCAAAACAAACCAATAAATTATCAAATCTATCCTTCTCTCGTGTGTCTAATGACGCAGCTGTGTTTTTTTTTTTACAGAAAATAGTTTAAAATTATGCTTAAGCCATCCATGCTAGTTGTTTTTTAATTTTGTATTTTTGTAAGGTATCGAAGTATGTGCTTTCAAAGCAATGTATTAAACTACAAATTGCTTTAGTGAATAAGCATAAGTTTATAATTCCCATACAATTCTCTTTACCCAAGCCGACTTAGGTGGTTTACGTATTGCTTTTTTTCTCGGTGCACTTACGTGAAATTTTCGGACGCCATTTTGATCATTTAAATCTGAGTTTCTGCACCTATAAAAAAATACGTGTGCTTATATATACGTATGCTTTAGATTTTTAACTTCTATCACATATCCGAAGCTCAAAAAAATTGGCAAATGACCCCAAATTACGTTTTCTTGGGTGAGGGCTAAACTTTGGCAACTGGTAGCAGCCTCTAAATCATACAAAAAAATTAAAACAAAAAAATCTCTTTCATATTTAGATGTATATAATTGAATAATGGCATGCCGCGATGATAATTCAAAATTCAATAATAAGGACCACCCTAGTGGCCACCCAATAGTGTGACGCTTGCTCTACCATAATACAGTTTTCAATTGTGTATTTTTCATTACATTCATTCATTCATGATATGATTATTTTATTTATGTGATCATATTGGACATCAAATTTAATTTTGTAGTTCCAAAGCATTCTATTCTAAAACTTAAGTACTTAAGTGCCTTGAAATATTTTTTTTTGTTTTTTTTTTTGACAGGTGTGATTTTTTTCTGATCTAATGACTCGTCTAAGCTGTATTGCTTCATTGAGTTGTCTTCTTGTTAGTCTATTTTAAATGTACAAACATCATATTCTTCATATGTTTACGTCTTATTTTGCATGAGGTCTTAAAAGAGTTCATAAATAACTTTCTTACAATGGTACTATAGACACGGTCCGTAGTTTTTTGTGGAGTGGCTCTACTTCTTCTAGTTTTATTTATCAAATTGAGGCTTAATTCCATCGAATTCGTAATATTAAGGACCATTTCTGTAAAAAATGTTCTTTATTTTCAACAATCATTGTTTGTTCAATAGTACGAATAATAAACGAAATAAACGAAAATAAAAGTAAAAAAAGTTCAATTATTTTTGATTAGCACATCAAAACGGTATTACTTTTAGTCAAAAAAGTCAGTTATAGAAAGAATTTCTATGATATACCAAAAATTAACCTCATGATAGCAAAAGCCAAATAATACAGTGGAACACGGTGGCATGTCTATTCTAAATTATTATTCTAAATTTATTATGTATAAAATAAATTTAGAATAATTTATTTTTTAATTTAATAAATAAAAAAATTTTCAAAATACAACTCTTTTTTTACAAATTCTGAAAATAACTTAATTTTTTAAAGTTTCTTCAATTGTGTGTTAATTTTCTAACCAGCACTGTGTGTTAACGTAAGAAATTGAAATACTCGCTTGCTATCACTAAGCAGCTTCACTTTTTTTATTGCACAAGGCTCAGCAGCTACTTCCTTTTCTGTTTATACTGTTTTTATAAATGTTCGCCATATTATTAAATTAAACGTTTGCTACGCGTTTTGGTAGTAAAAATGATTTATGTGGATGTGTGTGTGTGTGTGTACATCTTAATCTATCCCAATTGTGCCATTTTGTATGGTAGCAAGGTAAGGGAAGCAGTGCGTGTGCGTGTATGTGTGGCTTGGTGTGTGCATAGATATTTTAATAAACATGCAGATAATTAAATTTAATCGCATGTTAATGCGGCATTTATTGTTTGCATACTTTTATAAACACACACGCATACTAATGCAATACTTCTAACGAACGTGTTTGTTGTGAAATACTTAGACACATACTCACACATATGCTCTTTTAGATATACTATATATGTATCTAAATATAAATTCATTTAAATATGTGTAGCTTTAATCCAATTTATGTAACAATAAACGTTTGTCTATTTGCGCACACATACAATTATGCCTAAAATTAAGCTCATTGACGTGCTTCTTCTTCTGCTTCTTCTCTCCCTTTTCTTCATCTTATGGTTCTTCATTCTATTTCTTTTGTAGTCGAAAAATTGAATTAAATTTATTCCTGTGGGAGAAATTTTCTTTTATTCAATTGATTTACTTTCATGCTATTGCATACCATTAGTCTGTTAAAGTAAATATTGAAAATCAATCAGATATTTAACAAACAAACTCTACTTACGAGGTGAGGTGTGGGTGGTATAAATAAGGAGCTTTATAGTATTGGTTGTGGAGTAGGTATAGTAATAATTTATTTCAAATCCAAAAAATCTGTTCAAAGGATAAATGTAATTCATTTTGCCAGCTTATGGCCTACATTAATTAAATTGTCAGACTAGATGCAGGCTAAGGTTTTTTTCCCCCATTTGAGGGGATTTTTTTCAAAATTTATTAGAGTGATACTAAATCAGCTAAGGTTAAGGCATCAAGTATCACTTTTGTTTATTATATTGTAATAAATTGTTGCATAAAACAACCCAAACTATGCCTACATAATAAATTTGTACATATTTCACGATATGAATATGCTTAAAATTCACCAGCTTAAGTTATCTGTTATTCTTATTCATAATGAACAAAATATCTTCTTCAGCATTTTTAGTAAACATCATTATTGTGTAGATTTTATTAAAATTATTTAAATTAACCTCCAATAAAAGAGCAACAATAACATAAAAAAAAATTGTTGAAAATTGAACATTTCAACATTTAACATTTAACATTTAGCCAATTGTGTTGTGTGTGTTGCGAAATGCTGGAACACAAATGATCGAGAACTGGACCTTCATATTTATGCCGCCACATATAAAATATCAAGTTAAAATTAGCGCTGTTTACGTTTGTAATAAGTTAAAATAGGCGCTTTTTACGTTTGATAGACAACCACCTGTTTTTGTGCTTGAAACTAGCCAGAAGTCTGTTTTCGATGACTCTGACAAAGTGGACTGTAAATACTACTTACCCTTTTTCAGTTTTATTGATCAGTTGAATACAAAAATAAAATCTTCTTTCCTGTTCAAAATCTTTTTTATATTTTCACACAAAAATAGAAAAACTTAACAAGAAAAACTAAAATTTAATGAATTTACACTGCGCAACCAAGTACAATTCGTATTATCCAAGAGCCGTGTCAATATCATCAGTGTCGGCTTAACACACTGCACCCTTGGAGTCTCCGCTTCAACATCTATTGAAAGTAGTATTGCCAAATCCTGAAAAGCTGTTGTCGGGACAAGTCAAGAAAATTCCGGGATTTCTTATAAGCTGTTGGGACAAAAAGAAAATCACATTGTTGTTGTAGTGTTTTGAATTGAATTGAATCTAAATAATAAGCAATATGATCATAAATTGGTTTTTTAAATTTTACAGGAGAGGCAAAATATAAATGTAATTCTTAGCATTTTTTCCGACACACGTTTTCAGACTATATAAAGGAATTTTTTTAGTGTGTTTTAAAGGAGTTTATAAAAAAAAAACGAAATGGTTTTTTCACCCCATGAAAAATCTTTGGCTGAGCTTCTTGGATCAATTGTGTTGTGCGTGTTATGAAAAGTTTGAACACAAATGAACGGGAACTGGACCTGTAAAGCTTTGTGCTGACTCCAAACTGCTCATGTTCTCAAGAGCTTTTGGTGACAGTTTTTACTCTGTGAGGTTTGCCATTGTCTGGGAGGTGCGGACGAACAGAAAAATGAATTCAGTTGGAAAAACATTCTGTGTCAGATGGGATGTGAACCTGGACCCTATCGCATACAAGCCACGCACCTCAACCAGTATGCACCGGTCGCCAAAGGCGTTTGAGTTATATTTAATCCGTAATTTTTGGTCACTGGATTCGATGATGGTTGAAAATGCCGGATCGAAAAAAATTAATTTTAATCTTAAATGGATTTATCCGGTTTTGTTATGCTGTTCCTCAACTAAAAAATATATTTATTTAACATATTTTTCATTTGCTCGAGTTGCTTTAAGCATTTCTATACCGTCTGGTGTATTTACGAATAAAAAGTTCTTGAAATTTAGACAAGATTTATATTTAGTTTTATTATATAAAGCTCAGAGCTTATGAGCCTAAAATCTTAACTCCAAACACCGTTTTACACTGGTCAAGACTTAAAATCAATTTTCAGATTTTGTAGACAAATTGCGGCAAATTGGGAGATGAAATGGGAGCGTACAAAATTGCCTTTTTACAGTAAATATTTTCAATGCCAGTTTTTTCAATATTCCGGGACAAATTGCCCGATAACGGGACACGGGGCAAGCACTTCAATAACTTGACAGTCCCGACGAACCCCGACCACCTGGCAACTCTAATTGGAAGTCGGCACAATTTCTACACGGGACGATCCAATGTTATTTTTTTCTTCTGCTTCTCGACAGGTTCCCATTCAGCTGTAGCCACCCTCAATCGAACATTACGTACTATTCCATCTTGGCCTGTGAACACATCTATCACACGCGCTGCCTTCCATAAAATTGGTGGTATATTCTCTTTTCGTATGAGCACCCAGTGTCCTATTTGCAAATTCGGTTATTGCAATTAATTAATCTTAAAATTCATTATTAATCTTTTGTACCTCAAAGTTTTATTTTTCTCCCATTAAAGTTATTTAAAAAATAATTTGCCTATCCTCAATTAAAATAATCTGCTTGAGCATGACTCATCTTGAGCGCAGCTGCAATAATATTTTTTTCTTAAACGTAGAATACAAACAGTACGTAAAAACATAAAAGCTCAAAAAGTCAAAGTCGAGTCTTTCTACATCAAGTACCAAACATTTGACAGCGTTTGGCAATAAATCACGAAAACTGGCTGACAGGCTTGCTGTCTTAAACGCTAATGATGCCAACAAGCTAATGCTTAAAGGTAAAGCTCACAGGTGCTCAATTAAATTCGCTTCAACATTGCAGATTACAGTCCATGACCTCTATCAAATTTTTATCGAACCACGTTACAAAAAGAAAAAAATTTTAATAAATACATTTTACTCTAATACTCTAATTCTCTGAGCTATGTTGTTTTGCAAATACTAACTAATAAGAAAATGTTCAGATTAAAACCAACCGTTTGAATGTGTCAACCGTCAGCGAACAGTCTGCTTATATTACTGTATCAAACATATTTAAAAAGTATAATATTATGTTGTATTTTTTAATGCTATAATATTTATTTGATTCTATAAACAATCAAATTTTGGAATATTTAGATCAATGGGGATTTGTGTATATTTTTTTGTCGTTGCGCGATAGTTAGTATAATTTTAATCAATATATCCACAATCATGTTTTAATTTTTTCATTCCTTTTAAGTTTCCTTTTAAAAATTTTTAATAAATTTCCTTTTAAGTTATTTTCTAATCACAAAAGGAATATAATATACATTTTCATTGATTTTTCAGAAAAAATTTCACAAAACATATAAAATATGTCTAAGAATTGAATATAAAATAATAAAATGTGCTTGAAGCAATCACAGCGGTGAAAATTGTTTGAAAAAAAAACCGAAAGAAACGCTCATTCAATTTTGGATTCCTAAATCGAGCTAATTTAAACGGAATTTTTCAATTCTGCCAACATTGTTGTCCGCATATCGGACATTGAATATAAATCAAGTTATTCACATGATTAAACCATTGGTAGAATCTCTTAAAAAAAAATAAATAGATGGAATTTCAATAACATGGCATTTGATGTAGAATTTGGACACTTTTTGACGGAATTTTTTCAGGTGTCCCACTCATAGCGACATTTTGTTCTTCTTTTTTTAAAGACCCGAAAATTGAACATATCTTCGGATGGATATGTGTGTATAAAGATCTTTAACCAATATATCAAAAATTGAACGTCTGTGCCTATACTATAACTTTAAACCAAAATAACTTCAAAGATTCAAAATATACAAGAAAATAACAAGATTTTTTTTGTTAACTTCTTCATAATTAAATAATAATCATAATTTTTTGTATTGTGCTGTACAATGTTACAAAAATCAAATGTCATGAAACTGGTCACATCAAGAGCAACAACAAAATGACTGCCAACAACGTTGTTTACCTTGAACGACTCTTGCTTTGTTATTATTTTTAGTCTTGCAACAGTTTTTTTTTTATTAATTTTCTTTATACTATAATACGAAGTGTTTTTCTTACTATCATTATTATTGTTGGCATTATTATAGCTGTTAGCAAAGCTGCACACTTTTTAAGTTAATAATGATTTCTTGTTGCGATTTTGATGTCCATTTAAAAAAAAAAAAAAACTGCGATTGCGACCTTTTATGGAAAATTGCATACGTGCTGCAAATAGCAGCATTTTTTCGCTAAGCAATACAAGTAAGACGCCAGTGATAAGCAATAAAATTCTTAAGCTACTCATGGAAAACATCAAAATTAAAAATGTATACGAATTTTTATATTCTTACAATTTAAAATTTATAAAATGTCTTTATAAAATGGACATAAAATCATACAAATAAAATTAAAGCAACATTTTGAAGAACCAAAAAACTTTAGTCAGTTTTTGTTTTATTAAATTTGTTTTAACTATTTAAAAAAAAAAAACTATTCTTTTTTTACAGAATATTATTTTACAAAATATTATTTTTTTTTAAATAGTTATAATAAAAGTAAATTTTCCGCAGCTGAACTCACACAAAAATTTGTGGAAGCTTGTGACGAAGATGTGAGTAAAGAAAGACAAGTGTCAGGAGTTTCCGTGATGAAAATTTTTCAATAATAGATGCTCCTCGTTCTGATAGTCAACTCTCGGAGGCTTACGACAACCAAATCAAGACTCTTGTGGAGATAAACAAGCCTTCAACAATCAGAGAAATCGCAAAAAAAAAACGAAATGGCCATTTCAGCCCTTGAAATTACTTTGACCGAGCTTTTAATGATCAGTTGTGTTGTATGTGTTTGTGAAATGTTTGTACATAAATGACCGAGAACTGGGCCTACAAGTTTTATGCCGACTCCGAACGGCTTATGTTCTCAAGAAGCTTTTCATGGCAGTTTTACTCTCTAAGCTTTGCCATTGTCTGCAGAGAGGTGACGGCCGAACAGAAAAATTAATTCAATTGAAAAAACTTTTTGTGTCAGGTGGGACTCGAACCAGGGTTCTCGGGGAGAGAAATTGCAAGTGCTCTAAATTTGTCCGTTGGAAGTGTTCACGTGCATATAAAGTCCGCGGAATTCATCACAAAAATGGTTCTGATATCCCTCGAATGAATTGATATAAATTAAGAATGTCAATCGAGTTTGCATTTGTGATCGGCTCATGAATGTGAAAAAAGTGACCGTGAAAAAAGATGAAGCGCCGGAGAGGCCAGCAAAAGTAGACATTCACCAGAAGAAGGATTTCTTCTCAATCTGATAGGATTGGAAAGGGCCTGTCTACTACAAGCTACTCCAACAGAGATGAAACATAAATTCTAAAGTCTACTGTGGGCAACTACAGAAATTGGGATGCCATTCAACAGAAAGGTTCTGAGCTGGTCAATCGAAACGTGATGGTCTTCCACCGCGATAACACCAGGCTTCATTTGAATTTAATAACTCGCCAAAAATTGTTAGAGTTCGGATGGGATGTTTTACCCCACCCATCCTATAGTCCAGGCATTGCTCCCTCGAATAACCATGAGTTCCACTCCCTGGAAAACCAACTGAATGCTAAAAATTTTGATAAGAATGGCCTTATCAAACAGCTTGTAACGGGGTTTTTACCATAGGCTGAGGTATGACTCAGCCGCTCCAGTTCAAACGCTCCAGATCAAACGAAGGACCCTTGAACCTTCGAAAATAAAAGACGATGATTTTCAATATTTTGATTTCAATGATATTATTAACAATAAAATATGGTGATTTATTTCAATGTATGAATATTCGTCTTTTCTTACAATACAACAACAATAATAATTCTTCCAATATTCTTCTTTATAATTATTCCTCTTCTTATGATACAACAACAATTATTCTTCATATATATTTATTCATGATCGTTCGCTTTAGCAGAGCTCGGACTAGTTCGGATAGTTATGAATTCGGGTTTCCTCGGTATTTATGTCCTCGGCTATGTTCGGTAGTCGGCTATGTTCGGTGATGACGACCTCGGGTTCATTCGGATATGCCGAAGCTGATTGGTAACCGACCGAATAAATACTATCTGGTCGGATGTCGAACTATCAGCTAAAGCTGATGTAGTAACCAACCGAACGATAATGTTTGCTACGTCGAGTGGCGAACTATCAGCCAAAGCCAATGTTACCAAACGAGTGGCAACGAAGATTGCTATGTCGGATGGCGAACTATAAGCAGAAGCTGATGTGGTAATCAACCGAATAATAGGAGATGCTACGTCGGGTGGTGAACTATCAGCAGAAGCTGATGTGGTAACTGACTGAAATATTTGCCTTCAAAGCAAATAGTCGTTTTTCTCTCATTCTCAGCTTATAATTAATACTAAAAAGATCTGGTACTAAAATTTTTCACAGTTTTCAAACTACATACATGATTTTGGTATCAAATTGAAGGAAATTTAAAAGCGTTTATTGATTTTGTTCTCGTTTAACCGAAGTGCAATTTAATCCATTAGGGCCGAAAGAAAACCATAAAAAACAGACATTTTTAGACTTGAAGCAACATTTTGGTGAAAACTATGTATGCCATTGAGCAGAAATAAGTTATTATTGCATGCTAATTTTTGAAATATTATGCAGTATTTAATGAAAATTCGAGACGCATATGTTTCCATATAGTAACATTGGTTGTTAATGGGTTCAAATAAAGTATCCTATTGCACTCTCTGCTGATCTATAAATATGTGTACAAAATTTTATAAAAATCTGAGTTGTCATTTAAACGTGATGAGTGAACATAAAAAGTGGCTACAGATTTATTAATAGTATAGATATAGATGTTAACTCATCAGATGTCTTGCGTGTTTCTCACTGTGATTCACTAAGCTATTTTATGTTCTATTTGTTTCGTCAATGTATCGAATAAATTACTGCGAAATACATGCACGTTAGAGTACAAATGATAAGAAAAGGAAAGCAAATAATGACCGCGTATGACAGAAAAAGTAGAAATGAGAGAGAAGATTGTACAAAACCCCAATTTGTTTTTGCCCAAGTATCTTTGGCATATTATACAATTTTGGCTGGCCTAAGTTGACAAAAAACTTATAAAATTTACACAAATTTCTCTGGCTTCATAAAAAAATAGTTACTCAAGTCATTTTAGGCAATATGCAGTAGTAGGTATTTTTTTGTGTGATCAACTAGATGTGATATGAGAGAAATAAGCTTTAGATTCGTAATCAGCACTCTCCAATTATATATAAGGAGTTGGACATTTCAAATGTGTTACTGTGTATTAATCAGTGTTATTTTAACAGTTCACAGCATATTTGTATTAGTTGAGGTATATTAAAAATGCTGTTGTTGTTGTTTTCAAATACATGTGTTTGTTTTTGCCCTCCAAATTGTTCCTGTTGTTGTTATATATAGCATTTTATTATCATAAAACAAACATTTTTCCATAGCACTCCACAAGTTTCAAAGAGCAGAAAGAAATTTTAACTACTTCCAACGACATTATGGTAGTTTATGATATTTTTTGCCACATCGAATGCAATTCTTTGTTTTAGTTCTGATGTTTTATTTTTTTTATTTTCTAGTTTGTTTCTTCTGTTTACCGTTTTCTCTTAATGATCAACATAAAATTGTGATTTCCGTTTCCAATTTTTTTTTTTTTTGTTGTTCTTTTTTGCTGTAATTTATTAAAAACTTTATAAAACTTAAAGCAAATCTTGGCAACGCTATTTCTATAAATAATTTTGTTTTTTTTTTTATTGTTTTTTGCATGATGACAGTTTTGAAAATAATGCTTTTTGGGTGGAATATTGACCTAAGTGTTTATTATTTTTACGAACAACAACAAGAAGAATTTTTACTTAACTAGCAACAACGGCAAGTATTACAAGAATAAACACTTACTTTTGGCATTTTATTTGTTTTTAATACTAAATTTTGTTGCTTCTTTTTGAAATTTTTTGTTTCAGATTGTCGCTGTGAATATTTCCACTTTTGTGGTTTATGCTGCGTGCAGAAATTTTGAAATGTGCACACGATTTTTTCGTGTCCATTTTGTTGTTCTGTTTTGTTAATGTTTATTCATTGTTTTTTTTTTTATTATTACCAACGGAAATCGCTCAATTTTCTGCAATGGCTAACTTTTTTGTTTAGTTTTTTTATTTAAAATATTTGTTTATTTTTAGCACTGTGCGTTTAAGTATCTAACAAAAGTAAATTGGCTACACTGGCTGCTGGCCAAACGTTGTTGTAATTGTGGTAAATGGTGGAGAAAAATTGCAATAAATTGAGTGAAAAGCGTAAAATGCTAAAGTTTTTAGTTACACAATATATAAAAGCATTCAAAGTATGCAATGCTTTTTTTAGCGCGCTGCTGCAATTTAATTGAATTGAAATTTTTTAATGTGCTACTTTGAATATTTTGTTGACTTGAATGTCTAAAAATGCATTAATAAAAAAATGCAGCGGTGCACAGTGGTTGAGTTACATCCAAAAATTGTCAATAAATTAGAAGTATTAATCGTAGAGCAATTAAATTTGTTATAAGAGTTACATTTGGCTATAATATATCACAAAAACATGATTAATTTTATTCGTTTGTTAAATAATTCTAAATGAATCTGTCAAAAAACAAATTTGTATACTGCCATCATAAGGAAGAGTGCGGCATCTAGCATGAAAATCAAAATTCATTTTATCGTATTTTCCTTATTAGTCATTCATCCTCTTTAAGATTGTAAAATAATAATCCCCAATTTTTGGCCCCAAACCTTAATTTTTTAACCTAAATTGTAGTATCTACACAAAATTTGGGTATCATTCCAGGATAAAACGCAGCATCTACATAAACAGAGTAAAAAATGTCGTATCTACATGTAGATGCCGCACTTTTTGTTTGTTTCTTATTTATTTTTTATACACAATTTTTTTTTTTTTTCAATCATAACAAACAGAATTTGAGTCATATGAATTTTTTTCATTACGTGTTGTATATATTTATTATATCTTCGCTGTAACCCTTATAATATAGATCATATATATCGGTAAGATGGTTTTGATGATATTTTAAATTAAAATAAGCAAATTATTTTCCTTATAGTTGCGAAAAATGATGCAGATACGACTTTTCTTAATGTTTGTATTGAATAAAATCAGGGAACAAACAAGAAAAAAGCGGCAAGTACAGTGTTTTATGCCACAGTTTTTGAATTATTTGTTAATTCAATTTTAAATAACCTTATAGTTTATATTGTCCTGGGCTTCTCTTCTCTAAAGAATAAAATTTTAATAATTATTTCATCCCTTTTTCATAAAATATTGCCTTTTTATTGTGAGGCGTATAGCTTCGATTTTTGAAAATTGTAGATTTCACAAATTTCAATTTTCAGGTGCATAGCATCTAAATAGCCTCGAAATGCGTTAACGCAATTGCGCCGTGACATAGTTTGAAATGCTATACTTCCTGTATCACCAGGACTTTAATCAACGTTAGGTGGTAAATTTATTGAGTCTAATAATTTGGATAGAACATTTAACTAATTGGTGAAATTAGTGCACCTAAGGCTTATTTGGAAAAATACAACATACCAAATCCAAATTCTCTAGCAATATGTTTCATCTTAAGCAGGTTATCAATATAATAAAAGAATATTGGTAATAAATGCATTTAAAAGATTTTACTCAATACGAAATTAAAATGCAGGAAGTAACATACACGTTTTTGGTTTGCAAAACAAATTGAAAGTTTAAAAATAGATTCAAATTTGCTTGCATTTTTGAAACTGAACACGTTCGAATGAACAAAGAAAGAACAACGAGCAATGAACCATTTGTATTACTGCTATATTGCAATTCTTTCAATAAAAAGGTGTAAATACGTCATAACGCAGTTAAGTGCTTCAACTCAGTAATGCAACGCAACGCTGTGTTACCCATGTCTAGTTTATATTACTCTAACATAATAGTTTTTCGACTCTTAGAAAACAAAAAAGTATAAAAAAGCTAATCAAATCTTGAACGTCTTACATTTTACATAATAATAATTATCATACGCTGAGTGTCACATCGATTTTAAATCATAATATTATTAAAAGGTCTTGTAATTGCTTTATTGTACCGAATATTGGCTAAAGCTATGTCTACACTGAGAGTTTAGTTTGAGTTTAGTTTTAGTTCATTTAAAGCTTTTCACACAGAGATGCGTCAGCAGAATTGAACTTTGACTTTCGAACGTCAAATTTTTCAGATCTAAGACCCCTTTAAATATATTTCAATATTTGGTAATTGTGCTGTTAGTTGCAATAAAAAAATTTCAAAAACTTTGCTTCGTAAGATTATATACAAAAATAAAAGGTTCTAGATTCACAATACACAAAAATATTTTCTGATTAGACTTTAAGTAGCTTTAAGTAGCTTAAATATACAATAGATAGGAGAAATTTCTTTCGGGCGAAAATTTTTATCCTGGTAACATTCAGTTTCGGATTCTTCCCGAAGTTCTGATTTAAAAACTCCTTGGGACCATTTAACTCCGACAAAATTTTTCCCAGCGAAAAATCGTTTGAAGATTTTAATAATGTCATACAGCATCCGCTTCTTACTGTATGGCTTGTTCACTGACCGACCCACAGCCTAAACTACTTGGCATAGAAAAATGAAATTTAACGAGAATATTACTTTGATTATGTGGATGCGTACTTAAAAAAGTATTTTTTTGAAATTCTGTCTTTAAAAGGTTATAATTTAATAAACAGGATTAAAAATGGGTAACAGGCGACTTGGAGTTATGCCTGAGATGTCGGTTCAGTAAAAGGATTCTTATTACTTTCATTAACGTTTAAAAAGCGTTTTCAGAGTTTTTGAAAATTTGGTAAATTTGAGGAGCTAAAGGGTTAAACTCTATTTTGTACGACATATTCAAAGTGTCGTAAATAACTCACATAAACATCACTTTCGAAATGAGTCTGAAACAATTTGGTTAATGTGATTTGAACGACTTTGATTTTCTAGTCCAGAGCTAAGTAACTAACGAGTATGTATCTAAGTCTATTTTCAAGTCAACTTCTAGGAAATACGCAGATAGTTTCCTTCAAATTTTAGCACGAAAAACCCAAAGCAAGACCGATTTTTTTTTTTATTAGGTTTAATTGAAAACTTATAATCGGCTAAAGCTAAATTTGTCATTTTAATTGTACCTGCTTAACCTGATTTGATAGAAGAAAAAATTATCCGTATTTTAATATATCCAAATCATCACCTTTTAATCGTGATCTACGATCCCAAAAGCAACTGTATACGAAATTTGGTTCACGAAGAGCCAATGATATATTTATCACAATGGTTATGTCCGATATTTCCGAAACTGCAATTTTGAATTTTAAAATGTTGACCCCGGATTTATGATCAGCGACCCTGAAAACCGCCGCTGTACCATTTTTATGGTGATCCGTAGCCCCTGTAGACCCCGGATTTATGAGCCCATTTTTGGGCAGTTATGTGCTATGAAAAAAAAACAGTTCGTTTGATATGAGAATCAATAAACGATTTTTCGCTGGGAAAAATTTCATTGGAGCTATATGGTCCCAAGCAGTTTTTTACTCGGAATTTTATGTAAGTTCCGAAACTAGATGTTACAAAAAAAATTACTCCTCTCTAATAAGCAATATATTTTAAAAAAATATAGAATTTTAAGAATTTTTATGTGCATAAAAACAATGCTATCAAATTTTAAGAATACTTGCAATTTAAATTTAATTTTGTTTTTTTTAATTTATTTTAATTAAAATTAATGTTAAGAAATTTTTTAAATTGATTTTTAAACCCTTAGTTATTTAATTTTTAAATTTTAATCTTTAATTTTATGCTATTAAATATAATAATTCCTTTTTCTTATGACACTTATTCCAATAATCTTATCTTTAAATTTCCTTGTATTCAGTCAAAACCAGAAAAATTGAAAAATATATCAAACCTATATTTTCACTTGCCCAGGTAAAGCTTAAGTTTTTCTTACAACTAAATAAGCTTAATTATCACCCATTAAGCTGATGATAATGCTTAGAATTTGTAATTGTAGCCAATTTATTGCTACTTATTGAGCGTCAAAGTATCAACAATCATAACAACGTTGAAAATAGCGCATTATTAGCGCTTAATTTAGCGTAACATACCTTTAGGCACTCGAACAACTAATCACCAAAATATTTGTAAATAATGTGGACATGGGCTTAGCGTGGGATAAGGGGACATCTGATCCCCCTTAAGCAATAAAATAATATTTAAGTGCTCTGCTTTTATAACAACACATTCTTTTGGATAAAAAAAAAATGTATATTGAAAACTAAAACTATTCAAAATTTTAACCTTTAATATTTTTGTCCATTTCAAGTTGTACTTATTTCAGTTAAAGAATGTTTTTAAAAATCCAACCTCGAACTTATAAAAATAAAAAATTTACCTACCCCCCTGACTAATATCCTGGCTACGCCGATGAATGTTGATGTTATTTTGCCAATATTGTTGTTGTTTCGGTGTTACAATAAAAATGTTTGAATGAATTCGAATAACATGAAAAGCAAAATTTATGTGAAGTTGTTGGAATTTAACAATATTTGATGAAGTATGGCAACTCCATATAACAAAAGAATACCACAAAAAATTAAAATTATTTATAAAAAATAACAGCAACATAAATTATATTGGCTCGTTTTTAAGCTTAGCCGCTAAGCATGCAATGATTTTTTTTTAATAATTTTTGAGTGATTCTCAAATAACTCGTAAGCTACTCTACTCATCTCTTTGGCTATATATAAAATTACGTATATTTCTACTACACTTTGATTATTTTTCAATAATAATGTTGCATACTTTTAAGCATTGTACGTTTTTCAAAAACACATTTGTTTCGCAATAATAGATATGCAACTTAAAAGATATGAATAAATCATGCAAATTTCTTTTTTTCTTAAGATAAAAAACTCAAAATAGCTTTTGTTTGCTATCTATGCTGCTTATGCTCAAAAACAATCAATCAAAGGTTATCTGCCGGAATCAGTGGAAGTGCCTGTTAGTATGGCACATTATTATTTTTTTCATATCTGTTGTTTGCTATCAAAGCTTAAATTAAGCTTTTTTAAGAACACACTTACTCATATACACACACTGTTATATGCACACGTAAGCAATAATAAATCATTGCATACGTTGTTGTTTCTTTTCTCTTATCATAGCTATTGTTGCTCTTTGCTATCTTTTGCATATTTTTAGACATTGCTGAGCTGTGCAACTCTATCTGAGTTGCATACCTTTAGAGATGTTTTTAAAAAAACGAAGCAAAAAATATATGAATAACAATATTTCACTCAAACTAATCGTCCGCAACATTGGTATTTTTTTTTTTTTAAGAATGCATTGTAAAATTTGTTAGCTTCCGTTTGTATGGTTTTTTTATTTTCATTCGTTTTATATACATTTTTTTAATATTCATTTTGCATATAGTTCAAAGCTTTTATTTTTTATATGCGCCAAAAATGCTGCCACAACATTTATCATCACACATGAATGGAATTGCTTTGCTGATTCATAACCCATTAAAGTTTGGAATCCAACTCAGTGCATGCTGCTGTTGTTGTTGTCGTAGCTACAATGCTCGTTTGTCATAAATCCTTTTAAGTTCTTATTGTTGTTGTATGTATTTCATGCATTTGACATGGCAAAAAATTTATGTTTTGCAATTACAAAATTTTACTCAGCAGATTATGGAGATTTGCTGCAGACAAGTAAGCAAATAGTTTGAATTTCTCTAAGCTGGTTTTTTTTTTAAGTAAACAAAATAATAATTGAAATTGTTATTGTAATTCAATAGCTTACATTCGACTGAAGTCAAAAAGAAATAACTAAAGCAGTTTAGTAATGAGAAGAAACATTTATATGAAATACACTCCTAAATGCCGTGAATGAATACAATGCCTAAATGCACTCCTATTGTGTATTTTTTGACTATAAAATAGTTGTGTAGGATGATGTGTAACACTGGCATTTTTTTCAACAAAATGTTAGCATATAAGTGAATCAACATCTACGATATGTGTCTTTTGACAGCATCTAGTTTTTTATAAGTGTTGGAAGTAAGCAGACATACATTTCATTAGAGTCCTTAAAAAGCGTAAAAAATTGTGTTAAAAAGTTTTTTTTAATTAACAAAAAATTGTGTTTCGGTTAAAATATTCTTCAGATTTTAAAAGTGAGTAGATGTAAAATATGGTAGTGTTTAATATCTTTCAGTATAACAAAAGATTTTAAATTTTTTCAGGTTGTGGTAAAATTCCATCTATGAGAAAAAAGTGACTTATATTGGGGTGATGTGTAACACTCAAGGTAGGATGATGATCTTACTATGAAAACTCTGAAATACAATCACATCAACAGCATTAAAAAAGATCGGCCCAGTTCATACTATTCAGCGCTGGCTAAAGTTCAATCGTGGTAAGAAGCCACTGAATGCTGTGTTCTAACAACGCCACTGAAACGTTTACAGTTGCAAGTGCAAGATATTTCATTAAGTTCTTATCATAATATGCACTTTTACTAAACATTTAAAGCCTAAATAAACAAAAAAATTAAAGCTACTGGTCTTTAAACGAACATTTTGTTGGTGTTACACATCACCCTACCAATATGAAAAAGACTATTTCTCGAAATATTCAACAGCCATGAAAACACTCACTTCCAATTGGTTCTTTTGCAAAGGGTTGCCCTTAAAACCAATCAAAAATTAAATTTCTTAGCACTTTTATTGGAGCAAATAAAAACGTGTTACTCATTACTCCTCTTCAGCCTATATAAAGCTGGCATAAATTGTAACCAATTTTGAGGTTACTTGCTAAGATTCTTAAAAGAGGTGGCGAAATTGGTTTACAAGTGATAAAATTATTTATAAATCCTTTGAAATTCTTAAATTAAGAAAAGACTGTATCGAAGTATCGAAAAACTGAAGCGGTTATGGCATGGGCGTAGCCAGATTATCTGCCAGGGGTGGAAGGGAATTTTTTTTATATATAAAGGTGCGCAAACGTTCAAATTTTTAATTAGTATTGGGTTTCAGGACTAGAAAAGGAAGAAAATGATTTAGAATCTACTGCATCAAATTTCAATTGAAAGATCAGTAAGTACAGTAGTGTTTATGAAATATAACAGCTGTTATTTTAAGAGTTACAGTGTAAGTAAACTGTTATTTGAAGGGGTTCAGTGTAAGTAAGCCATGTACTATTTTTAGGCCAAAACCACGCCTTCCCTCAATATAAAGTGACGTCATCAAAATTGCAAAATTTTCGTTAATATATAAAACTGAATGACATCGCGTCTTTATGTACCCAAGTTCCGCCCACGTCGTTTATCCAACCCATGCATATATTCATCAGTAAGATGTGGAGTCGTTATACTTGAAAAGTGGGTGTGGCATTTTACTTTGTTTACAAATTACTCTATGTGGCAACTAAGGGTAAAATTAAATTAAGCGTATGACACAAATATTTTTGCAGATTATACATACAAATTTTATAGACGTCGAAAGACTATGGATATTCTTCAGTACGGCCACGGGGGAGTATTTTAGCTTCGGTACCCTGCCGAAACTCCATTCCTTAATAGTTTTTGATTAAAATAACTTCTATACTTTTTTTTATCATAAACTTAGTCTATACGTGACATTTTGAACGTGATATTATTTTCCATTATGACTTAATTGAGTAGTTAATTCATTGGGTAATTAAGTAATTATGTAAACAAGTAATTAAAAACAAAAAAAATATATTGCTCTCTCCTTGCCTCAATCATTTCATTATTATTATCTAGGATGGACTTTTCGGCGGAAAAAAAAAACAAAATGGCCATTTCAGCCCTTGAAAAGAACTTTGGTAGAGCTTCTTATGATCAATTGTGTTGTGCGTGTTGTGAAATGTTTGAACACAAGTGATCGAGAACTGGACCTACAAGCTTTATGCCGACTCCAAACGGCAGTTTTTTACTCTCTGAGGTTTGCCATTGTCTGCAGAGAGGTGACGGCCGAACAGAAAAATGATTTCAATTGAAAAACTTTCTGTGTCAGGTGAGAATTGAAGCAGGGGTGAAATCGGCTAAGGTGATAGTTGACAGTCGCTGTCTTGATTGTTGTTTTTGAAAACGACACCTAAATACCTATCGCATGAAATCAATAGGAAAAAAGTGATTGTCAATTTGATAATCACCTTACATGAAGCAAAAGCGACGATTTTGATTGTCAACTATCAATTATCACTTTAGCCGATACCACCCCAGGGTTCTCTGGCGTATGAGCCACTCTAGCCACTGCGCCAAGGCTGCCACGGAAATGCCGGCTGAAATGCCCATATCTAATCTGGACTGCTTTTCAAGTCTTGTGCCTAACAATAAAAAACATAGTGGTTAATTAATGAAAATTGTTTTGTTGTTTTCCAAAAATATTCTTCAAGATGATCAATACACTTTTTCATTTGCTTGAAATTATTTTCGAAACAGTTTTGCCACTCTGAAGTTGGTACCTCCGAAACCATGTTTTTGGTGAAGGCCTAACGGCGTGTTCTGACATCCGTTTGCTGGGATATTCTCCGTCCCCGGACAACTTTTGTCGGATTTTGCTCACTATGAAAAACCAAACAATGGATTGCTGGCTTGTTTCGAACTCATAAGTGCGGATCCATGATATGTCAACTGTCATAGACGTGTTTCAAACCAACCCCCGCTGTATTTTATTATTTAGCAATTCCTTGCATCATCCGTCAAATTATGAGGTATCTAATGGCCTAAATGTGCATGTCAAATGGAATTTGTACTGGTCCCACTAATGCCCAAAGAAGTCTCTAAGTATCTCACGGCATATCACATGTTGGTCTGCTTTCAACAGTTCACGCAGAGCATCAAGGTTATTTGGCGCAACAGTCTGTCACGAAATTAAATTTAAAATCATCAAAACTCAACTGCCAATTCTTAGTGCAGCATATGTGCAAGACTTAAAAAGCAGCCTACTATGCAATTATTTAGGGATCGACGACAATCGGAGCTGTTCTCGTCGTTCGGTCTGCTATCGACTTTCAATACATGAATAATATTCGCCTTATTTTAGATATTTTCCACAGAAAAAATTTTAAATTTTACTTATTTTCCCATAGGAATATAACAAGCACAACACTCCTAAGACTTGGCAACTCTATAAATATTTTTTGCATTTCATTGTACATACAACCAAATTAAAGCATACATTTGGGCTAATTCAAAGGCATTTGCACACATATACAAACAGAATATCGAACGTTTTATTAATACAACTAATAGATATTTAAAAGCAGTAAAACTGGCCGCTTATAAATTATTCAAGTCGAACTTCTTTCGAGAATTTATTAACTTTGCTCAATTTGTTAGCCACAGCTTGGCTAGTATTTGTTTCATTCTCACGAATTAGCCCAACACATCTCTGCCGATAAAGAAACCAAAAAAAAAAACAAGTAACAAGAAACAAACAACTGATTACTTTCTGAAGCAGCTCAAACATGTTTTATGATCTAAGCTTTGTCTTCATTCTTTTGTACATATACGATATACTCGAGGAGTGGAGTATGCAACGCCTTGATTTTTGTGCTACTATGAGGGTAGAAATTAGAAGGTGGTGGTTGACTTTTGCTGCCCAATGTTTTTACCCACACTCATGCTCTTATTAAGCATTTGATATATGGTGCATAATAATGTAATTTATTTGAAGTTTACAAAATGGAAGCGAAAATGTATACGAACACCCTCTTTCGGGCCAGCAACTTTTTATAGCAAAATGGTGGTGCGTCAGGTGGCTGCTGGCATAAGATTATAGTGCATAAAAAAAAAAAAAAAAAAACCCAAAATGCTGCAAATCACAAATTTTACAAATATTCTAGCGAAAAATTGCCAGCCTTGAAACATTTATTAGCCCAGCTTATAGAATACTTAAATTTTTGTTCCATTTTTGTTTTTCTAAAATTATAGGCAGCCAACAAATTACATACTTTTGAACTTTGCAAATGTTTGACAATAAAAGATGAATTTTAGCAAACGAAAATAAAATGAGTAGCCTAGTCTTTGGCGCTTTGCTTTTTATACTTATATAAAATTCTTTTCAGTCATCATCTTTAATAAGTTTTGTATGCTGGGCCATACTTAGGCCTATTATGTAAGATTTTAAAATCATGCTGCATACTTATAGGTTGCTGCTAGATATAATACTGCAGGAAGTTTAGACAATAGCAACACAAGTTCAGCTACTTAATGATGACTTGCGGCAAAAAATGTGTCTTGAGATTTGTGGTTTTTTATAAGTTGTTGTTGTGGTCAATTTAAAAACAGCTAACGATGAAAAAAGTTTATTTTTTCCTTAGGCGCCTAAAATGCTGCTTTGAGCTTCAAATTGACCAAACAACGACAAATATTGCTTTAAGGGAGAAATGAAGGCTTTTATTTCTTTGCTTTTTGAAAGCGGCATTCAGAAGACGTCGTTTGTTGTTCACACACACACACACACACACACTCACAATCTTATGATGACAGGAAATATAAGCTCTAACGCATTTCCAGTCTAGTTATTGGGTTAAAATGGTAAAGAAAACAGAAAAGGGCAATAGCTCAAAAAAAAAAAAATACTTAATCGCTTTAGTCGATAAAAGCTGTATTCTGCTGTATATACGAGTAAGAAAAGTGCGTGGCTTTATGTCTGTCTACAACTGTGCTTAAAGCTTGAAAATAAGTAGTGGAAAAATAGAATTTTAAGCTCAAATACGCATTGTCCGCATATGTATGTATGTGTTTTGTATGAAGCCAAATGTTCATTTTAAGCTGATTACGTGATTTTATTTTACACTTCCATTAACACACGTATATACATTAAAAATGTATTTAAACAGCACTTACAAAGGCTTGAAATATTTAGGCGTTCATGCTTGAAAAAAAAAAAATTATGTAGTAGAAATGTAATTAAGCTGGTTTAGCCTTACACAATAAAACTCCTCAAACTATTTTACTCAAAAAAAAAAAATTAAAATTTACGAAAAATCACTATAATTTTGCAATAACAATAGAGTTCAGCTACTAAAGCTTTTTCGCACTTCCTCAGCATTAACCAATTCAAGGCCATGACCCAAATATCATTGAAAAATATCAGCGTGATGGATACCAATGACTCCAAACAAGTTAATGTGGGATAAATTTATCCACCAATGAATGGGTTGGGCTCAGGAACAACACAACACGTAACAACTGGCCATGCATATACATAGGTCTAATTACACAACTGTTTTAATCTACTTTTGAGTTGACCTTTTGACAAATTAACATCGAAAACATTACAATTGTTGACAAAGGTTAACTCATGCCGTTTAAAGGAGCAGCAGCCGTATAATTTTTTCTAATGAATAGTAAATAAATTAAATTGTTAGCGTTTCTACTGCTTCTACGGTTAATGTTAAAATTTATGTGAGAAAGAAGTTCTGGAGAATTGAATTTCCTTCGCATTTTTAATAGTTTCAAACGATCCTGATAAGGAGGAAGATATAATATGTCAGTTCCACTTGGGGACCAATCTTGAATTGCATACCCTAAGTGAGGACGCACGATTGCATAATACGACGTTGTAGTTGTAATCATGCTATTAAATTGTTTGGCCCGTCGTTTTATTAGTCCAAGCATTGAAGATGCTTTTCTTCAAATATTATCAATATAAATGTTAAACGATAGCTTGGAATCCATGCATATACCTACCTCAGGTGCTACCCTGAGGAAACCTGATTCAGCACTGACAATACGTTTCGAAAACGTATTTGATAAGATCGCTCCACCAAATACGATTTAATGCAGTTCACAAAATATTGTGAAAATCCCATTAATTCGAGTTTAAATAAGATTAGGTTGTGTAAACACAATCACTCTGGTTACCAGAATCAATAGAATGTTGTAAAATCGAGAAGATTAGACACATTGGATCTGCCATTCACAAAACCTTGCTGGCGAGTTGTTATAACTTTTCCACAGTGAATTTTCACCCGATCATACACGATCCGCTCAAAAAGTTTTCGAATCGATGAGAGAGCTTAGCGATAGGCCTATAAATTGGACTTATAAATGATTTTTTTCAAAAAATTGGAAAATAACTTTCGTTAATTGATTTATTGAATAATAAAGAATAAGAATAATAAAGAATTAACACTGCGGCAGGAACACCGTCGGGTCCAGTGCCAAAATTCTCATCGATCGATCGAATATACTTCAAAATATCCTCTGAAGTGAAGGATATATGTTTCAAAAAACCCTGTGTGCGGAATTCATGTATTCAAAGTAATCTCCATTAAGATTAAAAGAATCTGAACAGAATGATTCTCTAAAAAGATTGGCGAACAGGCCATACATTTTGATCGTCAGTAAATTCGTCAAAAGTTTTAAATGAAGAAGGGAATCCATCGAATTTCTTCTTTGTGCTTATAAATTCCCAAAATTTCTTTGGATCAGACAATATCCTCAGCTTAATGTTATCAAAATATTCGTGATATAATGTAGCTGAGCTACATCAGACATCTTTCAAACATCTTTACTTTCAAACATCAGAAACAAATGCTTGTAAGTTTCTAGGTCATTTGAGCCTAAGCTACAGACGTATTTCTTCCATGCCCTGTCCCTGTTGTTGCGAAGAGTCTTTAGATTCTTTTTGTAACGAGGGTATGCAGCATTTCTCGCAAAATTGAAGCTTTAAGGTATGGACTGAGAAGACATAGCAAAAAGTGCCATATAAAAAAAATTAATGGAGACATCAAGGCAATTTTTATTTATACTATATTCTAAAATTACATTAAGTTAACTATGAAATTACTGATTCAACTTCAAAAAGTCAGCTTTTTTAAAATTAAATTCATAAAGTTTATGTACTGAGTTCGAATTTACTATATTTTCTATGTCGGATTTATACCAAATACTCAGTGGTACCAAATACTCTTAACAACAACATTATTACTGTCTGTAGTTAAGACCAGGTCAAGAAGTCTTTCAGGACTATTATAAATACAGCTCACTTGTTGTAAGTCTGAACATATATTTTCATTAAATACGTATATGTTTTTGGCGGGTCTTCGAATTAGATGCACAATAATATGTATCATCGTCAGAAGAATGCCATTTTAAATCAGGTAAAACCCAATAATAAAATGTCATAATTAACGTCAAGTAAATTATTTATGTAATCTATGCACTCCGCAAGGCTTGCATATATCTCTACACTACTCCTAGGAGAAACATAAGCATTAATAACATACACATTGGAGTAACAATGTATAACTTTAACGCAAAAACTCTGCGTTAAACTCTGCGTTTATTCTAACTTGATCCTGATGTTAATGCATCCCCTAACTCCAATTTTGACTGACTCTGACTTTGAATTTTACTCTCCTTTAACTCTGAGTTGAATCTGACTTGAGTCTGATTTCAGTCTTACTCTAAACCGACTCATATTCCGACTCCGATTTAATTCTAACTCTGACTTGGTTATATTAGTGGTGACACTTAAAAATTTTAAATAGTGGTAGATTGAGTCTAAAATGAGTGGTACATTTGAAAAAATGGTGGTACATTTTATTTTTCTAACAAACCAAATTTGGCTCTTACCTAATTATTACTTGACTCCGATTTGAATCTGACTTGATAGAACTTATTTATTATTAGTTTTCATTTTTTCTTTTTATTTTTTACTTTTTGCTTTTTAATTTTTACATTTTACTTTTTACTTTTTACTTTTTACTTTTTACTTTTTACTTTTTACTTTTTACTTTTTACTTTTTACTTTTTACTTTTTACTTTTTACTTTTTACTTTTTACTTTTTACTTTTTACTTTTTACTTTTTACTTTTTACTTTTTACTTTTTACTTTTTACTTTTTACTTTTTACTTTTTACTTTTTACTTTTTACTTTTTACTTTTTACTTTTTACTTTTTACTTTTTACTTTTTACTTTTTACTTTTTACTTTTTACTTTTTACTTTTTACTTTTTACTTTTTACTTTTTACTTTTTACTTTTTACTTTTTACTTTTTACTTTTTACTTTTTACTTTTTACTTTTTACTTTTTACTTTTTACTTTTTACTTTTTACTTTTTACTTTTTACTTTTTACTTTTTACTTTTTACTTTTTACTTTTTACTTTTTACTTTTTACTTTTTACTTTTTACTTTTTACTTTTTACTTTTTACTTTTTACTTTTTACTTTTTACTTTTTACTTTTTACTTTTTACTTTTTACTTTTTACTTTTTACTTTTTACTTTTTACTTTTTACTTTTTACTTTTTACTTTTTACTTTTTACTTTTTACTTTTTACTTTTTACTTTTTACTTTTTACTTTTTACTTTTTACTTTTTACTTTTTACTTTTTACTTTTTACTTTTTACTTTTTACTTTTTACTTTTTACTTTTTACTTTTTACTTTTTACTTTTTACTTTTTACTTTTTACTTTTTACTTTTTACTTTTTACTTTTTACTTTTTACTTTTTACTTTTTACTTTTTACTTTTTACTTTTTACTTTTTACTTTTTACTTTTTACTTTTTACTTTTTACTTTTTACTTTTTACTTTTTACTTTTTACTTTTTACTTTTTACTTTTTACTTTTTACTTTTTACTTTTTACTTTTTACTTTTTACTTTTTACTTTTTACTTTTTACTTTTTACTTTTTACTTTTTACTTTTTACTTTTTACTTTTTACTTTTTACTTTTTACTTTTTACTTTTTACTTTTTACTTTTTACTTTTTACTTTTTACTTTTTACTTTTTACTTTTTACTTTTTACTTTTTACTTTTTACTTTTTACTTTTTACTTTTTACTTTTTACTTTTTACTTTTTACTTTTTACTTTTTACTTTTTACTTTTTACTTTTTACTTTTTACTTTTTACTTTTTACTTTTTACTTTTTACTTTTTACTTTTTACTTTTTACTTTTTACTTTTTACTTTTTACTTTTTACTTTTTACTTTTTACTTTTTACTTTTTACTTTTTACTTTTTACTTTTTACTTTTTACTTTTTACTTTTTACTTTTTACTTTTTACTTTTTACTTTTTACTTTTTACTTTTTACTTTTTACTTTTTACTTTTTACTTTTTACTTTTTACTTTTTACTTTTTACTTTTTACTTTTTACTTTTTACTTTTTACTTTTTACTTTTTACTTTTTACTTTTTACTTTTTACTTTTTACTTTTTACTTTTTACTTTTTACTTTTTACTTTTTACTTTTTACTTTTTACTTTTTACTTTTTACTTTTTACTTTTTACTTTTTACTTTTTACTTTTTACTTTTTACTTTTTACTTTTTACTTTTTACTTTTTACTTTTTACTTTTTACTTTTTACTTTTTACTTTTTACTTTTTACTTTTTACTTTTTACTTTTTACTTTTTACTTTTTACTTTTTACTTTTTACTTTTTACTTTTTACTTTTTACTTTTTACTTTTTACTTTTTACTTTTTACTTTTTACTTTTTACTTTTTACTTTTTACTTTTTACTTTTTACTTTTTACTTTTTACTTTTTACTTTTTACTTTTTACTTTTTACTTTTTACTTTTTACTTTTTACTTTTTACTTTTTACTTTTTACTTTTTACTTTTTACTTTTTACTTTTTACTTTTTACTTTTTACTTTTTACTTTTTACTTTTTACTTTTTACTTTTTACTTTTTACTTTTTACTTTTTACTTTTTACTTTTTACTTTTTACTTTTTACTTTTTACTTTTTACTTTTTACTTTTTACTTTTTACTTTTTACTTTTTACTTTTTACTTTTTACTTTTTACTTTTTACTTTTTACTTTTTACTTTTTACTTTTTACTTTTTACTTTTTACTTTTTACTTTTTACTTTTTACTTTTTACTTTTTACTTTTTACTTTTTACTTTTTACTTTTTACTTTTTACTTTTTACTTTTTACTTTTTACTTTTTACTTTTTACTTTTTACTTTTTACTTTTTACTTTTTACTTTTTACTTTTTACTTTTTACTTTTTACTTTTTACTTTTTACTTTTTACTTTTTACTTTTTACTTTTTACTTTTTACTTTTTACTTTTTACTTTTTACTTTTTACTTTTTACTTTTTACTTTTTACTTTTTACTTTTTACTTTTTACTTTTTACTTTTTACTTTTTACTTTTTACTTTTTACTTTTTACTTTTTACTTTTTACTTTTTACTTTTTACTTTTTACTTTTTACTTTTTACTTTTTACTTTTTACTTTTTACTTTTTACTTTTTACTTTTTACTTTTTACTTTTTACTTTTTACTTTTTACTTTTTACTTTTTACTTTTTACTTTTTACTTTTTACTTTTTACTTTTTACTTTTTACTTTTTACTTTTTACTTTTTACTTTTTACTTTTTACTTTTTACTTTTTACTTTTTACTTTTTACTTTTTACTTTTTACTTTCTATACTTTTTACTTTTTACTTTTACTTTTTATACTTTTTATTATTTACTATTTAGTTTTTATTTTTTCATAAAAATAATAAAAAAAACCAAAAAATTTCGTAAGCTCGTTAGTAAAAATATCACAAAAATAAGAGTCTGAATGACTTTTACTTTGAGCTTAAGAACCAAGACTAACTTTTATATAATTTACTCCTTCATTTTGTATCATGACAAAGCACACTTAGAATAAGCAAAACCCAAGTAGCACTAGATTTTGTATGGAAGATAGTACTGCTTATCATGTCTTTCATATCGTTAGTGTGCTTTTCCTTGATACAAAATTAAGTAATATTAAGTAATTAAGTAATAATTTTTGAAGTCATTTAAAACTCTTATTTCAAAGACTTTTGGGAAAGGGCATACAAGTTGCGGACTCTGTCTTTTAGTTATTTCTTTTTTTCCCATAAGATTTTTTCTATTAATTTTAAACCAACTTTTTAACCTTTACTTTAACTTTAATTTGTTGGATAACTAAGCTATCATTACATAGTCTGTGGCACTCAAACTGAGTAAGATTATTTATTTTAAATTGAGAATTACATCATTAATTATTATGAGTAAGCAAATTTCCCTAATTTACAAATATTAAGCCAACGATTATAACGCGACACCGCTCGCCAGTTAGATATTTACAAATTATGCAAATTTCTACTTTTCGGATTAGGATGTTAATTAAATGGCGCCCGCTGTAAAGCACACAAAACATCGAATTTATTTGTCAGAATTATTTAATCTCAAGCATTTGAGTATTTATTTGAATACATATATTAAATCAAAATTAAAATTAATTGTTGCATGAAGTGTTCAAAGATACTTTTGTTTACCTTTACTATCTGAACTCTCTATGAACTTTATATTGGTTTTAAATGAAGTCTATAAAAGTGATTTCCACACATTAGTTTGCAAGTAGCTCGTTTGCCTAAATGTATGCAGTAGCATTGACTGAATTGCAATTTGAACTATTTCATAAAGTCACAACACAAAGGCTTTCAATTAATAATAAACACTTGCAAACATTGTTAGTGCTCATTTCCTTTTGAGTTCGTTGTGCTTAAAATTGCAGACTGTCTCTGCCGCCGTCGTCGTTCACTTTAATGGCATTTCTTTGACATTTGAGGATTCACGGTTCTTGGCTTTTAGCAACACCAATTTTGGGCTATCATTGCTCGCTATTGATGGTTTCTGGGCAATGCTAGAAGTTTTTCCTAAAATGAGCACACAATCAAACACACTTAAATATAAGCAATCATGAAGGTACGCTTCACTTATACATTTTTTAAAAAAAGACCTATAGATGAATCTTATAGCATGACATTTTCAACTAATTAGATTTGAGCAAAACACAGAAATTTAATATACTGAAATTTATACACATTTCTCAAATAAAAAAAATATTTAGTAGATTATTTCATGTAAACTGATTTACATTAACTTCCTGCACTCAACTGCTGTGGGAAACACTTAACATAATTAGATAAGGAATTTATGTGCAGGTAAAAATCATAACCGTAAATAAATTATTTTTAATGGCATGTATTTAAGGTTGATGTTTTATACATATTAGATGTTTTTTGGGGAGGACATTTTTTCCGCAGCTATTAAGGTACGACAAATCGGTGCAAAAAAAGTTCGTTGACTTGGCAACGCGTTGTGGTTAAAGCATTGATAAGTGAATTGCTTCTTAAGTATTGAGTTGAATTTTTATTAAGTTACAGACTCTTTTTTTTAGATACTTATGTGGTTAAAGTTGAGATACACTCCACCTTAAGAATAAAAAAATTTTAAGTTGTGCTTTCCATATTCTACTAGTCTATTCAAAATCTTATTAAATTATATTTTTTAAGTTGATTCACAACTTGATCTACATCAATATCTACATTTCATTAAAAAATGGCAAAAAAGAACAATAAATAAAAAAACTTTAAACAAATTTTTTTGAGTCAATGAGAAAAACAAAGTTCTATTATAAAAAAAGTGAAAGAATTAAACTTTTCTAATGATATTTTTTTGATTTGAGAAAATAAAAATAATAAAATAAATTACGTTTTTTTACAATGAAGCATAGATTAACATATGTACACTGAAAACACGCATTTTGAACCATCTCATTTGTGATGAGAGGAGGGGGTCGAGTCAAATCACTCGATATCTTACTGGGGAGAAGGGGGTCAAAAACTCGCCAAGATCACCTCACGTAATTAATGGATACCCCCTTATCTGTGTCAGCGCTGAAAATTTAAACTATTTAAAAGTTAGAGAAAAATCGCATATTTTATGTGCAAATTTTTTAATCTCCGATAACATCTTGAAACAATTACTTGCTGGGAGGGGTTCTGCTTGGATTCAACAGCAAAGTGACACTTTGTTGCTTTAGCTCAAATGCTCTAGCTACATTTTTCAAGCCTTTGAGAGCTACGTTTTGCTACAGTTAGGAACAAGTTCCATTTCAGTCGAAGGGGATAAGGGTCATAAGACAAGTTAAGATATGGATATTAGTTCTGGCTTAGCAGGTTCATCTCGCTCTTCCTTGCATTTTCTTGTGATATCAACGGTTACTAGTAAGGAGCTGGTCTTGTTGCCTTTTATCAAGACACAACTTTATAGTAGCAACGAAACTGTACTAGCAGATGATTTTATTGACCTTTTTCTAATTATTGAATGAAAAAATTAATAGTGATAATCATGACCTAGTACACTTTGCAGTGCAAGAACCCAGAATGCAGTTATTCAACTTTAAACAAGCTCTACTTGTGCTTGTACAGATATTAAAAATATAATAATACTGCAAAAGTCCAAAAAAAAAGTTCATATTTTTTAAGCTCTAAAGTGAATTACGACATTTATGCATTGTCATCAACATCAGATCAAGAATACCTCTGATGCTTATTGTTATTATTGCAAGCTGCATGGCAGTGTCTACTTACAATGACGACGCTTATAGTTATTTGCAAATGTTTCAACTACTTGGTATCACCATAGGAGCTACAGCATTGAATTTTTCCAAAGAAAATGATGCAAATCGTTTGAAATGCGCCAGAGTGAAGGCATATGAAGCTTCAAAAGAAGCCCGAATTGCTAAACGATTGCAAAAAACTATAAGAAACAGCATAACACAAGATAACGAAGGCATACAGTACAAAGCAGGCATGGCAGATTGAAGGTAACCTTTTTTTATCTTTGTTCACAAACTTTGAACGCATTTATCTCAAAACCATGTTTTTGTACTGGTTGCGGCACTAGCGGGTTCATTTTTTGACGAAATTTTTTTTTTATTTTTTTAAACTGGATTCGCTTTCGTATGACACGCGCTTTTTTTCGATTTTTTATGAATTTTTAAAGTCAATATTTTTTCGAAAAAACACACTTTCAAATTTGGAACATCACCAAAAATTGAAAAAAAATTTAAAAAAAAAGCTCGTGTCATACGATAACCAATTTTGTTAAGAATTAAAAAAGTTATTTTTTTCCAGATCGGACAATTTTTGCAACTCCCAGCGCTGCAACCACGAGGCCCCGTTTTTTCTCTGCCGCCAGTTTGGAGCTCTATAAAACCATGTTGGAGTGAAAAATATATTTTTTTGAATTTTTTTTCTTGTAATTTGTTCAATTCTCTACAATAATAAAAATTTTGGAAAAATGTTTGTTTTTGGCTGAGTTATGAATTTTTAAAAAAAGGTCTGTTTTCTCTGCCGCGAATGTCATGTCCCCCCTTAAGTGAGGACAACCGAAACACGAAACCTTTCAGTGGAAGAGAGAGCTATCGTAATTTTTATAATTTTGGCTAATGTGTTGGTATAGAAAACAAAACCAAAGCAAACGTTTCGTTAATGATCACTGTTAAGCTTAAGGCATTGAACGATAAGACGGCTTTTGTTTTTTTTTGTTTCATAACAAATTATGAAATTAAAAAAAACAAAGGAAGGAGAGAATTTTGCTGAGAACTTGCTAAAAAAACGTAGCAAAAATACAGAGTGCGCAAAAGAATGAGAAGTAGAAAATTATTTTTGTTGTTATCCGACGATCGTTTAACGAACCGTTGCTTCGGTTTCATTTGTGTCTCTTAGTTGCGAAATTTTTTTTTATAGTTTTGCTAGTAATAGCCAATGTTGCCACTTAGGAAAATTTTGTCCTACCAAAATTTTTCCAAAAACGTACCAAAATTAATATCAACCTAACAAGAATTCAAAAATGATTTATAAAAAAAAAGTATGATTTTTTTTAAAGTTAAATGAACAAATTGAATACATAAACATTGGCTATTTAGGGGAAAACCACACAATGGTTTTAGAAGGCCCGATTGTCCTTAATATCAACGTTGTGGAACGAAGAGGAAAAGGATAGCATCAATATGAATGACCAACTGTATGGTGCAGGCTTTACAGATTAGAGGCAAAAAAAAAAAAGGAAGTGCTTAAGTGCTCGTAAAATTTCAAACGCGTTTTTCTCGAAACCACTTTTTTCAAACTGGCAGGAGAGAATATTTTTAATATTTATACCCCAACGCGTACTGCGTAAGGGGTATTAACTTTGTCAATCCAAGTTTGTAACGCCAAGAAGGAGGCAGGTATAGAAAAACCATCTCTATGATATTTGGCGAAATCCGATCAAAACCACGCCTACGTCCCTTACAAGTGACGTCATCAAAATAGGAAAACTTTCGTTAATATATAAAACTGAATGTCATCGTGTATGTATAAAATGACCGCGAGGGGTATTTTAGCATCGGTACCCTGGCGAAGCTCCATCCTTACAACTTTTCAATTGAAATTGATATTATTTGAAGTTTTGATAGCACTAACCATAACATTGTCAGTGCGAGTACGTAGTTTTTTATATAATGTAAACTTGTTTTAGAACAATTAACTTCTTATTTTTTGGTCAAAAATTGATTCCTTTATTAATTCAGAAAAATCAAAGAAACCAATCAAACTACGACAACTACGGCAACGCTGGTAACAGTAAACAAAAAACTAGCAAGGGTGGAGCTTCGGCAGGGTACCGAAGTTAAAATACCCCCTCGCGGCCATATTGAAGTACATACGAAGTCTTTAGTCACGACATATGCGATGACATTCAGTTTTATATATTAAGGAAAGTTTTCCCGTTTTGATGACGTCACTTTGTATGGGAAGTAGGCGTGGTTTTGATCCGATTTTCCCATATATCATAGAGATGGTTCATATTACATATCAAAGCTAAAGTGCGAAATTTCAAGACATTTCATTAATTTTTGTGGATTTTTAAGAGATTTAACGTTTAAAATTGAGCCAATTTGTATGGGAGGTAGGCGTGGATTTTATTCGATTTTGCGAAATATCATAGTGGTGGTCTATGTTATATATCAAAGCCTATACGCAAACTTTCAAGACATTTCTTTAATTTGAGCAGATTTCTAAGAGATTTTACTTTTAAAATAAAGTCATTTTGTATGGGAGGTAGGCGTGGTTTTCATCCGGTTTTTCCAAATCTCATAGCCGGAATTAAGACTGGAAGCAAAGCTCACCTGCTAAATTTCAAGGCATTTCTTTGATTTTTGTGGATTTTAAAGACATTTTACTGTTAATATAAAGTCACTTTGTATGGGAGGTAGGCGTGGTTTTCATCCGATTTGGTCCATTTTCGAACTTGATCTTCCTATTTTAAAAATAAACTTATGTTTTGAGTTTCATAGCGATAACGTTAAAATTGCGGCTGTAATCGTGTCGACAGACGGGCAGACGGACAAACGGACAAACGGACACACGGAAATCATAAGCTTAAAAGATCGAAACGTAACGAAATGGAACGATATGTTATTGTTTATTTCCGTTCTCTGGTTCTACTTGAATCTCTCCATTAATATTTAATCTTCTATCAAATCTTTCAGTCCTTCGTTGTAACAAAGTATGACAGAAATTTAACTCCTACGGTGGAAGAGCAGACTAATTGGAAACTCACTTCTCAAAGCATGGAACGTAACAGACCAAAACATATTACTTTCTAATGAAATGAAGCCCTTGGTTTGTCTCATAACATGCATTAATAAACATTTTAGTTTGCTTTAAACAAAAGGCCCTTGAAAAATCATAAAAAAGGTATTTAAAACAAATATTATTATTATTCAATATTGGTCTATAGCGACATATTTACTGTTACAGAATGAATAATAATATCATACGCGGTACACTAAATTATCGCACCGTTTATTTTCGTTCACTGATCTAAATCAATCATGACACCATGATTTGTGTGGAGCCCCTGTATTTCTCTGTTATGAAAATGACTTCATTACCAAAATGTAATAAAGAGATTTTAATATAACCCGAAAGTTTACAAGAATATATAAATACTCAAGATTTGAGAAAATTGTTGTCCTCCAAAATTCGCGTAACATGCATTAACCTTTGAACTAATGTATAAACAAGCGCTGACACCAACCATACAACTAATGCGTAAAATTATGCAACAAAAATTGCATTTCCTCATTAAAGAGTATAACAAAAAATGTCACATAACTCTCATAGTAAGCTGCATAAAATGTTGAACACAACCTCTAAATCAAACACATGCAGTCATAACACCGCATGGACGCCTAAAATTATGCAGCAGAATGTGCAACTGCTAAAACAGCAACGACATGCAGCGAGTCAATCCTCAAATGTTTGCACTTTGAGACTTTGAGTCACAGGCGCCAAAACACACCGGGCAGCAACTGTTGTAACATGAGTGGGTATGTGTATGAATGTGTGTGTGTATGTGTCTATTTTAAATTGATTTCCCCCGACAGCCGCAGCAGTAAACAAACGAGAAAAGGGCGTAAGTTTGCATTGTTCGGATTGCATGTATTTTTGTGCCATGTTGGTATTGGTAAAGTGTGTGAGTGTGCGAACGGGTGGGTGTGAGTATAACTGATGATGCCATATTTTGCTGTTTTACAGCTAACAAATTTGTACAATGACAAAAACAGTTTACTTACTACTTGAAATGTTGGAGTATACGAGAGAAGGAGACAGATAGGGTGTGATAGTGACAGCAAGCGGTAGTGAGTGAGCAGAACAAAAATAGATACGAGTAGTTGGCGCTGTTGTTAGCATTCATCTATATATGCATTGATGTTGCGACTGCAGTGCTTTTACTATGTTATTTTGTGTGTGTGTGTGTGTGAGTGTTTGATTGTAAATTGTAGTAAACAATGCTTTTAGTTGTTACTGTTGTTGCTGCAGCACTGCTAGATATTAAAATTTGGCGTCAGTTTAGCTCGACAACAACAAAACTGCCGCCGCCGCTATCGACAACAATTTGTAAACAAAACATTTGCGAGCCTAAAACTAGACTATGCTTATGCATGCAAATGTGTATGTTTGAATGTGTGGCAGAGTGCTTATGTGTGTTGCTGTATTTATATTAAGTAAATTGCCTGAAACTATGCTATGTTTCGCTTAGCAGCACTTAAGTTCACACACACACACAAACACACAGGCACGCCGAAACACCAACGTTCATCACTCGACACTCAAACAACATTTATGCCAACAGACAAACGCTTTCATCATTGTTGCTAATATCAATTTTTGATCAAAGCTAATTGCGGCTTAAGTGTTTCAAGTGTGAGCGTTTATATACTTTACTCTAAGACAAACACACACACACACTTATAAACCATATTAACATACAACTAAGTAAGCACAGTTTCATCAAATATTGCAGCAATAATAATATTAGTTGTCTTCGTAAATGTTGACATACAGATCTATGTATATGCAACCAAGCTCTTGCACATATTTATTGTGTGTATATGCAGATTTACGTTTACCTCACCATTTTTATTAATATAATATTTGAAATTGCGTCAATATTTGCTAGAAGTACAGAAACGTTTATGCCTCAGTTCCACTTCCACTCTCTAGTGCGTCAAAGAGTTGCCCTTTGGTACGCATAAAGAGCGGTTCTATTGATTTTTTGCATACCACACATTCTTGCATGATTACATAGCTTAAAATATAAAAAATATAAATAAATATTAAGTAAGTGTCTCTACGGTTTAATTTGATATAATTACGTATGCACAAATTTCGAACATAGTCAGTTTAGTTTATTTTAATTTTAGGTCATCGGTCACTGAAATCAAACTATTCGTTCATAACTATTCTAACAAAGCCAAAAGTCACTTCCGTATCTATTGGTACAGAAGTCACAATTGATTCAAATTGACCTGCCATGAAGTGGCCAACCTAATAAAACTTTTGATATTTTAACAGTTAATTCCAAACCTTTTCGTTTGTCAAAATATCTTCCAAATTTGTAGGGATTATGAGAGGGATCGTATAAAAGAACAACTTGTATCCCAAATGACCAGATAACCCAAATAATATTGATATTAATCTATCATCATTTTATATTTTATGTCGATATTGTTTCGATCAGATTTAATAACGATCAAAATAAAAAAATGTTCTTTATTATTTTTCTTTGTTTACATTTTATTATAAATAAATTTTTGGTTTTTCTTCATAAAATAAAAACAAAACTAATTTAATTTAATTTAACATTAACATTAACATTAACATTAACATTAACATTAACATTAACATTAACATTAACATTAACATTAACATTAACATTAACATTAACATTAACATTAACATTAACATTAACATTAACATTAACATTAACATTAACATTAACATTAACATTAACATTAACATTAACATTAACATTAACATTAACATTAACATTAACATTAACATTTACATTAACATTAACATTAACATTAACATTAACATTAACATTAACATTAACATTAACATTAACATTAACATTAACATTAACATTAACATTAACATTAACATTAACATTAACATTAACATTAACATTAACATTAACATTAACATTAACATTAACATTAACATTAACATTAACATTAACATTAACATTAACATTAACATTAACATTAACATTAACATTAACATTAACATTAACATTAACATTAACATTAACATTAACATTAACATTAACATTAACATTAACATTAACATTAACATTAACATTAACATTAACATTAACATTAACATTAACATTAACATTAACATTAACATTAACATTAACATTAACATTAACATTAACATTAACATTAACATTAACATTAACATTAACATTAACATTAACATTAACATTAACATTAACATTAACATTAACATTAACATTAACATTAACATTAACATTAACATTAACATTAACATTAACATTAACATTAACATTAACATTAACATTAACATTAACATTAACATTAACATTAACATTAACATTAACATTAACATTAACATTAACATTAACATTAACATTAACATTAACATTAACATTAACATTAACATTAACATTAACATTAACATTAACATTAACATTAACATTAACATTAACATTAACATTAACATTAACATTAACATTAACATTAACATTAACATTAACATTAACATTAATATAAACAGTTTAATGTTTTCTCTGATCATACTTAAATTAAATCATAATCGATATTTTTCCATATCGTTAAAAATATTAATCTTTGGCCATTATTTTTTCGATCAAATTAAAATATCAATCGTTGATCGAAATAATATTGATCAAAATATTAATCAAATCAAAATTTACTTCAAAATACTGTTATTATGTTAAAATTAAAGACTTTTTCAGCATTTAAAAAACATTTCAATGTTCAAATTTACCACGCTTTGAATTCCCGTTTACGATCATACAAGCGAAATATTGATATGAATCTACTGGATTACTGGAGAGAGAAAAAAAACATTCATTTGATAAATTCTTCATTTATCAATATTGATATATTAATTTTTTTTTTTGATATTGTTTCGATCAATGATTGATTAGTATATCTGATCGTAAAAATATCGATCAAAATTTGATTTTTATTTTGATTGAAAAAAGGTTCAAAATAATTGATTTCTAGAGTTGATAATAAATATATTACGTAATGAAAAATATCGGTCAAATTATAACTTTTATTTTTATAAAATGTTGAAAATCCTAGGGAACTTAATAGTATGGTGTTCATGGTAAACTTACGAACCTGCGAAAACTAAGGACCTATGCCATATTTTGTTTCATACGACAAACATACTGCTTCTGCTACTTTGCGCGTTGTTGCTCGATAATGTGCGAAAATCTTGCATGAATCTTTTGCAACGAGTTCCTCGGTAACCACGTTAAAAATAGATGTTCAACGATGTTTAAATTCGATGAATCATTTATTATCTAACGGTTTTCATAAGTGATGTAGGGTCGATGTTCCTCATTTACAAAATTTTCTAATTTTTTTTTTTTGAAGATAATTTCAGAAAACTATCAAAGTTTCAGAAATTATCGGATATTTCTACACTACAGTAATACTCATCACTCATCTCTTCCATCTGTAGGATATTGTTATGAAATTAAGAAGAATAATTATAAACTATTCTCTAAAGAAAGAGTATGGACATTTTTGTTTAAGTTCACTTTTTCCTAACTGAAATTGGCACAGAGCTTAGTTCAAGGAACTCTGTTTTTAGCAACGCGCTTTCAAATTCTATAGAAAATAAATTACAGCTGTCTGTTAGCTCTATATAAAATTATAAATAGTTGGTTCTAACATATGCATTATAATATAATGAAAACTTCGAAAAAATCAGATACTCACAATTTTTTTCCTTTTCTTTTACTCCCTTCTTAGACCTGCTACGAACTGGAGCGCTACTTACGTGATGAGCCCAAATTGCAGTCATACAAAAAAATTCACACCGAACTTGATTCAGCATGGGAAATTTTTTCAGCACCGGCACGTATACTCGAAGAACTAAAAATCAAAGAACAAAATCTAGACTCTATCTCGACGACGAGTTCCGTTTCATCGTCTTGTTCGGGCATATCGTGGGACAGCAGCTCGTCACAGTCGCTGAGCTGTTCGGTGGTTGTCAAGCAGGAGCGCATCGACGAAGATGAGGAGGAGGCGCTCAACTCCGATAGTTGTGAGGAGAAATTGTCAGCAATGGCAGCGGTGTCAACGTTATCACCGGCGTCAACATATCTGAATCATGCAACATCAACATCAACAACTACGACAACAACCCAGCACTGTCCGATTTCGGAGAAAGCAATCAAATTGCGTGTGATTGCCACCAAAAGTAGTCACAGCAGTATCAGCAACAACATCAGCATTAGCAATAAAGCCAGCAGTAATCATCATGACTATATGTTGCCTACGCTGACGCCGCCATCATCACCTGAATCGATACGCACAAATATCAGTTCATCATCATCATCGTCATCATCAATAACATCAGCATCATCATCATCAGCAGCATCATTATCAGCAGTAGCATCATCAGCATTATCAACATCAGTGGCAAATGCAACAATTGTTGCTGCTGCCAATAAGCAACATCATCAAATTGATGCAAACACATTGACTGCCAACGAATTGGCCGCACTCATACAGCAGCAGCAACAGAAACAACAGCAACAACGTCTAAGTCATCAGCAGCATCAGCAGCAGCAACAACAGCACTCGCCGTCAACAACCGCCATACTGCGTTTTGCAGCAACAGCAGCAGCAGCAGCAACTTTGTCACCGACATTATCTTCAAATACTACAACAACATTGGTCAGTAATCACAAGAATCAATCAACAGCTGCTGCCGTCGCGGCCAGCAGTAATGCAAGCAACAATACAACAACAGCAACTACAGTTCCTCTTCTACAACAACAACAACAACAACACCAACAAGTACATCACCAGCAGCAGCAGCAACAGCAACATTTAACACATGCCAGCATACAAACTACCACCGCTGCCACCAACACAGAACATCCACAAACACAACTACAACAACATCACAATAACATTCCACGTAATGCTATCGTGCGTTTAACAGCGGCGGGCAAACAAAATGGAGGCATCAGCTTGGCACGCGTGATACAAGTGCAAAGTGCTGCGTCAGCAGCAGTCGCAGCAACAGCGCTTGTCAACAGCAGTGTTCAGCAGCAGCAACAGCAACAACAACAACAACAGCAGCAGCAGCAGCTTGTTTCCGGTATAACTGCCACACAGATTGCACAGCGTGGTACCGCTCCACAGAATCCACAAGTGACAGCATGTAAGTAATTTTGACAGCTGCCAATTTGACACGCACACACACGAACACATCAACACACTCATAAACTTTTGACATGCAGACATTTTTGACATATTCTTTTATCTCAGAATATTTAATCATTTTTCCAATGAAATGTTGACATTGGAAAATTTTGCTTTTTTACCTGGCTAGATGATTCTGTAAAGCTTTGTAACAAATTTAATGATTTTTTCAATAGATTTCAAAGGATTTCTTGAATTAAGCATAAAATGCACTTGTATTTTAGTCAACGCTAAATGATGCGATTTTCTAAATGATTTCTGTAATATTCTTAAAGCTTAACATCAATAAGAGAACTATTGAAAAACATGCTTCAAAGAAGAAGCAAATGAGTGATTATAGTCCTCCAACGTAGATATACTTATTGGATCAAAAAGTTTGGAATAGGTGAAGCAAGAAAAATATTTTTTTGGTCAAATTCGGTTTTATTTTTTTTTAATAATACATTTCTTTTATGTCGACACGGCAAGTGCAAGGATTTTCTTACTTTCTAACCCGTTTGAAAAGTTCTCCTTCAGCTATGAGTTCTTCAACCATATTAACCAGGTATAAGTACAAGTACAGGGTTGTCCATATTCGAAGCGCCCATCTGGCAACACTGTAACTTTCCGCAGTGATGCCAAATCGACTAATGACATACCGCGTTTGAAGCGTCATTCCAAGCAAATGTTTACAATGGAACAGTACACGCAACGCGAACGTTCTAAAATTGTTTAAATTTACATTCAACAAAACAAGTCAATAGTGAAAACTCAACGTGCTTTCAAAAAAATAAATAAAGTGAAAAGTGCGCCTTCCAAGAAAACAATTTATCGTTTGTATGAAACTGAAAATCCACAAGAGATTCAAGAAGTACCTCTTCACGATGCAAAAGTCACTGTTTGGTGCGGCGTTTGTGCTAAAATGCTCATTGGGCCGTTCTATTTCGAAGATGATAATGGCCACAGAGTTACTGTCAATCAGGAGCGTTATCGCGATATGATAAACAATTTTTTCATGCCAATCGTTCGTCGAAAGCGTATCCGGCACTACTGGTTTCAACAAGACGGCGCGCCACCACACACAAGCCGCACTACAATCGATTTTTTGAAGCAATTGTTCCCTGACCGTTTGATGTCAAAAAATGGTTTCATGTCAAAACGCCTCCAGACTTCTTTTTGTGGGGTTATTTGAAATCAAATGCTTACATCAACAAGCCAAAGACCCTAGAAGAGCTGAAAACCAACATCCGTCAAGAAATAACCGCCATTCCCATCGAAATGTTGAAGAAAACCATGGAAAATGCTGCAAAACGGGCACAATATGTCGTAGAGGCCAATGGCGACCATTTACGAGATATCATATTCAAGAAATGATGTAAGCAAATCTACTTGAACCCAATTAAATGATATTCATGACGAACAGACAAAAAATTGTGGTTTCTTTGATTTATTTAAAAATAAAATGGGCGCTTCGAATATTGACAACCCTGTAGAAGTCCTTGGGTCCAGGTCAGGCAAACACAATGAAACCCAAATTAAAAATTAGCCAATAAAATTTCACCCAACAAAAACGAAAAAAGCAAAAAAAATTTTTGGAAAAAACAAAAGCATTAAATTTTATTTCACTTTTTATTAAGAAAAACTTTAATATTTTTAACAGTTTGAATACAAAATGTATTTAAAAATGCATGATTCCAATCAAGGGCGGATCTAATGAAATATTGCTCGCCGAACAAACTATTTTTTTTTTCAAAATTAGAAAACACTAAACTTATTATAAAAATTAAAACTTTAAGGGGGTAGGTGGTGAGGGCTTTCACCTAAATTTTGTTTCTAAAATATTTTTTATAAATTATAAAAAAAAAAATTGTCGACGTTCGGAAACGCCGAAGTTAATAATTTCTATTTTGACGTACAGTCAAAATTATTTTAAAAAATGTAGGCAGTGGGAGGACTGCCAACCCGACCAAAGTGAAAACTTAAAGCTATAAAACATTAAAGCTTAAAAAACATAGCTGTTCTGAATTTCCGAAGTAGCTAGAGTCGGCAAATCAGACGTGTTCTACTTTTTTAAATCTTTTTATACATACATAATGCGTCATTGAATGTAATAAAAAAAAAACGAAATGGCCATTTCAGCCCTTGAAAGGATTTTGACCAAGCTTATAATGATCAATTGTGTTGCGCGTGTTGTGTGATATGTTTGAACACAAATGATCGAGAACAAGTTTTATGCCGACTCCGAATGGCTTATGTTCTCAAGGAGCTTTTCGTGCCAGTTATTACTCTCTGGGGTTTGCCATCGTCTGCACAGAGGTGACGGCCGTACAGAAAAATGAATTCCATTGAAAAAACTTTCTATGTCACGTGGGAATTGAACCAGGGTTCTCTTACGTATGAGCCACACACTCTACCCACTGCGCCACGGCCAAATGTATAAATTGCGAATTTTTATTTTTTATATATTATATATTTGTAACACAATTACTTTGGTTGGGTAATCGGTAATTGGCTCGGTTATCACTTTGGTAATTGGAATTCGCTTCGTTAATCGGTAAATGGATGGTAATAGCATTGGTAATCGGTCGGTTATCATTCGGTTATCGGTAATCGGCTGGTAATCGCTTTGGTAATCGGTTGGTAATCGCTTCGATAAGCGCTTCGGTAATTGGTAATCCCTTTGGTAATCGGTAATTGGTTGGTAGTTACTTCGGTAATCTTTTTGTACTCTTTTCGGTAATCGGTTGGTAATCGGTAGTCGGTTGGTAATCGCTTCGGTAGTCGGAACTTGGTTCGATAATCGGTTGCTTATCGCTTTATTTTTATTACGCCCCGTGGAGGGGTGAAATGTATAGCCATGTCCCATTATTATTTCACCCCAACATTTTTTTCCCCACACATCCGCTTTATCTGTCACCCATTTGGGGGTCCTTCTACAAAAACATAAAAACGATAAATGCTATAAATAGTTTATATCTCTCGGAAATGGACTCTTAAAGGAGCCAAATATATGAACTGGTCCTTTTAATATTTGGCCTTAAACATTTCTTCTCAGCACACCTACCCCGTATCTGCCACTTGAGTCACAATAAAAAAAAATCCACGAAAACTGCCAAAACTGTAGAAAATAGTTTATATCTCCCGCAAATGGACTCCTAGAGGGGTCAAATATATGAGCTGGTTCTATTATTTTTTGCCCCTCAACATTTTATTTGAACACACCTACCCCGTGTGGTTTGAGTACTTATAACGTTAATCTTACAAAAAGTATCGATGGGTTACTGTCGAACGGTACAGAATGATAATGTTTATTTTCAGTTCTTATGACATAGTAGTATAGTGTATATGTTTGCGTTCGTGTACACAAACATATACGATACGGGACTATGAGTGATGCTTTCTACGGAACACTTAAATAACGTAACGTTTATTTTCGTTCCCTGGTCCAATTCGGCGTCATCATCGGTGCTTGTATGGCAGTGCTTGGAATCTGACGGCAGCATAGGCAAAGAGCTTTCTCTGCCGCCACACTTATTTAAACACACCTAAGCTGCTAGAGCTTTCAGTGCTAGAACTATACTAAAGCATTTTCTCCACACGTATTGAAAAACAAGAACTCTGCAATTTTTGAATAAAAGCTTTTTTACAGTGCAAAGCAACATAAAGCTTAAAGCCATAAACACCACGTTTGCGGTTGTGAAAGAATGCCGACCACTGTTGTATGACCACAACGAAAGTCAAAAAACTACTTTTGTATCATTTTCATCGAGCTTGTTATGGGTTAAATGCAGAGCCCGAATAATATTTCTCTAGCTTGGCTTTGGTCTCAGACATTGTTTTTTTTTTTTTTTTTGAGTAAATAATAGTGTTTAATCCAAGCACGAGAATTACGTTTTTTCATTTAAAAAATAAACAACTAGGTTGGTTGCTTCTAACTACTGTAACTTGTAAATGCGTAAACATAAATGACTGCAATTTTAACAGACGTTTAATGAAGAACGAAGCTTGTTATGAATTGTTCACAAAATTTACTGCATAGTAATAAAAAATTCATTACATTTAAATTTTTTTTTAAAAACGCTTAACTCTTTTGGTTCTAATTGCGCCTATTTTATCTTACTTTTTTAACAGTAACAACAAAACATCACCAGCGTCAACATGATCACAGTCCGGATGCTAAACGCCGGATACACAAATGCCAATTTATTGGCTGCAAAAAAGTCTACACAAAAAGTTCCCACTTAAAGGCGCATCAGAGAACGCACACAGGTAAGATCTGAAATACTAAAATAAAATGCTTAAAAATAGTGTTAATAACAAAAATCGAAGAATTTTTGGAAAAAATAAATATATAAGATAGCTTTTCAAAATATTTTGCAATAAAGCATAAAATACAATACTAATTTAATTCTTCAAAATTATATATAGCTTTTGCTATAAAAAGAGCGTATTTATTTATAAATTCATCATATTGCAAAATATTACAAATAAATTTAAGCCAACAACGTTGCGCTTGACAGCTGCTCTTGCTGAATGAGCCACATGAAATGGGGGGAAAAAAAAATACCTTTGGGGATAATCTACATAAATACAAATATTGAAATGTCAAATATGAAAATATAAATCCATAGAGTTTAATAATAAATCTCTTCAAAGCATACGCAGACATCGACACACACACAATCACACAAGCTCACGTAAGCAACACTCATAGAGAGTGGTGAAAACGTTGGCTAAACTTAACCTAAATCAGTTTGAAAAGCTTAGAATTACTAAACTGAATCCAATCCACTCAGAATATTGCAATCTTTCTCGCTCTTCCATACAGCGGTGGCACACTTTCAATTGCACTGACAGCTGATACGTCAACTTTTATTTGGACATCCTTTGTCTGTCTGACATTTGAATATTTGATGGTTTCAATTTCGTTTTTCTTTATCCTTTTTGTCATGTTTTTGGCATAGCAGTAGAACTTATCTTTTATAGATTATATGTTGTATAACATAATTTGAAACAAAACCTTACAAATTTTGGAGTTAAAAGCAAAAATATGACATCATATGTCAGCTTTTCCACTGCTTTGTGATTTATTTTAGCAATGGCATATTTTGGTGGGTGACCTCAAATGACCTTTACATGCTCTTCTTTTACAGAAATGTTAGGCAACAAATTTTATGGAATTTTTGATGTATATGAATTTAAATATTGTGAAATATTTTGAAACTTTAATAAAATTGTAAAGAAATTTAAATTATAGCTATATGGGTGAATTTAAAATAAACGGCTTTTTTAAGTCCCTGCTTTTTTCAGTTCTTTCAAAAGACATTTGAAGTTAAGGCAAATTTCGTAGTTTAATAGTTATTCAATATAGAAAAAGAAAACTAAAAAGAATATGCATTGATTTGTAATGCCAGTATAAATTTTCACGAGTTTTTGGTGTCTTTAATTTTTTAAATTTACATTACAGAAATTTTTTGCAGAATTTGTGTTGTCACCGCTTCGTGTCAGGAGTGTTATGTTTTGCTTTATTTGCGCTTATCTTCATTTTAGTTATGAAAACACACGATTTATCGATTTTAGTTTTACTTACTAGTAATATTTTTAAATGTTTATTAAAATTTAATCAGCAGATAATGATAAGTATAGATTTGTATGTCAGCAGTGTTGTCTATGATTTTGTCTGTCAAGTATTTAAAATAAAAAAAATGTGTTTGTATGCTTAGTTTTTAACTGTTCCTTATATTTTTTTTTTTTTTTTTTGAGTTTTAAGAGCAGAATTTTTTTCAATGAAGCTATTAAAAGATCGTTAAAAGTCCTGAGTGTTGTTTCAATACCAACGTCTTTCCCGTCGAACTACATTTTTTTTTATATTTTTAAAAATTTTCAGCTTAAACAACTAAACTATCAAATGCTTAAATCCAAAAATAGTAAAATGATAGTACAACACTCAAGACAAAAATCCTATCCACTTCTGCAAAAACTAAAAAAAAAATAAATTTAAGCGTATTTATTAAAAAGCGTAAAGCCCGTATGATACTTCATTTTTTTGTCCAATTTTCAAATCTGAAAACAAGTGGCGCGTGAGCAGGACAGACATATTTTGTAAGAAAAGAATAAACGTTGTTACTTTTTTTTTTTATTTCTGGTGTTTTTTTAAGAGCAGCTGCATTTAATAAATTAATTTTAGCTACACACATCACTTCCAATTCAGCATACAATTTTCTTAAATAGTTTTGCTTACTATAAAAATGTCAAATCAATTATTAACAGCAAAATATTTCACAGTAAATATTTGATCGAAACTTAACAGCGAACGAATTGAAAGAAACGGCAAAAACAACTCAATGAAAATTCAGTCCGTCCCACATTTTTTCTCCAATTCGTACTATATGCGTACTCACTCACACCAATTGAATCTATGCATTCGTACTATTTGAACTGCTCTAGTTTTCATTTTCAATGACAAAAAATTAGCAAGTTTAATGAAGTATCGTACAGGCTTAACAGTGATTTTTTTATAATTCATTTATCATAACAGCGGCCATGTTTAAATTTGAACGATATTAATGTTCAAAAAAATTAAAAAATTTCTTTGTCATATCCATATTTTTTGAAATTCGCCTATATATCAACTCCATTTTTTGTTATATAATTTCTTGTACAATGCTTTAATTTTGACTGAACTTTTTCAATGTCATCAAGAGTTTCTCAAAAATCTCCATTTCCTTTTAGCCTATACCAAAAACAATAATTTCTCAAAATTTCGGTTTATCCCTTCTTACTGTTGGACTTTTTTTTTTAATAATATTTCGAACAGCTTATCTAACCCTACTAAGCTACATACCATATATGTATAACAAAATGTTATACTAATCGGTTGAGTAGCGATTAAATGTGTGTATGTGTTTGTGGGTGTGTAAGGATGCTAAAATGTGTTTTTTGTTGTTATTATTGAGTTTGGCAGGTTGCTGTGTTAAGCTCTTGTTTTAAATTGTATCGATATTTTGTAGGTTGTTATGGGTTATTGCAAAGTTAGATATTAACTATATTGGCTTACTTGTTTGTTTGTTTGCTTGTGGTTGGATCAGCCAAAGTAGTTTAACTGCCGGTGGAATGTGTTTAAATATTGGTTATTTAAATTGGCTTATAAAGGAGCTTATTTAAATTGGCTTATAAGCATAACAATACGTCATCAATATTGAAGAAGGTTTTGTTCAAGAAAAATCATGAACATATTAGAGATAGACAGTTATTTCCTCAATTACATCTTTGGCTTATAAACACCGACGAATAAAAATCAATGCAATCATAAAATAGGGTCAAATAAGTACATACTTTGATTTAAATCTATACTTCTATACTATTATATAAAACTGAAGTGCAAATTTGTTTTTCCAAACTTCAAAAATACAGGCCGATTTTTATGAAATAAGTTTTAAAATATCACATTTGTTCTACTGCATAGTATACGGGTATGTTGCTTTCGAAATTTCAATAATAAGTCTATTTTATTAAAGTGTAAAGTTTTTATAAAATCATCCCCGATACCACGCATTGCTTGATCGTTTTCTTTTCACGCGTTTGTGTTGCGAGAGTCTTAGCAAACTCTTTACTCTTCTAGTCTTATACGTTACTCAGCTAGCACAGCGCAACCAAAAAAACAAAAAAACCGGCAAGCATCGAGCAAGGTGTTAAGTTCGATACATATAAAACAAAACAAAGCAAAACAAAGCGTAAGAAGGAAGAAAGAAGAAAAAGCGACAAAATGTTATTTAGTCATTACCTCTACACACAAAGTGCTCAAAACATTTATAAATGGTGGTAAGATCAACAAATGGAATTTCAAAGGAACCAAGGATGATTTATAAGGTTGTCGCAGGGCTAATCGCACTCTCTTCTCAGTACCCATAATTGTCAAAACCAGCCAATTTTGCGAATGACTACGAAAGAAAAACGGATGATAATAGAGAGCACTTGCAGGTTTTCTATGAGATGTCAACTTCGATTTGACAATTATGGGCACTCGATCTCTCCCTTGCGACAACCTTATAAATCAACCTTGAAAGGAACTTGAAAACACAAAGCATTAAAATGGTTGAAAGTTCAAAAAAAAAAATTAAAAAACCAAGTAGAACAGCAAGATCAACGAAAACTATGTAATGCGCGATATCGAAGACACAAGTGCAGATATTTATCTTGAAAAGCACCACAAAACGAAACAGCAGCAGCAACGGTTGAAAGTTCTGCTCAAAAATATCAAAAAATAAAAAAAAAACAACGAAAATTATGTAAACAAGCGAAAGTGAAGAAATAAGCGCCGAAAATTTTATTAAGAAATGCAGAACGGTAAAACATAAACAATTAAATGAAAAAACAAACTGTGAGAGCAAGCAAGCTAGGAATATAAACACTGAAAACCAATTAATAAGAAGCTTTAAGTTCGGAGCTTTTAATAGCTTTAAGTTTTCTCCATATGAATATGATCATAAATGAAGAGCTTTTCAGCTTCAACAATAATCTTCGGCATAAATGTTCACTATAAATTCGCTCTCACTGACCATCTCCAGCGTATTTAGGATTTTATGTAAAGTTCTTTCGCACACTCATTCAAAGAGAAACAAAAACGTGTTTGCTTATGAGCCTTATGCTTAAAACTTTTACTTTTTTTCAATCCTTGTTATAGGAAAAGATATCGGAGGTATACTACTAGTTTAAAAATTATAAAATACTCTTGGAAGTAAAAAAATACTAAAAATCTAATTTTTTATTAAAAATTATTAAAAATTTATTAAAAATGAAAGTGTTTTGAAAATAATAAGCATTATTTCAATAACGTAAAATTTTGAGAATGTATTAAAAGTGAATGTCTCATTTGAAAAATGTGAATGAAATTTTTAGTGACCAAAAAAATTGGAATTTTTCACTAAAGTGTTAGTAAAAGCCTAAACCACAAAGAAGATCAGTTCAAGATCTCTAAAATACAAGCTCAACATTTTTTTGTAGGACTAACAGTTGTTTTACTGCATATCCGAGTAGCAAATTTATTACAAAAATAAAAAAATACGCAAATATTTCTAGATTTTTAACCCTGGATCACCAATGCAAGTCGTTTCGACTACTACTGTTTAGTTTTTCGCTGGAAACTTTTTTTCTCCTAATTTATAGCACTCTCACTGCACATGGTAACAGCTGTATCTGTTGCTTATCTATTGTTATGAAGATCGTATATATTTTGATATTTTTTGTAGTGAGCAAAGAGTATTCAAAGTCTCCTCGTCGAAAATTGTAACTGAAGATTAAATTGAACAATCTTTGAATAGCTCAGTTTATAAATTTGAGTAGAATTTTGTTTTTATTGCTGAAGAAAGCGAGGAAAAGAAATTGTAGGGGACTTTATCAGATGAGGCAGTAGATACTTTCGCAAGCAATAACGACGGTCTTGAAAGCAATGCTGAAGAATTTTATATTAACTGCCTCATCGGGTAGAGGAATATAGTATTACAAAGTTTTTAAAAAAACATTTTAAGACAAAAGTATAGAAATCAAGGGGCAAAAAGCAAAGAAAATGAGCACCGTTCAGCAATTAATATAGTGCATTAAAGTAGAGGTTCACCAAGACAGGTGAAGGGCTTAACTGATCCTTTAGAAATGTTGAAATATTTCCACAGATGGAATGATAAATAAAAAATCGCTAGGCCAACATTAAAATTGAAAACTAGAAAATATGAAAGAGCGCCTAAAACTTACTACTCTAAATTCAACCACAATAGACACACCACATTTCAAATATTGTGTTGACATCAGTTGAGGAGAGAAGCAATGAAAAAAGAACTGCTCTTGTACGTGTAAAATAACATATGATGAAGAATATATAAAAAAAAAATGCAATAATAGTATCTGTGTCGAGCACAGAATTGAGTATTGCGTTTCTTGTGCTAAGCTGATAGTTTAAACTTTTTTCCACTTTTATTATACTAAATAGTGCATTATTTTCATAAAGGTGGAAAAGCCTTTAATGTTTTCTAAGTTAATTTTTTTTGTTTGAAATAATATCAAATTTTACCTTGTTGAATGAAAGAAGCTAGCCATTTTATGTAATAATTTAGTGAAATTAAGTACAAATCATTATAGTTATTTATTTTTAGTAACTTTTTATGTATTTAATGGACCACCAATAACACCAGTGTGTTAGTCGAATCGACTAACATTGGTTATAACGCTTAAAAAATATGATTGGTTATCCAGGATTAAATACTATCGACATCAAAGTACAAAATTTTTACAAATATGACAAATGTGAGTCCGATTCAACATGAAACCAACGATATATGACATCTTAAAATTTTAAAAACTGTTATATTTAAAAACTGTTTAATTTTCTTTTTTTTATTTCTTAACATGCGTTATATTTGCTGAAAAATCTTTTTCACCAATGTCAACAACAGCAAAGAGGCGCACAAAAAACAGATATAAATTGCTTAATCATACACATATTAAACAACTTATATAAACATAAGTATTCACACACACACACACACGCAAGATCGAAAAAGGGTTTACCCAGCAGAAACAAATATTTAGTTGAAGTTTATTAAATTTGACTTAATTCTTGTTGTCTTACGGAACTTCGATGCTGTTGAGAACATAATAACTTTTTGACATGAATAGCAACACTTGCAAAAGTAACAATAACAATAAGCGTAAATTTGAACAAAACCAACAAAAAGTGAGGGTAAAGCAAGCAATGAAAATATTATCAGCTGTAAAAAAGTAATAAACTGTAGAGCAATAAAATGAAATACAAAGAGAAAGTGAGAAAAAAACCAACATGCAAAATTTGTTATGTAAACAAAAGAAAAAGTTGAACATAGTTAAACAAAATACCAAAAAAATCCTAAAAAATTATAAAAAATTTTATATTTTTTAACTTTAAGTGCAAATTTGATGATACTTTTATTCATTTCTGTTAAAAGTTGACTAATTTTTTCAACATTTTGTAGCCAAAACAAGCTGCTTAAGAACAATTTAATTAGTTTTTAACAAATAGATACCTCCTTCTTGTGTTTACTTTTAAACATTTTGTTTGAAGTTCTTAAAATTAATTATATACTATACTATTTTAGCTATAAGGATTTATACTCAAACCCAGACATCAAAACAAACAATAATATGAAGAAACAATTTTAAAAAAATTGTAATTAGACTCATTCCAGAAGTTCTGCAGATAGTGCCAAAATTTTAAAGAATTTATTTATAACATGTGACTATTTTGAGCTAAAACATTCAATTTGTTGCTATTAATGCGCAAAACTTACAATTTTTACATTTTCACGCAATATATACCTCTTAACAAATAAAACACACTAAACCCAATATAGTGCAGTTTCGCGGTCTCCAAAACAATGTTCATTTTGCTTCAAGGAAATTATATTTATGTTACTTTTGTGCAGGCACAAAATAAAACAGGAAAATATTATGAATTGCTGTAGGATTTGATGCAACTCATCGAAAATTGAATTGGTGTTGTTGTTGTTATTTTGCAAAAAGAAAAATGCGCAAATGATGCAGAGTTTTGGCATTGATGTATTTAGCAATAACTCAGGAAGATCAGCCTCCTTCTCCCTTAAAACAAAATGAAGTTTAATGGTCTATTCTAAAGTAAATTCAAGCAGTAGGTTAAGGCACAAGGGAAAAATGTCAAGTGAGGTATTACAACCGAAAATTTCCAGACTCCGGATAAGTTTTACTTGCATCCTTTCAAAGTTACTCTTGACGAATGCGTTTTTTAAAAAGTCCATAATTCGTATAAGCTACACTGATAAAAAAAATCGACATGTTTTAAAATTGATCAGAATGTTATCATTTTCAAATTGTATGTTTTCATATAAAATTTTTGAACTTTTTAATTATTCACATATGAATTGATAATATTATGTTGATATTTTGACGAAATTTGTTTAAAGCTATTTTTTGATCAAAAATTGTTTTTAAATTTAGAACTTTGTCACCAAAAATTAGCTTAAAACAAATTTTGTCAAAACAACAACATAATATTATCAATTTATATATGAATATTTAAAAAATTAAAAAATTTTATTTCAAAAAATATAATTTGAAAATGATAACATTGTGATCAATTTTAAACTATGTCGATTTTTTTCGGTGAATATGAAAAAATACAATTTGACAATGATAACATTGTGACCAATTTTAAAACATGTTAATTTTTTCGGTGTACCAACAATTATTTATAAAAATTCTCTATTTACATAATGCTCAAAATACACTTTATACCGATTTCATGATATAAATAAAGCTACGACATTTATGACGTAAATTCTTATATACACTATTATGACAAAATAAAATCTATTAGACAGAAGCAAGACCAATATTAATATCACATTTTTCGATTTTTAAAAAAAAAAAATGCTGAAAATTGCATAACTTCCAAAATGTATATAAATAACCACTTTGATGATTAACTTTGTTATTATCACACAAACCGCAATCAGAGAGCCTCATTGTGAGGATTATCTAAGAACAGAAATCTTTTCTTATCAATATTTTATTAATTCTACTCATAACATGAAGAGATTATGTAAACATTAGACTGGATCATTTTGTATGAAGAAAAAAATCAGCCGTTCTAGGTTTCACAATTTTGAGAAACTCTTAAAATACATATAAAGCAAATAAAGACAAGCTTCCCTGTAGGAAAATCAACTAATTTAAAAGTAGTTGATAAAGTAGTTTTTGTCAACCACAACTAGTTGAAATTTTGACTTTTTTCCATAGAACGAACTAACATATTTTGTATGGTGATGTCCGCTAAATAAGTCAATTGACTTTTGTCTGCATATATTTTCAACTACTTGTTAAATTAGTTATATTTAAATTATTTTTTTAATTGATTTGAAATAAGCAATTGAAAACTATTACTGATGGCCTAAAGTGAATAATATTTGATGAAATAACATGGTTAAATATATATAAACTTGTAATCTAATAAAAATTTGCAATTAAAATATGTCAAAATCAGAGTAGTTGCCGCCTTAATATAATTCAAAGTAGTTTATCAGTCACTTGTTTTTAAGTAGTATTTCAATTGCTTCATATATAATGCAATAAAAACTATTTAGAATTGAAGTGGATGCCGCCTTAATATAATTCAAAGTAGTTCATATACTGGTTTATTTTAAATTAATTTTTTAATTAGTTGTTTTTAAAAACAAGTTAGTTTGTTCCTATAGGGTTGTGTTTGCTACGCACCAGGGACGGGAAATGACTTTTCCGAAATTGTACCAAACCGATATAAAAATTGTACTTTTTGACATCAAATTGTACTAACTTTTTTTTTTCTCCATGAATAATGAAAAGTTTTTAATATTTAAAACAAATACATTGACTTTTTAAAATTTAATCAAGAATATGTGCGTCTTCTTCTTCGTCAACAGAAATATTTTCAAAGTACATAGCACTTTTAATTTTTGTGTTTTAACAACATTGCCCAGTGGCTTGAAACAATCTTGTTTAAATTAAAGAAGAAACTGAATCAAGAAGCAGACGATTTCTGCATCTTGTTTTGATTAAATTTTGGATCAAAAATATTTTTTCACATTTGCTGAAGAATGCGAAACTGATAAAACTCCCCGTAAAATTCCGTAAATGTTGATCAGGGTGGCGGTGCGTTTGAAATTAAAAAAAAGCAAAGAAAGTCGATATGACGAAGATCAAGTGTATGAAAATGTACTAAAAATGTCTTCGTGGTACCTACGTACTTTTTATAATAAAATTATACTGAAAAGCTTCCATTGTACTGAAAAATCCAACCCTCTACGTACACTCAAACTGTTGTACACAAGCAGTTGCCAAATAGGGCGCTCACATATCAAGCATTAGGGAAGTTTTCTGTATTTTGTCTACTTACTTCAAAGATTTTTTTAAATATGTTGCTTTGTTCTTATATGTTTGCAATGCCTTTGTTCGGTTTGTGAATTCAATAAATATACTTTGAGCAATAAAGTGGTTTTGGGAATTGCTGACAATATTATTGTTTTTAGTGATTGAGTGATTGCTTTAAGTGATCAAAATAAAGTGTATGCAGTTTTTGCAGTTTGTTGTTATATTATGTATGTCAAGAGCTTCACAGCCATCAGACACTGGACAGGGTCCAGTATATATTTATATATTTCATGATTTATTTAAGTTTATGTTCAGAATTTTCCATTTTTTAATAATTCTATTAACGACTGCAACCACAACGATAGCATAAAAGTGTTCGTTTAATTTTGACGTACGGATACTTGGTTTCACTGATCGTAAAAAATACATACTGCAACTAGTAAGATGGAGCTTCGGCAGGGTAACGAAGCTAAAATACCCCCCGCGGCCATATCGAAGTATATTTGAAGTCTTTAGCCACGACATACACGATGACATTCAGTTTTATATATTAACGAAAGTTCTCCTATTTTGATGACATCTCTTTGTATGGGAAGTAGGCGTGGTTTCGATCCGATTTTGCCATATATCATAGAGATGGTTCATATTATATATCAAAGATAAAGTGCAAAATTTCAAGACATTACATTAATTTTTGTGGATTTTTAATAGATTTTACGTTTAAAATAAAGCCAATTTGTATGGGAGGTAGGCGTGGTTTTCATTCGACTTCGCCAAATATCATTGTGATGGTCTATATTATATATCCAAGCCTATATGCAAAATTTCAAGACATTTCTCTAATTTGAGCAAATTTTTAGGAGATTTTACTTTTAAAACAAAGCAACTTTGTATGGGAGGTAGACGTGGTTTCAATCCGATTTTTCAAATTTCATAGCCAGGATTGAGACAGAAGAGTAAAGCTTACATGCAAAATTTCAAGGCATTTCCTTAATTTTTGTGGATTTTAAAGACAGTTTGCAGTTAATATGAAGTCACTTTGTATGGGAGGTAGGCGTAGTTTTCACCCGATTTGGCCCATTCTCGAACTTGATCTTCCTTTTTTAAAATAAACTTATATTTTGAATTTCATCGCGATAGCTTTAAAATTGCGGCTGTAATCGTGTCGACAGATGGACAGACAGACGGACACACGGAAATCGACTCAGGAGGTGATGCTGATCAAAACTATATATATTTTTCTATACCTGCCACGCCTCCTTCTTGGCGTTACAAACGAAATGGCAAAGTTAATATACCCCTTACTCAGTACGCGTTGGGGTATAAATATGCAACTGTTCTACGGCATCATTCGCTAGCTGATCAGCTATAATCGTTGTTTGTTTTTGTTCGAATTAGAAATTTCAAAAGCACGAACGAACACTGTTTTGAACGAAACGATTGATCGGATAGGAATACAAAATTAAGGCGTAAAATCGTGTGCGAAATGAAATTTCTGCTGCCAAAACATTGAAAATGTTGCTCATCATTACTGGAGATGAGACTTGGATGTACGCTTAAGACCTGGAAACAGCCAATCACTCGGGTAAATACCGTGCCAAAGATTCTGGCCAAACTGTCGACAAAAAATGCTACTTGGGTGTGTTATGCGTCGTTTACGTAATGGTGTTCGTCAAAAGGAACCGGATTTGTGGAGAGGCAATACTTAGTTTTTGAATCACGATAATGCACCATCTCACACTGCACTCTTAATTCGTAATCATTCCGCCAAAAACTCGACCCATATCATTCCGAAAGCACCATATTCACCTGACTTACCACTATGAGACTTCTGGCTATTCGCAAAACTCAAGAGACCGTACCGTGAACAGCATATTTTTAATCGATAGAAACCGAAACAAGGAAGGAATTGAAGGCTTTACCGGAAAGTAACTTTCCAACATATTTTGAAAAAAAAAACATTGGCACAAGTGTATTGCATTCAGGGAAGCTACTTTGAGGAGGATGAAATGAATTCAGAAGACTAAATAAAAATTTTTTGATTTATAAACAAATTCCCCATATTTTTTGCCCACAGTAATCTACTCAATATAGGCATTAAAAAAAAAAAACAAAAATCAGTTGAAATGCCTCGAAGCATTTTTGTTGCTCCTGAAGGTCCTTTTTGCTAAAAAAATATTTTTTTAAATGTAATTATTTATTTTTCTCAAAACATTTACCCAAATTGGTTAAAAAATAAGTATATTACTCATGCCAATTTCTTGGCGTAAAAAAACAAAACAAAACAATTCCAACAAAATCTCAATTCTCAGTACTTTATACCTACCAATCTTCACCCACCCTGGCTTACATCCAGTGGGAGCTACGCGCATGATAACCAACAAATCTGTGGCGATAAGCAATAACAGCTTAAGTTCGATTTGCATGTTTCGAGAAATCGTGCTTTAAAGTTTTCAATCACCATTTAAGTTCTATGAAATCTTCTTTGGTTTTTTTGTCATAACTTCGGATTGGATTACGCTAGAAGCTACAGATTTTGTGTGTATATGAATATAAACTCGTAGAATACATCTGCAGCATTAACTCAATTCTGTCTTAAGTCGACTTAAGCGGTTATTGCTTATGGCCACAGAAATTTAAAAATCTCTCTCTTACCCATACGACTTTCTTTTAAAAAATTTAATAATTAAAATTTCACGAATCGTTGGCAAAGTGACGCTATTTCATTACAACAACACCAACAACCAAAAACCATCACATTAATTTAAGCTCTCGTCGCTGTTCCTGATTTATAAAAGCCTTCTAAATTGGCCAAACGAGCAAAGAAAAATCCTTAGGTTCCATTAAATAGCTGTTGTTGTAAATTTTTTCTTAATTTGTAGTTGTTGTGGCTATAAAGCCAACCAACAACTAGTCTGGTTGTTCAATTTCCGTAGCTGCTGCTGCTCGATGTTTCTTAGAAGATTACAAATGCAGCCAAGCGAAAATACAAAAAAGGATTGTTAAGTAAAAGAAAATTGCACACAATGAAAACTGTAGAAATGGCGGCAGTTAAAATTTATAAGAAAATCAAAAAATAAAAAAAATGAACGGAAACGAAAAACATTAAGAAGAATAGAATCGAAAAGTAGAAAAAGAAAAACTAAAAACCAGGCAGCTTAAGTGACGACATTTTGGATTGAAAAAGGAAATCTATTAAATATTAACCACCTTTGGCTGTGCTTATTGCAACGGCACTTTTTTTTTGTACTGCAACTTTCGCGATGGGGCTCTTGTGCCACTATTTTGTGCCCGCATCAGCCTCAAACTCACTTGACTCTAAGTACAACAACTACTGCCTATACGCTGCATGACAAGCTTAGGAGGCATGCTGGACAAAATCTGTTGATGCCTGCATTGAGTGTCTATCAATTCGAAATAAATGAAAGCAATTTTATGGCAACACTTTAAAGTCTGGTAGATTCGTTGGCATTGCTACGATTTTCTTTAACAATTTAGAGTTTTGTCATCATTTCGTTGGTCACGTGATTCCATTTTTTGCCGCATTGTTTTTATTTATGTTTTACTCTTTTCAATTTTGTAGAAATTTTTACTATTTGTGCTTGATCATAATATGAGCCAACTCTTTAATGTGCTGCTGACATTCAGCATATCCTATACAGCTTACAGTAACATCGTTCTAGTGTTGCCATTAAATTGGAATTGCCTCTTTGATTGTTGTTGTCGCCAGCCATCGAGACATTCGGTCTGGTCTGATCTGGCTTCCTTTGGTCTGGTCCTTTATGTCGTTGCTTATAGTAGTTAAACTCATGAATTGGTTTTTTATGGTTTTAACCTAGGTTAAGATAGCGATTTTTCCAAGAGATGAATGGCGGTTGCTGTTGCTACTTTTGTTGGTTTTTTTTTTGACTAAGCCAGTACTAAGTGCATTGAGCGGAAGTGAAAATTTCATGTTCGCTGCCAAGAATGAGACAGATATTTTATGTGCTTGGACTGTGACAAAAATACAAAAACTAAAAAAAAAAGACTGTAACCTAGTTTTTGGCGCATAACTTTTTTCCTCATGTGAATAGGAAATAGCAAATCTTGCAAATACAGTGAAAATTAAAACAAAGTACAGCGTGTGCAACGAGTACAAATTGCAATCAATAGAATTTAAGAAAAAAACAAATACGCCCAAAACCATGCCCTTCTTCTCTTCAATCTTCAGCACAATGCGTTCTTTTTGTGTTTTTTCGTGTCCGGAAATTTGAAAATACAACAACTAGTAATTGTACAACCACATTTGAACTGCCAAATGCATGCATTTTTCTTTAGATTCATTTGGAAACTTGTTTTTTTTTTTTTAACTCTGTCGCTTTCTTGGCATATTTTCAAGTTATCCAAACGTTGCTGTAATATATAAAAGCACAAATTTTGTGTTCTCTTTTAGCTGAGCGTAAATTTATCGCGTACATGAACCACTGTTTATCAACTGAGTGCAGGCAGCCAGCAAGCGTCGATAACATTACGTTAGAGTCCATAAAGTAGGCAATAAAAATGCAGTCACTGGCTTAGATATTGCATAGATAGTGGTTAGTATATCACGTTTTGTTTCCGTTTAAAACACATGCAGCTTATTTAAACGAGTCTATCTGTATGTAGAACTACCTTTTTTCTTAAAATATTTCAAACTTTAAAAACTTTCAATCGGGCCGCTGCAATTTTTGTGAAAGTTATGAAAAGATAAGAAATAGTTGTAAGTCAGACAAATATTATATGATATATTATATCAGGTTTTTTGTACCTTTAAACCAAGGATTTCATGTGTTGCACCTATCGAGTCTTGGTTCGAAAATTTGATGACAATTTAGTAGGAAATAAGGGGTAATCAAGTGAAACTTGTGTAAATGTTTAATTGTGGCGAAAATAACTTTTTTATATCGAGGTCATAGGCCAACCCATACTTGAGCTCTGCCATTATCGATACCGATGCGTTTTCTACTGTCTATTTGTTTAATGCTTGTATTAAACGAGAACCACAGGTGCGTCGTTGGACACACGAGAGAAGCGAAGCTTTTTCGCAATTACATAGATTTGATAGCTTAATAATTTTTTCTTTTTAATAAATTAACTTTTAAATTCACAAATTTAAAATAACAAAATAAATTACATATATACAGAAAACATATTTACTGCTTATTTTTTTATTGTTGAATGTCAAATTTCCACGCCAATATATGTATATATGCCACGTATATGTAATACGGGCATATAATGCCAGCGACTCTCCATTTTGACTCTTCACACATGGTTGTGAACTTGGCTGCACTGACTCATGCATGCGTTTGTTATTTCCATATTTATTGATATCTATTTTTTTGACACTTAAAAAAGCACTTGTCAACGCACTTGTCATAGAGTGTAAATTATTATCTAGAGATTGCACAACTCTGCTAAATCCCTGGCATATGTTAACAGAGTTATTTCATTTAAAAACATGAAGAAAGAAAACTCTGTTAACCTCTGTTAACACATACCAGAGATTTAGCAGAGTTGATGCAATCTCTAGATAATAATTTATAGTCTATGCCAACAGCACCACAAACGCATTCACAATACAAGCAAACCGATGCTGGAGACACCTTGTGGCAAATAAAAGCAAATTTTTGATAGTTGTAGCATAGCAAATACACAATCCTCTATCTATTGAATATGAAAAATTAAAACATTTTAGATAATTTAATAGTAGGTTAAGCTGAAACACTAACACCGAATTTATAAATTTAACCAATGCCGATACTAAAGTGATGCCAACTAATTAAACTTAAATCAACGCCGCTGCCAGTTCCTGAATATCATGCCGATACCACCTTTTATATTAACACTAATTTTGTATTAACATATATTGAATAAACTATATTTGAAGTTGTGAAATCTGCATTTCTGAAAAAAAATTAATAACAATTTTCAAGTCACCAAATGAGCGAATTCGACTTTATACCACATATAACTGGGCGCGTTGCATATAAAATAAGAAAAAATTTTCCGAGCTTAAATGTAGGCACCGGTTAGAATATTGCAGTAAAGAGTATTAATACAAAGATTAATGATCTGTTGATCATAGTGATATGGTTGCGATACAAAAATTTAATATATTTGGTATGTACAGAACTTATGGGAACCTTTGGGGGAAAAAATTGGGAAAACATATCTCTATGCATTTAGCTCGATACTCTTTCGTCAGCAACATATATTCAATAATTTCGATACACTTTTTAAAGTGGGAATCCTTGAGCTCTTCAAAATAGCTTTCAACCGCGAACTCATCCTTTTCATTGATTTTGCGGTATTCTGATGAACCCAAATAATAAATTCGGCCGATGTTTCTTGATTTTATCAATTAAAATCTGCAATAAATTCGCATAATACTCGCCCTTGATTGTTTTTCGTTTCTGAGGTTGAGCATTGAAAATGCGCGTTAGCATCCCAAAAAACTAACGTCTTCTTTGAAGTCCATTTACCTCTTTCAGTATATTGTTTTGACAATTTTCTTATCTCAGGTGTGAACTAATAAGCCCATGATTCATCCATGGTTACGAATCGACAAAAAAAATCTAGGTATTACTTACTATAGCATCATAATAAAAATATATCACATCACAGTAAATATATCACAAAAATATATCAAAAAATTTTAGTTTTTTTTTTAGTTTAATTTGAGTTTAGGGTGTGTGCGAATTGAACTAAATTGCTACCTAAACTAAATTAAGGTAAAGCAGTTAAGTTTTATTAAAGCTAATTAAGGCTAATTACAAATAGGTTAAAGGTTAAGAAATGTCATTATTCTCTTCTCTTAAGAAATGGCATTAATGTAGCGAGCATTTAGGTAGCTCGGAATTTTTCTAAATTAATTTAGGAAACACTGCTGTATCGACACAATTTAGTTTAGGTACCCTGCAGGAAAATCAACTAATTTAAAAGTAGTTGATAAAGTAGTTTTTTGTCAACCACAACTAGTTGAAATTCTGACTTTTTTCCATAGAACAAACTAACTTATTTTGTATGGCGATGTCCGCTAAATAAGTCAGTTGACTTTCGCCTGCATATATTTTCAACTACTTGTTTAATTAGTTATATTTAAATTATTTTTTTAATTACTTTAAAATAACCAATTGAAAACTATTACTGATGGCCTAAAGTTAATAATAGTTGATGAAATCACATGGTTAAATAAATATAAACTTGTAATCTAATAAAAATTTGCAATTAAAACATGTCATGTAATTCAAAGTAGTTTATCAACCACTTGTTTTTAAGTAGTATTTCAATTACTTCTAGTTTATTACTAGATTTATATACTAGTTTATTTTAAATTAGTTTTTTAATTAGTTGATTTTAAAAACAAGTTAGTTTGTTCCTATAGGGTAGCTTTGTATAATAACTGTCAATAGCACCGTTGAGAACGTCAAATGTAAAACATGAGGTGAGTAATTTTCTTCTGGTTGATAGAGGCATCAAATTAAGCAAGCTAAGCAAGCTAATACTCAAAAGATAGTAGGGTATTGTATTCGCGAGGGTTGTAGGTGTGTTCCTCAGAGCAAAAAAGCAGGAACTGCTTTTAAATAGATTCCAGTCTCTTACAGTGTATATCAAAAGCAGGATTCAAAATAATGCATCCATATTCTAGAAGTGGGCGTTCTAAAGAACAATATAATGTTTTGGTAACCCATACATTATTAAACTCTTTTGAGCGTCGTTTTATGAAACCGAGTTGTTTAAGATTAAATCGCAATTTATTGTCTAAAACGACGCCAAGATAGACGATATGATTAACATTTTTAAGTTTTTTACCATTGAGTAAGCAAATGCTATTCGCGATGCGATTTTTTCGTGAGAAAGTTATTGAGTAGCATTTGTTCACGTTTAGAAATAGTTTATTCTGATTGCACCACTGCTCTAAAGCAAGAAGTTTCGATTGTGAAAACTTTACATCAGGTTCAGAATTAATTACATGGTACATTTTTAAGTCATCTGCATATAATAGATGAGGGTTATGAGACAAAACATCGGATATGTCTGATATAAAAATATTGAACGGAAGTGGCCGAAGATGACTTCCTTGTGGCACTCCAGATATGACAGAAATCTCTTTGGATAGGATACCTTGAAATTTAACAAATTGAGATCTATCGTGAAGATAAGACTTAAGCCAATTTGAGGTGAGAACCAGAAATACCAACATACATAGCTTGAAAGCTAGGATATTTTGATCAACGCGATCGAAGGCTTTACTTAAGGGGGGACATGACATTGGCAGTTTTTTTAAATCGAATAATTTTTTAATAATTTTGTATTTTAGTAAACATTCTTAAGATTCTAAGACACAAAATTTCATGGAAAAATTCCTATGGGTTCAAAAGTTGTAGCCGGATTAGTGAGAGCGTATTTTTAATTTTTGCGCTACCTACGTACGGCAGCTGGTATATACTTGTTTTACTTGCTACCTGACTTTTGGTGGTTGTTATTTCGTACCTTATAGTATAGTTATTTGCAAATGTTTCAACTTCTTAGTATCACCATAGGAGCTACAACATTGAATTTTTCCAAAGAAAATGATGCAAATCGTTTGAAATGCGCCAGAGTCAAGGCATATGAAGCTTCAAAAGAAGCCCGAATTGCTAAACGATTGCAAAAAACTATAAGAAACAGCACAACAAAAGATAACGAAGGCAAAGACAGTACGAAGCAGGCATGGCAGATTGAAGGTAACCTTTTTTTTCTTTGTTCACAAACTTTGAACGCGTTTATCTCGAAACCATGTTTTTCGTGCTGGTTGCGGCACTAGCGGGTTCATTTTTTGACGAAATTTTTTTTTTTTTGTATTTTTTTAAACTTGATTTTCGCTATCGTATGATACGAGCTTTTTTTTAAATTTTTTGACGATTTTTTATGAATTTTTAAAGTCAATATTTTTTCGAAAAAACACACTTTCAAATTTGGAACATCACATGGAGCATGTTTTTTATGTAATTTGTTCAATTCTCTAGAATAATAAAAAATGTTAAAGTTAGTTTAGGAAAAATGTTAGTTTTTGACTGAGTTATGAATTTTTAAAAAAAGGTCTGTTTTCTCTGCCGCGTATGTCTTGTCCCACCTTAAGCCAGTGTATATTGCATCAACTGCAGAAGTTGAACTTGAAGCTGTCGACGCAGAGACTTGTCAGCAGAATTGATTTAAGTTGAGTTTGATATTTCTCAGAACACAATCGTTCAAAAAAGTTGCATCTGAACGTACTTTTTCATCAGAACATTAGCGTACTTTTAGGCATTAGAAATTGCATGCTTTTAGGCAAAAACTCGAAAATATTTTAAAAAATCTTAGTAAAATCTCCAGAAACTTTAAAATCATCTATTTTCAGACTAAGCAATTGCAGACTTTAAAAATTATAATGTTGTTTTCATATCGAAGATCACCCTTAATACTAAAACAGCGATATTTTATTTTTGAATTTAAAAAAAGTAATTTAAAAATTTCCAAAATTTAAAAAGTCGCTCTTTGCAGGCAAACAGTTGCATACTCACTGGTATAAATTTGAATTATTTAAAAATTAAACTTTATTTGCAAACATGAAAAAATTGCATTAGTTGAATTTGAAGTCAATGAAACGAAAGTTTCTTAATATAATACAATTTTTTTTTCATGCAAAATATTTGCATACTTTTGGGCAAAAGATGAACTATTTCCGCTATTACCCAATAAACATTGTGTCAAGGGGTGTTTCGTTAACGAATCGCTTATGAATCGTTTTTTTTAAGTTTTCGAATAGTTTCATGCCGACTTCATCAGAGGTTGACTTGATGCTTAATGAAATCACCGATTGAAATCATGACTGCTAAGCTCCATTTAAGATGGTTTGAAACAAAAAAAAAACAATTTTTTTCGACTTTTTAACATAAACATTTTTTTAAGAAAAGTATTTTTATTAAATTTCTGTTGTTAATATGTCATTTAAGCGAATATGTTTTTACATTGTATATTTTCTTTTTAATTTTATGTGAAAAAAAGACTTAAATATAAATTTTCATAAATTTTTATATGAAAAAAATTTTGTGGAACATTCTTTTTTCTGTTATGTTATTTCGTGCCTATTCTTTATATAAATAATTTCCACTTATAATTTGTTCAAGATTTTCATATGAATATGAAAGTTCTCGTTAACAAATTGCTTTCTGTTGTTTTGGCGACTCGTTAACGATTGCTTTTGATAGTTTTTGGTGACTCGTTAACAAATTGCTTTTTTTAGTTTTTGTGACTCGTAAACGATTTGCTTTTTTAGTTTTGACGATTGCTTTTCATATTTTTGGCGACTCGTTAACGAATGGCTTTTTTCGGTTTTGACGAGTGTACAACGAAGCCGAAAAAAAGTTGGTCAAAAACTGATAAAAAAAATTATTTCGAACTTTTGAAAAGCCAAATCTTTAAAAAATACCTATATAACAAAAAAAAAACCAAAAAAAAATTTTTTTTTTTTTGCACCATGTTGGGGTTCGAACCCATGTCCGCGAATGCTAGCTTTAATTATCAAGCAAATTAAGCATTCATATTAAAAAATAGCCGAGTGGGCAAGGTGCCGGACTAGCATTCAAATGAAGTGGTTCCAAGTCTTGACGTGGTAAGCTTGAAATTAAGTTTTATTTTTTATATGATTTATATGATTCGTTATTTAATTGATTTTTTTAGTTTTGAAAACTCGTTAAAGAATTGCTTTTTACAGTTTTGGCAACTCGTTAACGAATTGCTTTTTATAGTTTTGGCGACTCGTTAACGAATTGTTTTTTTCGGTTTTGACGATTTATTAAGGAAGAAGGAATTTCTCCTGCTCGCGATATTATCAATGAATAGCTACTAATTATTGCTAATGAATGAAATGTACGAGAATGCGATTTGTAAACGATAACATTAGTGGATCATTTTGTTTGTTGGGTAGTTATCACTTTTAGCGAACATAAACTTAACTTCACTAATAAATTATACCGACACTGTACAGCTTCATTTGTGAACAATTCTATCTATATTTTTCCGCTTGAATATTTTTTACCACTTCAAATACTGCTTCAATGACAAAATCTATTTTATTTTTTTTTTTTATCCAACCAACATAAATTTAAAATGCCGTTTGATGCTCATACTCTGCTGGCTCTTCTATACAACATCTCGCCACCTCTAAACAGCTCTCTACTTTGCCGCATTTAATTGAAACCTTTAATTTATTTGCTTCTAAATACAGTAGTAGCAGCCAACCACAAAGCAACATTTTCGATATTTATTACCAAGAGATCAAAATTAAATTCTTTCCAACAACAACAGGAAACACTAAAACAAGCGCCATTTTCACTTGACTGAATAACAAAGGAAAATAAAGCAAAAGCAAAACACAAAAAAAAAAAAAAAAAACTACAAAAATTAAAATGGCGGTAAAATCGTCGCGTTTGTAACAAATCGTTGTGGCGTTGTCGATAATTGCCAAAAATTCCTGTATGCCAGACAATACCAAAAGCAACAACAACGACAATTACTGAAATGTCCTGCCGTCTTTGTTGTTTTTGCTGTTTTTATTGGCTGTAACGGGGTGTTCTCACAATAAAAAATAAATAAAAATAAAAATAAGAAAAAGAAAAAACTAAAATTTCCAAACAACTGACAAAGGAAAAAGATGCTCGTGTTTGTGTGTTGCTATTGTTAGCTGATGGTCGCTGCATCTGTGTGTGCGTGCATGTATTGGCTGCTACATTGTCTGTATTTGAGTGCCGCTAATCTTGCAGCTCATTGAGCGGGAAATTTTTCGATATTGAATATCGTGCGGCTTTTAGTGTTTATTTATCGTAATGTTACAATATTTTATTAGTAAAAAATTACGCGCGGAACCTCAGCAAAATTAATTAAAACTATTTTGTGTTTTGTCCTAGCACAATAGATTATTTGTAATTAAGTTTTTGCAGTGTGTGTGTGTATGTGTGTGGATGTTCAAATGTTTTTAATTAGATGGCAAAATATGGGCTGATTCTAACAATAAAACGTTTGAAATATTTTTTTGAGTCAGGAAAAAATTTGTTTACGTTAATTAATAGGTAAAATTAGGAAATTACTAGAAAAAACAATATTAGATTTATTGTCAGTGTAAAATATATGCTAAAATTATGAACAAAAATAAACAGTGCGATATTTTAGTGTACTATTTTATTTTATTGTAGCGTATACGTTACTGCAGCGTATACGTTTGCGTAAAAGAACGCCAACACATTCACGAAAAAACGATCTCAAAATAAAATTAACACAAAAATTATCATTCTGTACCGTTCGACAGAAAATCATACTGTACTGTTTGTAATGTTTGTTTAGTAAGTGTTAAAATGATAAAACTGTTTCTCGATAATTAAAACAACAAAATTATAACGAACTTATCAGAAGTCATCATAAAATTTCGATAATTTCAATAATTCTTTATTTATTTCCTTTTCCTATATTTTTTTTTCAAAAACCGCTACAAACGTCTCTCAAAAACTGTTACGAATACGATTATTTTAACGTAGGTTACGGTACGGTATGATAATGTTTGTGCTCAGTGTTAATCTACCGTGTTATATTGTTTGTGTTTGCACTCAACTACAACAAACACTACCGCTACAAAATAATGAGTTCAGCCGTCTACGATACACTTAGAAAAAATCAATTTTTAAATCAAAAGCCACCAGTTTTTGTTTTGAAAATTTAAAATTTCCTTAGTTATATTTCCTTAAATTTATATTTAAAACAAAAATATTTACAATAAGAAACTAATAATTTTAATTTAAAAATCAAATTTTCTTTAAAATATGTGTTTTTCGAGCTACTAGCTATCTAAAATAAAGAAAATCTTTCGAGGTATGATTAAAAATCAATCAGCATGAAATCATATAAGCACTTTATTTGCAGACCAAAAATTTCTTTTGAGTTTTCTAGAGTGTATAACATAGAGCGTCAGACCATCGACATTGTTTGAAGCTCATGGCGGCAAATGTTTTTTTTTCTATTTTTTCTGCTGTTTTTTTTAATGAAAACAACCGCCCCTTACTCATAGATGTTGTGAGCGGCTGCAAAAATAATTGTTTTTGCATGTGTATTCGCATGTTATTGAATGTTACAACAAACGCTTTGTCGACGAATTTTTTATTTTTAAGTAAATTACGCCACTATTCGATAATAACTGAGCTGGTGCGTATGAAAATCGACAGATTGGCACACTAGAGGCCCAGGATCAATTCCCGCGATGATAACTTTCAAATTGAATATAAAATAATAATAATTATAATAAAATATTTGTTACTAAATATCCACGATTATTTCAAATTTATGGAAGAACAATACCACTAGCTTGAATGAAATTTTTTGATATATTCTGCTTTTAACCCTCATCGGTCCCTTGTATCAATTTGATACAGTTTTTGTCTTTCAAGTTGAATAAAAAAAAACTGCCCGATGGAAAGAACCGGTTTTTGGGAAAATAGCATGATTTTGCCTGTAGAATCGGGCTAATGAGTTTTTAATGTTCGGGCATTTCTGGTTTTACCTGAGACGAAATAGTTACGAATCGGTCCCTTGTATCAACTTGATACCATACATCTGCCGATGGTTATTGCTATTGTTTTTTGGGTTAGGCTCGTTTCATGCATTTCATTTTTTTGTTTTCAGTATGTTCTTGAACACACACAAGTGAAGATTGAATTGAATTTGTTTGAATTGATAAGTGATTTTAGTGAATTTTGATGTGATTTTTATTTGCCGCATACTTTCATTGCGTTATACATACATTCAATTGATTTAAAAAAAATGGAAAAAAATCTACGTGAAAACCGTCAACAAAGACGAATATGATATGGATTCCGAATCTGGAAGTGAAGCAGAAGAATCTCCAGTAGATAGTGACGATGATTTCACAATGGAGGAAGAATGTGTTGCAGAAATGAGTCAGCATTCTGATGAGTATGATGTTGAGCCACTGGAACAAAATGTGGCGGAAGAAATTGCCCGAAATGCAACAGCAAAATATTTGTCAAAAAATAAAAAAATTCAATATTCAACAGAGCCATTTGAAAATTACCGAAGAAATTCATATAGGCGCGCTAATAATATTGTTTCAGGTAAAAAACCTGCCCTTCTTGTTTTGTGCTTCATATTCAGTGTTTGTTTCTTTTTATTGTTGTTGTAGGACCAAAACTAGTTGCAGCTGCTCATGTTGTAGATGTTTTGTCTGCATTTGATTTGTTTCTGCGATCGATAGAAAATACTATTTTGAATATGACGACTTAATATGGTTTGCGGAAATACAAAGAAGAATGGGAACAAATAGATATGGATACTCTACATGCGCACTTCGGATTGCTACTCCTTGCTGGTGTGTATCGTTCGTATGGTGAATGTGGTACACAACTCTGGAATGAAAAAACCGGTCAACCAATATATCGAGACACAATGTCACTGAAAATTTTCAAAAAAAATCATGGATGTATCAGATTTGACGATAAAGAAGAACGTAATGCCAATACTGCTTCTGTCCGTGATAAATTGGCACCGCTACTCACCATATATGAAAAATGGAACCATAATTTGCAATTTGTATACATTCCAGGCAAAAATGTTACAGTAGATGAACAGCTAGTTCCATTTTGTGGACGCTGTCCGTTTCGACAATACATACCGTCGAAACCGGCTAAATACGGCATAAAGTTTTGGATTTTGGCCGATTCAGCTACCTGGTATGTTTACAACACGCAAATTTATGTTGGTCGCAATCGCAACGCCGCTCCAGAGCGCAAGATTGGACGCCGTGTTGTTTTGGATTTGGTAAATGGGCTGTCGGAGAGGAAAATCACATGCGACAACTTCTACACATCTTATGAACTGGCTGAAGAGTTACATAAACGCCGAATGACTGTTCTGGGCACTATACGGAAAAATAGGACCGAAATTCCTCTATGGACCAGATGGTGGCTACCTACACCTGCAAAAGGAAGATAAATCGGATAATTGGACTTGAGTGCATTGAATGCATATGCAACGTATATTTCGCTATTTCCAGCTTGGAAAAACAACAAAACCAATAAAAATATACGTCGTCGAATATTTATTGAGGAGCTTGGAATGGCTCTTGTGCAAAAGTACATAGGAAAGCGGAAATCCCAGCTTCGAAGGCTCAATATTGAAGCACAGCCGGCTATTGGCCATTTGCCAAAAACTACGAAACGCGGCTGTTGCTACATATGTACATATAAAAACAATAAAAATTTGTATTCAAATTGTTGTGATAATTGTAAGAATTATGTTTGTAATGATCATCATTATGATATTTGCATGATATTTGCAAAAAAATAAGCATTTTTGACATTTTTCTCTTTCAAATTTTCATTACTTATAAATGTTTTTACTAAATTTAAATTGATGAAACAATAAAACAGAACTACAAAAATATAAAACAATCAGTATTTTCAATTTTTAAAACGATTTTCTTAACTTTTTTTTTTTTTTGAATGTGTATCAAATTGATACAATGGGACCGATTCGATGCATTTCCTCGGGGACCGATGAGGGTTAAGAAATTTTGTTTTTTATTCTAAAATACTCCTTTTTATTTAAAAAATAATTTTGTTTTTCTTTCAAAGAAAAATTTCACTTTGATATAAAAAAAAATCTTTGGCACTAAAACAAGTAAACTTTTCTTTAAAATTAAATAAATTTTCTTTGATTTTAGAATTTTTTTTTTTTTTCTGAGTGTACACAATGTTAATGTTCTGTTACCTCAAATCCACGCTAAAGTATCTTAACATAAGCTAGGTTAGCGTAAATTTTGTCCAATGGCTATAATAGATGGAATAACTATAGCTTTTTATAATTCTTTGAATAAAATTAGAACCTTAATAACTTAACACTGAGTGGAATTCTTTATAGTATTATAACAGAAAAATCCTTTTTGTGCCATTTAATTCTTACAATGTTAAAAATGCAGATCGAAATTTTCAATCTTACTTAAATTTTTGTAATTAAAATCAACATTTTTCATATATAAAAAAATTTTAACTTAAAAGTGGAGTTTTGTACCTATCTTTGGTTTAATTTCAATAATCCTATATAACAAGAATTTGTCTACTCTTTCAGCTTAGTTTGTCAACTATATTTATTGATTACTTGAATATTTCACCTTTTTCAGTTATCTCTTCCAACTCCTAAGGTTGAGTTTTTTGAACCGAAGCTTTTTACTCCTTCGTTCTGTGATTTGCTTGGAGTGAAATCTGAAAAATTTTTGACAGATTTTTTCTTGGAAATTTGATGGTTTCTTGTTGCTAGCGCTTATTTCAACAAGAAAATTCAATACTTTAATATTAAATACTAAAAATATTTTTTGGCCCGCAAGTGGGAGTCGAACACTCGTTCTCCTAAATGAGAGTCCAACGCACTATCCACCAGGCCACAAAGACTTAATAGAAAAAGTTTTTAATTCAATAATTATTATAACAGAAGCTATGCTTCAGTAGATCGTCACCATCTATCAATAGATAGGGGATTGTGTATTTGCTATGCTACAACTAACTTTGCTTTTATTTGCCACAAGGTGTCTCCAGCATCGGTGTGTTTGTATTGTGAATGCGTTTGTGGTGTTGTTGGCACGAAGAAAATTAACAATGCCCACAAGTGGGTTCACAAGTGCGTTTTTAAGTGTCAAAAAAATAGATGATAGCAATAAATATGGAATTAACAAACGCATGCATGACATCAGCAAAGTATCTAAAATGTTTGTTAAATTTTGTTTCGTGTGCGTTCTTTAATATATATTTTTGAAGCGAAGCTTTTTACTCCTCGTTCTGTGGTTTGCTTGGAGTGAAATCTGAAAAATTTTCGACATATTTTTTCGGTAGGTAGTACGCTGTTGAAGGAAAAAATTTGTTCAGTGCAACCAAGTTCACAACCATGTGTGGAGAGTTAAAATGGAGAGTCGCTGGCATTATATGTCCGTATATGTAATTGGCGTGGAAATTTGCAATTCAACAATAAAAAAAAGGCAGTAACTATGTTTTCTGTATATATGTAATTTATTTTGTTATTTTAAATTTTTGTGCTTTAAAGTTCATTTATTTAAAAAAAAAAAATGATTAAGCTATCAAATCTATGTAACTGCAAAAAAGCTTCGCTTCTCTCGTGTGTCCAACGACGCACCTGTGTTTTTCTTCTAACGATTTTTCCAACGTCTTAACCCTTTCACTTACCCTTCCCCTTTGCTAGGGAAGGCAAATTTTTTGAGGTGATCATTTTAGGCTAATTTGGAATCTCGGCACTCGAAAAAATTGATTTCATAACGATTCGAATTATCGTTTAGCTGGTTAAAATATGTGTTTTTTAACCCTAAATTCAAAGTTAGCAATATCTCTTTGAAAATGTCTTTGACTGGCATCCGAGAAAACAGTTCTGATTTCATATTGGATAAAGTTTCAATTATATTACCAGCATTACAAATTTCTCAAAAAATTCCTCATCATCATCAAAAAACTTTAGTTTTTTCACGCATTTTTAACTTAATGATAAAAAAAAAAACTTATTGTCGAACCAGTACACTCTACAACTATATATCAAAGACTAAGACAGCAAAGCTATCGAGTCAAATTTTGGTCGTTGAATTGAATGTTTATATAAAAATATTTCCATTACACTTGCAGAGTTTTTTAACTATAAAGGTTGAAAATTTCAACTGCAGGTTGAAAAATTTCTCCACATTTTTTTTAAAAAACTTTTTGCTATACGATTTCAACTTTATGTTTCTAAATTAATTAAATTTTTACTATTGAAGAAATTTTCATCAGGATATATTTAAAACCCTTTATTTACACTCACTTATTTAACCAGGTTGGAAGTTCAAGATTTTTAAATTTTTTTGGAAAAAATTTGTTATAAAATTAAGTCAAAATTTTTAACCGTATCCAATCAAAATCCAATCAGAATCCAAAATCAAAAGCCTATATTTTGAATCTATAATCTTTAATGTCTCAAAGTTCTAATGTAACGGGCCAATTATTAAGATTTTATGCAGAATTATTAAGACTCAACAGAGGATATTGACTGAAAACTTAAAATAAAATGGCTTATGATGGAATTTCATCAATATTTTCTAAATATCAGTTGTGCTTATTATGAATCTGTTTGTCTGCTTAACGCTTCAATTCTCCATCTGCCTGTCTGTCTGTCTGTCTGTCTATATGTCTGTCTGTCTATCTGTCTATCAATCATGTCTATAAAAGTGTCTACTTTTATATATATACGATATATATTCAAGTTTAGCATTACGTGAATGTCATTGGTAATGCATGATTTTGCTCTTTTTCCGGAATTTCTAAACACCCGGTGATTTTCTTAAAAAATTTCTCCGATATTTTATTTCTTTCGACACATATTTAACCGCAACAACGTTTTCTGACTGGCAGAATCCACTTCTTTGGCGTACCCGCTGAGAGTGCCAAAAAAAAAAAAAAAGAAAATCCCCTACAAACGTTAGCAAATATTATGCTGTCATGTTTATCAACTGGCCCTGAGGTTGGCCCAGGCGAGATGTATCCAAAAAAATAGCGCAGCTCTAGCTAGCTCTGTGCTGCTACGAGTAAGCCTGATGAAGCGAAAGCAGCAGACGTGCAACATCAAGCTGTGTGGTTAAAGCCAGTGAGTGGCAGCCGGATGTAAGAGAAGGAATGGCATGAATGTTGATGGTAAACAGCAATAGAGGAAAAAGTTACACTTGGTTACAGCAATGAGGAAGCAATAGCGAGCATGTTTGAGAAACATGACATGAGCTCAGTTCAGTTAAGTTGAGTTGAATTGAGTTGAGTTGAGTTGAGTTGAGATGCTGTGGAAAGAATTTGAGCGCAGAAGGCACAGGATACTGCTACTCTGCTTCCAGCTCATATATTACTAAATGTAATGTTTTGTTTGTCTTTTAAACAAAAAAGGCGGCTTCAAGGCTCGACGAAGACTTTCCGCAGCTTAAGAAGATAACAAAAATAGATAATAATAAGTATAAATATAAGAAAAAAAAAGCTTTGCATACTTTGCCTAAAAATGCTAGCAGTAAGCATTGAAATAAAGCATTGAAATTGAAACCGGAAATTTAGCTTGTTTCCGTTTGTTTTTGTGCAAAAACGTGAAATCGCTTTTTTTTATTTTCGTTTTGTTCTTTGTTTGTCTTGCAAACTATTTTTATTTATTTTGTAAACAAAATGTTGAAGTTTTCTGTAGCAAGTTTGGAAAATTAATTTTTTTACTCCTAATTTCGGTTGTTTTTTCTGTTGCCCTGCTTGTAGTCTTTTCCAATTTCATCTCGTTTTGGCAACGCTCTGTTGTGCACCCACGACAAAGTTATGGCTCGTCCTCGGTGCTTTTCGCTTAATTGTTTAAAGTTTTGTGCATATTTTTATTTACTTTACAAAATTGAATTTGTATTGTTTGTTGCAGTAGTTGTTGTTGGGGTGCAATTGCATCCCTACCAGCGCCAGCCATGCCACAACTTTTTTGTTAGTTTTTGCTGCTATTTTCTTTGGCAAACATTTAAGTTTTTTCATTTAACTGGCATTTTTGCAGAATCTGCTGATTATTTTTTAACTATTTTTATTGCACTGCTTGCTTTGGTATTTGTGTTGGCAACACTTGGGTGTAATGCTTTTGCTATTTGCATTACGCGTAGTTGACAGTGCCAAGTTTTTTTAAAAGCATTTAACTATTTTTATAAAATTTTCTCAAAATTTTTAAAGAAAAAAATCATGCTGAAACACTGCTCTGTTATTTTATTTCAGTCATATACTGCATTGCCACTTTGAGTAAATTCAACCAAAACTTTTAAATTTTTTTCGAAGTGAAAACGTGATATAAGCCACCATTTTGGTTAAGTTTTACAGTTTGACAGAAATAATCTTTTAATTTTAAAATTTATTAAAATTATAGAAACATTTTTGAAAAGAAAATATATTAAAACACATTTGGTCTTCAACCAAACTCTCCACACATGGTTGTGAACTTGACTGCACTGAACAAATTTTTTCCTTCAACAGCGTACTACCTAGCGAAAAAAATTCCGCTGCCTGTTCGCTGTCAAAAACTCAATTTACTTTGGATGGGAATTTTGTTTTCGTTTTTACAGCAAATTTGCTTCTACTTGCTACAAGATGTCACCAGCATCGGTGTTTTCTGGCTGCACTGCATTGATCGTTAGGGCAGTGCTAGTGTATTGGTTGGAATGAACGAAAAAGAGAGTACAGAATGGATATAGTGACGAAAAGCAATCGTGTTAACAGCTAGCTTCCGCACTTTATCATTTTTTTAATAAACTTACTTTGGATTTAATGCAATAATTGTTTAAGTTGTTTTAATAATAAACAATTTTATATTGTAGTGGTAACATGTCTACAGTTTTCCTTTCGCGCGTTCACATCAAGAAAGAACAAAACACACCGATGCTGACCATCTTTTTGGCATAAGCCAATACATAATCCTTTATCTATTGATATACTGTAACGATCTACTGCAGCATAGGTTCTGTTATACTTAACATTGAATCAACAAACGTTTCTAACACAGCTTGGTCGCCTGGTGGATATTGTATAGAACTCGTGATCGACTAGTTGCGAGTTCGAATCTCCACGGGGGTAAAGAAATATTTTTAATGTTAAAATATTTAATTTTCTTGTTGTAATAAACGCATGCAAGAGACTATGAAATTCTAAGAAAAAAATTTGTCGAAAATTTTACTGATTTCACTCCAAGCAAATCACAGAACGGAGGAGGAAAAATTAATTTTATATGAAATAAAAAAAAGGTAATTGTCGACAAATTTGTGTACATTTTAAATAATTTTTGAAAAAAGATTCATTTGTGCCTAGCTTCTTACTTCCTTGTTTAAAAAACAACATAAGAATTTATCAAAAAACGATCATTCGAAATATTAAAATTACTTTCAAATAAGCAAATTTTAAATTCAAACTGAAACTTAATCATAAAAAAAAACTTTTTTATACGTTTGCCCTACTTACTTACTTAGGTAGCCATAACAACCCGTGTCCGGGTTTCGGCCGACCTCATCAGCTCTCGCCAGGAGCCTCTGCTTAGCGCTCGCCTTCTTCAATCGGATACACCAAGTGCAGTACGTTTGCCCTAAGAAGTAGAAAATTTGTAGGGCGCTAAAATTTAGTAGGGGGACTACCTTAAATTTAAGTTTTTTAAGAGAGGCAAAAATATAACTTCGTTTTTAAGTTTTTTTCATAAAACAAAGCTACAAAATGAGTTCTTAAGTTAAAAAGAAGCAATATAGAGATGTTCACTAGGAAATGTTCTATATTAATTTTATTAGATGTAACAAAAAATAATGTTTTCCAACTCATTTTCTTTTTAATGAACAAATTCAGACATATGTGGCTCGTGGACTGCCACGATACACGATTTTGTAAGTGTGCTTAGAGCTTATTACACACTTCCAAAAAATCTACTATTTAACTGAAGCAATTACCGTTCTTTTTTAGTTAAAAAATACTGACAAATTAATTTGATTGAAAAAATACAATTAAATTCGCAAAATTTGTTAATGGTTACATAAATTAAGGATAAGGATAATAAATAAAGCAAGCAAAAAAATATAAAATATTAAAAAAAGTAAAATAAAAATGTAAAAACCAAAATTTAAAAAAATACTAAAATTGGAGAAGTACCAAAATTTTCAAAAAGTATTAAACTTGAAATATGTCCTTAATTAAAAAAAAAAAAATAAAAATATTTAAAAAAATATTCAAAATTTAACCTTTTTCTCTTACTTGGGTTAGGTAATCGGTAATTGGTTCGGTAAACACTTCTGTAATCGGTAATCGGTTAGTTAATATTTCGGTAATCGGTTAGTAATGGCTTTAGTAATCGGTAATCGGTTGGTAATCGCTTTAGTAATCAGTAATTGGTTGGTAATCGCTTCGGTAATAGGTAATTGGTTAGTAAACGATTCCGTAATCGGTAATCGGTTAGTTAATGCTTCGGTAATCGGTTGGTAATCGCTTTAGTAATGAGTAATTGGCTTGTGATCGCTTCGGTAATTGGTAATCGGTTAGTAATCGCTTCGTTAATCTGTTGGTAATCTCTTCGATAGTCGGTAATTGGTTCGGTGCTCGGTTGATAACTATCGGTTGGTAATCGGTCGCGAAACTATAGTTTTGTTCTCTTCCAAAAAGTGCTCAACGCTCCTAAAGAAGTTTTAACTTCAAAAAAAGTCAGCAGATCTATCGGTAGGGGTAAGATCGTCAGCAAGGGGGCAGTGGAAAAAACGGTATGTTGGCAACCCTGCAGTTCAAAAATTTTTTGAAGAAAGAAAAATCTTTAAGAATTAATAAAGTTATTCCGTGTGCGAAATATATGTTTTTTGACTTTTTATAATATTTTTGTGATAAAAATGATAGAAAAGGGCCCTTAAAGTGTTTTTGAAAAAATCGCAAGTTTCAACAGATATAACTTTTTTCTGAATTTCGGTTTTTTTAATTTTTTGGCAGGAAATAGATCCAGACTATGTTTAAACTATTCATGCTTATGTTTTTTTTTTAAATTTTGAATTTTTGAAAATTTTCGAATATTAAAAAACATTTTTCACTTAAATTTTAAAATACTAATTTTAAATTTTACAATACCATATTCTCAAAAATATATACAAATTTAATTAGAATAAATTAATTCCAAAGGCTCCAAAATTAAATCTTATACTCTCTCTTTTATATTTTTAGGCGAAAAACCGTATAAATGCTCCTGGGAAGGGTGTGAGTGGCGTTTTGCGCGCAGTGACGAGCTGACGCGTCACTATCGCAAGCATACCGGAGCCAAACCGTTTAAATGCCGCAACTGTGATCGTTGCTTTTCGCGTTCTGATCATCTGGCGTTACATATGAAGCGTCATGTTTAAGCGATTCATCATCAAGACAGAACAACTTACCACCATCACCAACAACAACAACAACAACTATAGCAACAACCACAAAAAGAACAAAATCAAAACATAAAGTAGTAGGAAAGAAAAAAATGTGCCATCATTCATCACACATCATCAGCATGCAAGATATAATCAACAGCAGCAAGAACAACAACAACAACAAGTAATTTCATTGCATTCAAAAACATATAAATAAGTAATTAGAAACAGATATGTAAAAAATTTAAGAAAAAACTCAGCTCCTTAAAGGACTTCCTATAAACAGCAACAACAACAACAACAAAAATATTCATTTCATTATATAATTAAGAGTTAAAAAAAAAACAAATTTTATTTGAATTATAAACAATAGTTTTGAATTAACACTAACTTTAAAGTTAAGTTTAAGATTTTTTACGCTATTTTTATTAATTTTTAGATAAGTTTAAAGTTTAATGCAACAACAGCAACAACAACAATAACAACAAAACAAATACACAAATAAAACGAAAAAAAAAAATAAGAATTATTGAAAAATCTTACCAAAGCTATCAAACAAGTTGTTACTTTTTTAAAAAGTTAAAAAAAAAATAAGTTTCTCCACATATCGCCTTCGCTTTTATTATAAAAAATTGTATTAATTTTTGAAAAAAAACAATTTTTTTTTTTTAAAGATAGTTACATTTCTTTTAATTGGTTTTACTAGTATACAATTTTTTTTCTCAAGCATGTAATTAATAAAAAAACAACAACAAAAACACTGCCAAAAAAAAATTTAATGTATACAACAACAATAACAAACAACAAGCAACAAAAAACGATACAGAAAGTTCAAAAGTTGTGTATACAGCATAAAGGAAAAAAATGCACGAATCGGGCGTTATAAAAAACGCTAAAAATAATTAAAATATTATAAATACGAATATAAAAATCAAAGCATTTAAGTTCATGTTAAAAAAAAATAAATTGAGAATTAAACACTATTTATAAAAATACATAAACGTAAAATAATACCTACACATACATACATAGAAGAAAAGTGCAAATAATGTTTAAAACAGTGTTAAAAAGTTAGAATTTATTTGCTTAGCTTATAATAGGATATTAGTTTTTATACTTATTATTTAATACTGCTCTCTATTTTTAGTCAAAATTATTATTTTCTTTATTTCTGTGCAATTTCTTGAAAAATTCCTGTTATTTCATCTACGTTCTTTGCTTTTTTTTTCGATAATGTCAAACATTTTAAATATATATATATAATTTTATTCCATAACTTAACAAAAATTTTCAAAAATATTAACTGACTTTTTCCTATGTATAATAATCTATAATAATATAAGATATTGTTCTTATATCAATTCCAAATACGTTATTTCTCTATTTCCAAAATACAAATTTCTAAACTTCAATTCTATTAACTATTTCTATTTTAGTTCTTAAAACTATATGCTCCAACCATATTTTTTCAACATAAAAATCATGTTATATTTCTGAAAGAAGAAGTATATACTGATAAATTTTGATTTTGAACGCAAAGGTTGTCTAAGTATGGTCATAAATCAAGTTTACACCACAGTCAGTGTATGGTAATAATATGTACATTTCTATTTCATTTTATAAAAAATACAACATTTTTTATTTTTTCCATTTAAATTAACTTTAATAATTCCAAAAACCTCCGGGCAGTGCCAATGGTCTAAAAAAAATTTTTAATTTTATATCAGCATCATCCATGCTTCGTCAAATTATTCCCAATAAATGTGGCAGCAAACTGATCTGCATCTACTAAAATAACACGCAGTGAGAGCGAAACGCCGAAGCGAAAGTTATTGGCTTTTGTCGTATCCTGGATCAAACAATTTCTAATTTGGTTCAAATATAACTTCATTTAATTTAAAGCTTTAAATTTGTACATCAAGCATTATTCTGTTTTAAATAAACATGTATGATTTGAAAGAAATATGAATTTGTTTGGAAGATATCATTATTGAACACGAAGTAAATAAACATGACACTGTTCGATATTTTTGCTCAGTGTAGCAAATGAGATGGACCATAGACCGTATCACAAAAACTAACTTATATTTGACCCCGCCTCAATCGTTAGACATTTAAAAGACATTTTCAAAAAAAATTTTTTTTTTAAATGGTCCCTATGGTGCTTTTTTCACGTTTTTGTTATATCTTCGGTGTTTCTTGTCCGATTCTTTAAATTTTTTATGTATGTGCTTGTTGATTTTTTATCAATTTTTTCTGATTTTTTCGATTATTTTCGAATTCCTACTATATTTTGAAATTCTAAAAATATCAGACTTTTAAAAGACATTTTCAAAAAAATTTTTTTTTTGTTTAAATAGTCCCTAAATTTTTTCTCATATTTTTTTTTTCTAGAATCTTTTTTTTGCGAATATTCACCCCCCATATCTCAGTTCCTCCTATATAATGAATTTTTTAAAATGTCAAATAATTAAATCATAAAAAAATATGGGAACAAATGATATTGATAAAATTTATTTTTGGCGCAGTTCCGACCCATTTTATCCCAAAAATAACACTTTGAAAATGTTCGTCACCTCAAACTCGACTTTTTATTAATTTTCTGAATATTTACGGGACTCAAGCTGGCTGTAGCGCTCGTAACTGTCAAGCTTCGAGAAAATGATATGCCCCAAACGGTTTTCGTCAGTGACTGCAGTGACTTGTGCACAATTTGGACGTAACGCTCGGTGTTTTGCAGATAAACATGGTAAATTGCTCATCTGGATGTGCTGCTTATCTGGAATGCTCATCTGGAATTTTAATTAATAATTATTAATATTTATTAATTAAAATTGCAACAGTTTTCTTGAGGTCTCGAACAGGGGCTCTACACAATACAACGGCTGTGATTTTATAGAAACCGTTGCGATTGAAAAAACAAAGTTTTTTATACTAATAAAAAGTCGAGTATGAGGTGACGAACATTTTCAAAGCGTTATTTTTGGGATAAAATGGGTCGGAACTTCGCCAAAAATAAATTTTATCGATATCATTTGTTACCATAGTCTTAATATTTTTTTATGAGCTTCAATTATTTGACATTTTAAAAATTTCATTATATAGTAGGAACTGAGATATGGTGGGTGAATATTCGCAAAAAAAAAGATTCTAGAAAACAAAAATATCAGAAAAAATGTAGGAACTATTTAAACAAAAAAAAAATTTTTTTTGAAAATGTCTTTTAAATGTCTAACGATTGAGGCGGGGTCAAATATAGGTTTACTTTTCTGCCATGCAAGGTGATACGGTCTAATGGACAATTAGTGTACTGACTAATGTATCGAGTGTTATGTGGATATACATTTTGAGTTATGTGGATATCTACAAGACACTTTGAAAAAACCTTGTTTAAGAAAATGAGTTTATGTTTCCTTCTAACTGAATAACTTTAACAAGATTCGTGAACATTTTTTCTAATTATTTGATATCTCTCAGACTTTTTACTTTTTCTAAATATTTTGATAAGTGAAGTCGCTACCATAGTTTTACTGCTTAGAGACTTTAATTTTTTTTTTTTTTTGTTAGACTCAGCGGATGCCCCTTATAAATGCGAATGCGAATTGTGTTATTTCGAAAGACAGGTGAAAGTTAGTTGGAGTTTGGAAGTATGAAGTAGTGTCGGTGAAGATTTGATTTAAATTTGCATAGATTGAAACTGCCTGGGAAACATGCTCGCAAGCAGATTGCGCCACAATTTAGCTGAACGACTGAAGAACGAATTATCTCGATGGAGATAGACAATGATCAAAGAGGCAATGGTAAAGGGAAGGGCTGGGAGAGCTACCCGAGTGGACCTAGGAAACACACGAGCTGTTGGTGTAAGGCCATGTATCTCCCTGGAGCACTTCCCATGGTAGTACCTGTTACAGAAGGCACATCTGTATTTTATGATGAGGCATACTTTTCTCTAGAAAGCTTTTTTTTTTATTACTTTACGTTTTTTATTACGTTTTAGTAGGGAGTTTTTTTTAAGAGAGGTTGGGGACTAGTGTGCAGACGAACCTGTTTTGTGACCTGTTATAAAAAACTAAATTTTTAAGTTAAAGTTTTATACTTATTTTAAATACCGCAAAAAAAAAACAGATCAGACCGTTCGTATTACATTTTTTTCAGTAAAACTGTTAAACATTCATCAATTTCAGAAATATAAAAACATATTTTCTCTTTGTTCTTCATTTGGTCCATTGTGTAATTTTATCTAATAATAATTTTTTTCAAATTCAAAATCCATGGTTTTCCCAAACTCATATAAATATTAAATAGCTAGAGTTAAATAAAAAAAGGTGCAGTAATAAAAAACGTAGTCAAATAGACAATAGTTACTATTAGGATTTGTATTTCATCCAGTCTCAAATATTGTTTTGAGCAAAGTGCAAATTTTATAAATTGTCAATATGCAAGCTTTACAGTAGCTATGAAAAACTGACAAATGGAGTTCTAAATATAGGTTAGGTCTCTCATGTAAAGGTGTCAATTTTATAAAGTTATCTCTCAACACTACCATTATCTACTACAAGATTGTACCAAACAGTTGGCGGATTTACTGTACCTTTTGAAAATAGAAAATATTTATATTTTCCTCCAATCTGAGAAATTAAAAAAAAAAAAAAAAGAAATCAGAAATCACAACTTTCAGAAACTAACAAACACACTTTCCGGAATACTGAGGCCTTCAATTATTTTGGTACGAACTATATTGCTAGCCTTCATGGCGCAAAGTTTTTAATATTTAGCCATTATTTTTAACCTTTTTAATAAAAAGTTCCCACACAAAATTTAAATTTTCTTAAAAATGTTTCTAAAATTCCAATTATGTCAATACTTCAATGGTACAAACAGAACTTAATTGTTATCCAACCTCCAAGAAAATTGTTCCCCAAATATTTTAATTGGATTTGTTCATTCTTTCGGCACGCCTTCGGCTGGTTTACATAGAAAAATTAAAAATTGCTGCAATTATCTTCAAACACTTCTAGTGTCTCACTCAACAGTTTGGCTTTGTCCCGAAATTTTGTTAAACACTCAACCCCACATTCATTGCTTAGAAGCTTATTAACACTTTCTTCTTAATTCTTGAAAAAGTTTTAAAATAACATTAAAGTTGAAAAATAGTCTATAAAAATTCCAAGTAGATGAAATACAGGAATTTTTTTACACTTATATATAATTCTTGCTGCCTTAACTATTTCTTATATTTCTTAAAGTATATTTGTTTTAATGCAATAATAATGTAAGAAAATTCATAATAGTTATTTAAATATTGAAGATATTTATAAAAAAAAGAAACTCTTAAAATAATAATTTTAGACTTTAAAATGTATATTAAAAGCTTAGCTTAGTTTGAAATATTGCAATTTTTTAAATTATGTTAAGAACGCATTTCAAAAATGATAATTTTCTTATAAAAAGATATTAAAACTATTATAGCTATTTAAAAGATATTTAAAAAAATTAACTTCAAAAAACTTTTTGGCCTTAAGTTAAATTTTTATAAATTTTAAGTTTTGAACTTGGTTTAAAATATGTAAAATACAAATTTATTTCTAAAAAGCACATTTTACAGGCTTGCAGCAACAATTTATTTAAAAACTTTTAGGCGCAAAAAAATGAGTTTGATTTTTTATTAATTAAAAAAAAAATCAACTTAAAAGTATTATTAAACATAAAAACTTTTTTCAAAGAAATTTGCTTTTAAGTTTTCTTTATGGATTTCTTTTATAATTTCATTTATTTGAGGAAAAGTTATTTATAAAAATAATTGATTTTAAACTTTTTTTTTACCAACACATACATACAAACAGACAGCACTGAAAAATTTAAAAAAAAAAGGTTTGAAGTTTATTACAATTCTTTGTATTTTTAAATTTAGTTTTTAAATAATAATAATAAGAAAAAAAAAATTAAATCAAATAAAATAATTTGTATTATAAAAATTTGGCTGTTTTGTAGCATAATTGGTGCATAAAAAAGCTGCATAAAAAGAAATACACGAAACTTAAACACAAAAAAAAAAATTGTAAAAATTGTATTAAAATTTATAAAAAAAACAAACAAAGCTATAAGCTAAAGTTAAACACAAAATATGTAAAAAGTCAAACTAACAAGTAAAATGTAAAGAAAAAAATTGCTTGATATCAACTTTTGTTTTGATGTATGTGTGTATGTGTCATAAACTCAATAAATAAGGCAAATAATTTGAATAACAAAAAAAAAAATAAATATAATTCCAAAAAAAAAACAATTTTTAACCTAAGCCAATTTTAATTAAAATCACAACTCATCGATATTTTTTTTTCTTAAATCCATGCTTAACTCTAATATTATAAATCTAAAGTTAATTAAATAATACAATTTTCTTGCGCTTTTTACTATTTTTCTTGTAGTTTTTTTTCACAAAGAAAATACTATAAAATTTTAATTCCATTGCATAGTAAAAAAAAAATCATAAGCTATATAATATACATATAAGAAAAAACATAAAATTACAAAAAAAAAATAATTAAAATTTTAAAACAAAATCTCGAGTAAAAACGAAGTGCACATAAATTGAGAGAAAATTTATTTTATTTCTTTTAAAAATAGTTTTTTAATTTACTGTTATATTTAAGTATAGATATATATTTTCTTTCCATTGTAATTTTTTTTTTCATTTACTTTTTTAAAAAATAATTTTATATATGTAATTTTTTAAAAGTAAATTTTTATGATTTTCAATTGTTTAAGCATGTTTTTCTTTAAATATTTTTACTCTATTATAACATTAAAAATTTTAAAATTATTTCTTATGCTTAATAAAAATTCACTTTTTACGTACAATTATTTTTGTTTTTATTTTCGAATTTATTTGGTTTTTGTTTCAAAGAGTTTATTTTGTTACACAATATTAAAATTTTGGTTGCGTCAAAAAAATTTCCTATATTTTATTTTGTTAATGTTACGACATTGAAACGACAATGAAACGTAAAGTTCAGTTTTATAACTTGTGGCTAAAGGTAACAAAAGTTCAACTGTAATAGGCACACTGCCAAAATTCTAAAAATATTCAAAGCTTGTCTTGCTGAAAGCTTTTAAATTTCTGTGTCCAAATTTAAGTCATATAGTCTCCCCGTTTATTGAGTTTAACAGTTTATTTTACAGTTCTTATTATTTTGTTTTATTTCAATTTATTTTATAAAATTTTTATTTGATTATATTATATATAATACCAATATCTCAATGTGTGTATTTGAAATGATCGATTTTGATAGTGTGATTGATAAATAAGACGTACAATCCGATAATTTTTTTTTTTAATTTAGATTTATACACAACATTTTATTTATTAGTTCCATGCTGAAAGGCTGGGTGTGGTTCCTAAGCCTTACTCTGCAGAAATCTGTTGCATTTCAATTGTATCGTCAAATTACTAAGAAAAATTGAGCAAATGATCAACCCAAGAAAAAAAAATTTTAAAAAAGAAAACTTAAAAATGTAAAACATTTGAATATATATGTACGTTTTCTCTTTCATGTTTGTTCTTAAGGAATACCCCTGCCGTCAAAGCTCTATTCTCTTGGCCCCATGACCTCCTATACAATATCTTGCATATTAAGGAATATATCAGCCCGGTTGTACTAAACGCGACTCCCGCCGATCAATCTAGACCTGTGCAAGCGACTTTTCTCAAACCACAACCAGCCCAAGACTCCGAAGGGCCGCCCCTGATTGTAAGCCTGAGCAAGGGTTCCACCAGATGAGGCTCTTCAACACCACCTACAAAAAAACCAAAAGTTCAAATATGAACTTGTTTAACTGTCCGTGTGCAGCTGATACACTATATCGTGCATGGCTGACATTGTACTAAGTTATCAGATCAGGATAAATAAATCAATCACTGAGAACTAGGAGTGCCTACGATCCCAAAACTCCTTAAAAGATTATATGTCTCTTAAGCTATTACATACATAAGACCCTTTATTTTGGTATTAATGTTAGAGATAGATCTGGTCTACTTATTTTTGTGGGTTTGACTATCCCTGTGCTAACAAGTGCAACTAAAACATTGCTTGACCTACTGCTCCAAGGAAGGCTGTCAACGACGGGCTCCAATTTAGACCTTCTTTTACATGGATAAGAAGTTTGGAAGAACTTTTTCATTACTATTATTTCTGCCCGTTTTTGCTTTTTTAACTACCATACCAGGCAATTTTTTTATAAAAAACTCGATTTTTAGAGGTTGTTTCAAACCATTTCAGCTCACGGATGGCCATAGCTAGAGTCGAAATTTTTGGGGATTCATCCGAACCGAGCCGAAACAATTTTTTTTTTCAACGCTGCGTGTGGCGCCTGAATATTCCACAGCAATAAAGCTGAGTTTTTGCGTTGATTCATAACCATGGATGAAACATGGGTCCATCGCTTCACACCCGGGATGAAGGAACAGTCAAAAAAAATGGACTGAAAGGGGAGAATAGGCCCCAAAAAAGGCAGAGACAGTACCATCTGCAGGCAAGGTCATGGCGTCAGTTTTTTTGGGAAAAAGGAAAAACAATCATCGTCGAGTATTATGCGAACTTATTACAGTGTTTGAGTAATGAAACCAAGAAAAAACGGCCGCTTTTTGTGAAAAAGAAAGTGGTGTTTCATCAAGACAATGCACCATTTCACAGATCCACTATCGCGGTGACTAAAATCAGTCAATTAAAGTTCGAACTGCTTCCTCACGCACCCTATTCGCCAGACTTAGCCCCCTCGGATTATTTATTTTTTCCAAGCTTTTGGAAAAAGCTTTTTTTCCAAAAAAATGGCTCGGTGGTAAAAGATTTGCCAACAATGAAGAGGTGAAATCTGCAGTTGATGGCTATTTTGAGGCGCTCGACGGTTCTCACTGTAAACAGGGTATCGAAGCTATTGAACAACGCTGGGAAAAGTGTGTCGAACTATGTTGAAAAATTAAAATATTTATTTCCAAATTGATTGTGTTTTCTTTGTTAGGTCGGGTACTTTTGGGACCACCCTCGTAATTGCAAATATGTATTCTAAGCTGGGTTGATTTGCATGGAGAAAAAGTAAGTCAGACAATAACCTACTCAAGAGTTAGAGGGACTCTTAAAACCTATGTCTACTTAAATAATGTTTTTAATCTGAAATCATCTTTTCAATGGTGCTCGTGGAAATCATCTTTTTTGCCAGCAACTTTTTTTTTTTTCAGAATGCATAGCTACAAAATAAACATTAAGATCCTACAAAAGTGTTTTTTCAGAAAAATTTAATATTTTTCCTTTTTTTTTTTTAGTTTTTAGCAATTCTTAAAAATTAATTTTCAAGAATTACATTTGAGCTTTATGCCAAGTAATTTCATGAAGCAACAGGTTGCCACAACAACAATGTTCTTTACAGAACAACCACCAGCAGACTAGACAGCTGTTTCGTTGGCCGCTACACCAACTCATCAGTAATCTTCTGTGGGTTATGCAGTCCATTAACTTTGAAAATCTTATAAGCACACCTTCTGCTAAAACCAAAGCGGAATTGCAGTTGTGTGCTTTCCAATTTAAAAAGCAATGTTTTTTTACTTCTTAGCACAAAGCAAAGGTTCAAAAAATTGACTACATTAATTCTGCAAAGACTTGTTGTTGCGCTCTTTGTTTACTTCTTTTCACGATTCCATTCTTTGGCACCAACAATTCGTTGATATTAAACCATAGAAGGCGTGAGAAGTTTTTTTGAAAAAAAGATGACTCATCTTATTTTCTGAGGTCGGGCTCGTACCAGTTTTTACATGAAAAATAAATTGTGGCATTTTTAATTTATATTTAGTTTTTAGCAATTCTTGAAAATTAATTTTCAAGAATTACATTTGAGCTTTATGCCAAGTAATTTCATGAAGCAACAGGTTGCCACAACAACAATGTTCTTTACAGAACAACCACCAGCAGACTAGACAGCTGTTTCGTTGGCCGCTACACCAACTCATCAGTAATCTTCTGTGGGTTATGCAGTCCATTAACTTTGAAAATCTTATAAGCACACCTTCTGCTAAAACCAAAGCGGAATTGCAGTTGTGTGCTTTCCAATTTAAAAAGCAATGTTTTTTTACTTCTTAGCACAAAGCAAAGGTTCAAAAAATTGACTACATTAATTCTGCAAAGGCTTGTTGTTGCGCTCTTTGTTTACTTCTTTTCACGATTCCATTCTTTGGCACCAACAATTCGTTGATATTAAACCATAGAAGGCGTGAGAAGTTTTTTTGAAAAAAAGATGACTCATCTTATTTTCTGAGGTCGGGCTCGTACCAGTTTTTACATGAAAAATAAATTGTGGCATTTTTAATTTATATTTAGTTTTTAGCAATTCTTAAAAATTAATTTTCAAGAATTACATTTGAGCTTTATGCCAAGTAATTTCATGAAGCAACAGGTTGCCACAACAACAATGTTCTTTACAGAACAACCACCAGCAGACTAGACAGCTGTTTCGTTGGCCGCTACACCAACTCATCAGTAATCTTCTGTGGGTTATGCAGTCCATTAACTTTGAAAATCTTATAAGCACACCTTCTGCTAAAACCAAAGCGGAATTGCAGTTGTGTGCTTTCCAATTTAAAAAGCAATGTTTTTTTACTTCTTAGCACAAAGCAAAGGTTCAAAAAATTGACTACATTAATTCTGCAAAGACTTGTTGTTGCGCTCTTTGTTTACTTCTTTTCACGATTCCATTCTTTGGCACCAACAATTCGTTGATATTAAACCATAGAAGGCGTGAGAAGTTTTTTTGAAAAAAAGATGACTCATCTTATTTTCTGAGGTCGGACTCGTACCAGTTTTTACATGAAAAATAAATTGTGGCATTTTTAATTTATATTTAGTTTTTAGCAATTCTTAAAAATTAATTTTCAAGAATTACATTGGCATAAAGCTCAAATGTAATTCTTGAAAATTAATTATTAAGAATTGCTAAAAACTAAATATAAATTAAAAATGCCACAATTTATTTTTCATGTAAAAACTGGTACGAGCCCGACCTCAGAAAATAAGATGAGTCATCTTTTTTTCAAAAAAACTTCTCACGCCTTCTATGGTTTAATATCAACGAATTGTTGGTGCCAAAGAATGGAATCGTGAAAAGAAGTAAACAAAGAGCGCAACAACAAGTCTTTGCAGAATTAATGTAGTCAATTTTTTGAACCTTTGCTTTGTGCTAAGAAGTAAAAAAACATTGCTTTTTAAATTGGAAAGCACACAACTGCAATTCCGCTTTGGTTTTAGCAGAAGGTGTGCTTATAAGATTTTCAAAGTTAATGGACTGCATAACCCACAGAAGATTACTGATGAGTTGGTGTAGCGGCCAACGAAACAGCTGTCTAGTCTGCTGGTGGTTGTTCTGTAAAGAACATTGTTGTTGTGGCAACCTGTTGCTTCATGAAATTACTTGGCATAAAGCTCAAATGTAATTCTTGAAAATTAATTTTTAAGAATTGCTAAAAACTAAATATAAATTAAAAATGCCACAATTTATTTTTCATGTTAATATTTTTCCCTTGATTATAAGCTCTTTGAAACCAAACATTCAAAGTTTTTTCATTTTCACAAACATGGTGAAATCCCTAAAAAAAAAAAAAATTCATAGAAAATATCGCACACTAAATACAGATTTTACAAGTTTTTACTTTTTAATGTAAAACTATTGGTAGTGCTCATATACTTGTACTGTAATACATCAAATACATTTTCTACACATCTTCTTTCTCTACAGCTTAAAAAAAAAAGTTTTGTCTTATTTCTTTGTATGGAGTTCCTTCAAAAATAAAATTGTTTTGTGCTCACCTAGAAATTGAAAAATTTTGAATTGTGACTGTTTTATATTGAGTGTGTGATATATAATGACCAAATTTGGAATTTTTGGGATCAAAGAGTATATAATAAAGAAAATTTGTTTCAATTTGTTTTAAGCCAAAACTTTTGCATCTTATGTATCATTCTCTATGCAAAAAAAGTTAATAAATAAAAACAATTAATTGTTTGGAAAATTCTGTAGGAAAAAGATTGAAAAGCAAAAAAATTACTTTCTGGCTAAGGACTGCTCCATTTAGATTACTCAGATAAAGTGTTTATATTTTTATATAATTTTATTTTTTTGCTGCTTTGAAACGCTTTTACGCGTTTCTATTTAATTTTTTAATAACAATCTTTAAAGGCTAGTAATTTGTTAAATTATGTTAATTGTTCTTTTATGATTTTTGAATATTTTTATAAACATGAAGCTGGTGCTGTCGAATGAGATCTCGGTCTAGTTGTGCTAGCTAATATAGGAAAATAAAATAAATTAAAAATAAATATAGAAATAATTTCTAAGAGTCCCTTCAACTTTTCAGTCGGTTACCGGAGGAATCTTAATTTGTTTTCAGGATATTCTACATATTTTTAAATGCTAGATTTTAGAAGTAATATCCAGGCATCGGCTTAAAATAGCTCTAAAAACTCGATTTATATACCATAAACCTCAGTAACATTTACCTGAGACCTGAGCTATTATTATCTTTCTGATCACAGTATCAACCAGGTTAAAGAAATAAATACTTTCAGAACGTATTTGTGTGTCCTAGATTCAACCCTTGTGGCTCTTGTTAGCCATTTGGAATGGTATATCTTTCCTGAATTTCGAATAAGTAAGCGCCTGGTTTTAATTGTCTGTACTTACATCTGTTAAATCAAATATTGTAAGTTCGGTTAAAACCGATTTAAAATAGTTACTTGAAGAAGTTCACATATAATGAGTTGTTTTCGGAAATAAATCAACCGATCAAGCAAACTGGCACATAAGCTTTCCAGTCAAATTTAATATGTATATTAAAGTTGCAACGTAAGTAATTTAAGTGTCTTATTTGTTCTTGCTTGTTTGAATTTGCTTGTTGCAATAATCGTGATATTCTTTTTTTGGTGCAAATACAGGTGGTTGAACACATTTAGAAGCATCTAAGTTTTTGAAATTGAACCCTTTCTTATGGAAAGGTATCCGACAATAATCTTAATACATAAAAGGCAAGCGTGCTGCTCTGCACCTAATATCGCTCAAACTTTAATTATTTTGTCCATTACAACAGTGCTTTTCCAACATATAATGCGCTGAAAAATGTTCAGCCTGAAAATATGCACAGAGAATTCATTTGAAACTTATCAGTGACAGCGCAGCATGCTTGTCCTTTATGTATGTGCATACTTTTAAGCTGAAAATCTTTCGGGAAAGTATATGTTTTTGAAGCACTGTAATACTGGCAAAAAATAATTATAATTTTTTCAATAGTTAATTTAATAACAAAGTTTGAGTGCAATTGCTTCTAACTCGTAGGACCGGCTTTTATACTAGTGCGGAAATAATTGAAGCAGTCAATGTCAAAATTCCAAGCCTGAAATATTTTGAGAACTGTTTCCGGAATTGGATCTACCTGCTACAAAAATGTTTAGAAATTAACGAAAATTATGTTGAAAAATAAATACAACAATAAAGATAAAAATTTGCATATATAATATAGTAGTCAACTAAACAATCTTTTGTTAATCCCTGAAAACAATTTTTTAGGTGATGATTATAAAATGTATTCTTTGATGATTATATTTTTTTAAGGTATTCTAATCAAAACAAATTTTAACCAAATAGTATGGCTTAGTTCAGTTTTAATCAAATGATGCAACACCCTTTATTTAGTTTAAAGGTAATTTTTTATAAACTCTTGATATTCCTTTTTTTCGTTTTTCATAAGTAACATTCTTTGTTATCATGATATTTTAATTATAATTAGTTTTTCAAATTAATATTTCTTCAAATTCTTAAAGAAAATAATGTATACACTGAAAGACAAAGAGAAGTGGAAGCAAAAAAAAAATTCGCTATCGTTTGTGTGATGAAAAATTCTGTGATTCAGCATTTGAAGAAAAATAATATGATTAAAAAAAAAAGAAAAATCAAAAATGTAGAAAAGAGAAAAGAAAATTTAAGAAATCAGCTGTAAACATAAAGTAAACCTTTATATTTTAGTGTGTTGGCAGAGTGTCGAAATCAACTGCATTTAAATTTAGATGTATAGAAAAAAGTTAGCAAAAATAACTGTGTAGAAATGACAACAACATATATGCAAAAATTAAAAAGGCACAAAGTAAGAGCGAATAGGATGCAACTAATGGAAAAACTTAGGGAGTGAGTGAGAGAAAAATGCAAAGTAAGCAGTAGAGGAGCAGCGTCTAAAAAGTGATTATTATTATAGGAAATCATAGAATTAATTAATACTTAACTAGAATATATAAAAAAATATCTAGAAAAAACCAGCCTAGTTATAAAAATACATTGTATAATAAAAGCTTAACAAAAATAAATTTAAATTTAGTTAAATATAAAAGCTGCGCTTTTAGCATATTATTTAAGCTTATTGCATAGATTATGTTATTAAGAAAAACGAAGAAAATATTATATAAAATTAGTTTAATATAATTAGATAAAAATGCTTATTTGTGCTTTAATATGAATTTAGATGTTATTTAATTTTTAGTTATAAATAAAAAGTCATGTTTAAGCATTTTCCTAAATAAACAAGAAATCGCTGCGGAGAGCTCACTATTCAGTTTTTGGCAAAAGTTGTAGAAAATCAAAATAGAATAAAAAAGCCTAGATGACAACAAGAACAACAAAATAAATTAAGCTTCCAAGTTTATTTAAGCTTCCAATGCAAGACAACAAGCAGTGTTTAAATCATATACATAGAGTTCAACTTTTGGCTATTAAAAACACAAAAAAAAAAAAAAAAAACAGAATCCTTCATATATACACGCACACAGTCATTACAGCCATGAAAAATTTAGACATAATTTTTGCATCCGTTCGTTAAAAATTATACAAAAAATTCATAGGCAAAAATTTTCTCACAAAAAAATTTAAGAAAACACTTAAATTTTAAAACCGAATCACTACAAAAAATCCACAATGTGTCAAAAATTTCTGAAACTAAAAACCTTTATAAAACTAAAAGTCATAAGAACAAAAAAAAAACAAAAAAACAATCGCACAGCAAAATTCCATATTTTTGAATAAAAACTGCAAACAAAAGTAGGATAACAAGAAAATATTATCAAAATTTCCATAGTTTGAAGAAGCTAAATAAAACAATTTCAATTTATTCTCTCTTCTTAGCATTAAAAATAATAAAAAAAAAGACGAAACTGTATTGAAAAAATATAAAAATTTATATATACTTATATATAAAGTCTACAATTTAAGCAACCCAAGTAAACAATTCAAAGACTGGTCAACGAGGTGTTCCGCAGATAAATGCAAAAACAAAAACAAAAAATACATAAATTATATAAAAACAAAACCATTTAGAATAAATACGCAAAATAGAGAGTATGAAAGAATATTTGAAAAAAAAAAAAAAACTAAAAAAAACTTTAAGATAGAAGTGAATTTTTTAGGAAAAAAGAAACATTTTCATCTGTTTTCTGCAGTGAACAGAGGCAGCACATTTACAAAAAAACGTAGTTTTTATAGAATTTTTTAGAACGTAACATTCTACATGAAGTCGTATTTAAATTTTAAATATAAGAATGAAGTTTCAGTTAACGATTTTCTAATTATACTCTACTTTAATATTTCTTTTTAAAAATAAAAAATAGAGTTTGTTCAACGGCATTCCAAATTTTATTTATTCTTACAAAACTTTTCTGTCATAATTTGGCATATTTTTTCAAAGTACGCCTCCATATTTCCACTGTTAAATGAGTCTCAAAAATTACACGAATTTCTTTTATACAAATCTAATGAAGGTTTTTGTTATCTTTGGGCTTAAAATCTGCATACCACTCTTTTCAACAAATTTCTGAGCTTGAATTACCACTCATGTCCAGTAAGACCCGAGTTAATTTTTAAGTGGAGACTTTAAGCACCTCACATCGTAATTCTAGCACCGAAACTGAATTAAGTTTGCATAGTTAATACGCTCAAAAATTTTTTTAAATAATACACACTGTTTTGACAGTTTCTACTCAGAGCTAGACAAGGAGAAAATTTCAAGTTTTGCGTAAAATTTCTTAAATTTCGTGTAACACCCTAAAAAATCCACTTAACTTAGAATCAGTTAAGTACACTTTTTTTTATTTTCATCGACACCTTCATTTTTATTTTCAGCTTCACTGTTTCCAAAGAAAAAATTCCCCTATAAACTTATCCCCTAACTAATATTAGAGTCCTATCAGGCTTGAGATTTATAAAGAGATTTTTCCCTCTATTACTAAATCCTCTCCATAAAAAATGATTCAATTTTTAAAAAGTTGCCGTTCGAAAAAAATCATTTCATTGTTTGTGAATAAAAAGGTCCCTTGTAAAGAGTAGTATGATTATTCCTGGAACATTAAAACTCCCTCTGAATTACGCATTATACAAAATAATAAAAAAAGCATTCTTTTCGGATTTTGAAACAACTTCTATACTAATGAAATGTACGAATAATTGTTTGTTCTTTTATAAGTCAATGCAATCAATTTTTGTATATACATATTTCAAAAATATCAAAAGTTAATTTTTATTATTAATATATTTAATTCACAAGCATTATCAATTTCTTCGTCAAGTAAAATAGATTTAAACATAAATTGGAAAGCAAGAAATTTTTGGAATTTTCTGTCACAGTGCCAGTTTTGAACAGGTAAAGTAACTTGATAGAAGCGTTTGCGTTGCTCATCCGTTTCTGTTGGAATTTGCTCTTGAAGGAAGTCTAAATGGCAGTAAAAGAAACTAATTTTAAAAATCATTTTTTTAAGTCTCAAATGTCTGTAACTTGTCTGTGATGAATTACTTTTTTGATATTACTTCATAGAGCATGCTTGTCTGATTTAAACAAGTTGTTAAACTGTGCCATCAGTTTTCTTATATCTGACCCTGTCAGAAGAAGACTTTAAGACTGAATATGTCTTGAACCCATTTTGTACCACAGATCTCGACCGCTGGGATAATTAGCGCATTAGTTGTATGTATGTATGTATGTGTTAAATTTTTTTTTTTTTGTTTTAATTTTTGACATTTAACCAAATTTATGCAATTTTTGCAGCATTCTTGGTGCATGATTCATTTGAATAATTGTGTTTAAATTTGTTTGTGTTTTAATTACTTATAAAAAAAATGTAGAGCATTATATATATAAGTATAAATGAAATTTTGGAAATAATTGAGAATTGGAGTGATGATGACAAAAGTGACAAACAATTGTATAATTAAGAGTTCAATAAATGAAAATTAAAAAAAACAATAACTAAATCCTTAATTGAAAATTAAATTGTAGCGTTTTTTATTTTATATTTAGTTTTAAGCAATTCTCAAAAATATAAATTTTTACATGTTTCATGTTACATGTACATGTTAATGCTACATATTCTCATATTGACTTATCATACGTAACCCGTTATCATAATGAACTGTATTTACCATATATTTTATTATATTTCATATAAAAATATGCATTATAAATAGAAAATTATTGCTCTAAATATACCAGCGTTCAAAATCTCGACCAGCAATTTTTCGGAAAATCACAGTTAAAAAAAAAAATATTTAAAAAAAATGATTTTTGGCCTATTTCTTGAAAATTCATTCAATTCAAGCCATGAAAATTAATTTCATATATTAAAAAACTTAAATAGTCTGGTACAAAATGGGTTAAAAATGTATTTCCTTCGTTATCATTTGGAGTACTTCAAAAAAATGCTGACTTATGTTGGAATCTACTTGACAAAGAAATTAAGGATTATGATGAATAAATTATTTTTTTTTTTTGTCCTAAACTGAGGATAAGTCTGTTTGTATTTATTTATAATAACAATAACCCTGCAGTAAATCGTACCAGAACAGAAGTACTGATTTCACTATTGCCTAGGTAGCCAGAACTAGTTTCACTTCCAATCACTTTCTTTGCATTTAACTGTCGAATTTTACGTGATCATATTATGCCAATTGCTACCTTTTACATTACCATTCCCTAACCATTTTACTATCATAGTGCTATAAGGATAGCGTATTCGCTAGTCAGAAAGATAGGAAACAAAAAAGGCATTTTTGGTGTAATTTAAATTATAGTGTAATCTTTCAATAAATTTCTTCTTTTTTCATTAGAAATTTTTTTCACGTTTTCAACGAAATTGAAAACTCTTTTATATCATGATTTTTCGAAAATAGTACTTCGAACTATATTAGTCAGTATTACAAAATCATAGCGACAAAAAATTTACAATAAGCAGTATAAGCTGAAAGTTGATTGAACAGATTACCTTGAACCTTTTATGCATTATCTTAAGTTAAAAAAGTAGCTAGTTCGTAAAGAACTAGTAAAGTAACTATGGAAAAATGTGCAATTGCATACTTTCTATACTGGAGACAAACGATTACTTTGTATATATCATTAGTATGAAAATTGCTTAAAAATCGGAAAAGTTTTTTATCAATATCAATATTATTTGTCAAGTGTACCCCAGAGGGAGTTTTAATGTTACAGGACCTATACTATTTTTTTTCCGTAAAATGATGATGATTTTTTAACGACTTTCCTACAAATGGTGGGAGGGGGGTGGGAGAGGTCACATATATTACTTTTTAAGGGAATGATTTAAGAGTAAAGCGTCAAATCTGTATATCTTAAGTATAATTTTCTTGGGTTTTTAAGGTCCCTTTTTTAAGGCTTCGAAGCCCAAAGTATAGAAAAAGCAGATATGGAAATAAATTAATTTAAGATTCACGATCTGCATCCCAAAACTATCCAAAAATATCTAAAATTATAAAATATTAATTCAAAAGTATTTGATAATATTCATTTTGAGGCACTGTGTTACTGATAGAGTGGCCGATTTAATTAAAATGATGTCTTATATGCCTCTACTTACAGTCACAGTCTTGGAAGTTGTTAAAGTTGACTTAGAGTACTGTTTCTGATCTTGTGTTTCATATTTTTTATTTAGAACCTAATGGCTCACCGAAATGAAGAAGGCTTGGACTGCACAAAATTGAACTGAAATAACATAGAACATGTTTCGAAAATTCTTCTTCCTCTTTGCATGGTTTATTGATATAATATCTGAGAAAACAGGGACCTGTAAGAGATCCTTTTGGAACTTTCTTATCTGAGTTAGTTGACATTATATATTTCTTAGCTTGTCATTGTCCACGACTATAATTAAAATAGCACTAAATTTTTTTGTATTCCCAAATGCAAATAAAGCCCTTTTTTTCTGCAAAATAGCACTTTATTACACTTCAAAAAAGTTCAAGGAAAACTAGAGCTTGGAATCATTCTCTTTTGGCAAAAAAATATATGTCTCTTGCACCAAAACTCAACTTTTTTTAAAGCCTCCATAGCCTTACACCTAAGACATTTCTAAGCACATACATCAAAAGCAAATATTTTAAATTGGAGTATTGTGTATTATACTGGTTGCTGAACGTTATTGCAACTTTGGCAACCATGCTAGTAAGATATTCGTAACCATAGGTCTAACAGTGGTTGTAAATGCCAATAAATTATTTTCGGAACTAGGTCCCACTTCCTTGGATCTCTTTACAAAACAGTTTAATAACGCTTCAGGACAAAAAAACGTAACAAGTTTCGCCCAATTTTTTTTGCAGTCAGCACTTCAGCCAACCAAACAAAAGCCCGAATATAATGTCCAATTACTTTTTTAATGACTGCGTTACTTTATGATCATTATTTTTTTTTAAACTTGGAACGTTTTCAGTAATTATTATTGCAAATACTTGCAGAATCAAGGATTCATTTCAATATATAGATTATTTCATATAATTCATATTTGTCTTCATAACTTAAGGTTGTCAAAAACATTTCACCATTTTTGAATTTCGCACTTGTGTAGATGTAAAAAGTCATCCATAAAAAAGAACATCACACGTCTAGAAAAACGAAATTTAAATTTTTTATCTTCTTCATTAAAATGTTCACTACTTCAGTAGAGATGCACATGAAATCAGAGTGTTTTCACAACATATACGTAAATAATATTAAAATTTAAAAACAGAATTAAATGCGTGACGAGAAAAATACGAATTTGATATATAAAAATGATGGTTATTTAATAAAGAGAAAAATTTTAACATACATATAAAAACAAATCGGGAAAATATATAGAAGCTTAGCAAAATAAAAAAGTATATATATATATATATAAAGAAAGATATATATATATAATATAATTTAATAATGACGTATACAGCAAAGTTTAAGAGACAGATTCATATTTAAATGATATTTAGAACAACATAGAAAACAAAGAAAACTTTATATAAGTCAATATTTTAGAAATAAAAGAGATCAAAAAAGATGGAGAGAGTTAAATAAAAACAAAAAAAAAACCCAAATAGCCAGAAACGTGATGCAAAAATATATATAAAAAAAGAAGAGATAACGATTTTTTACACCTTATTCAACGATAGCAAAATTAGAGAGAGAAAAAACTACACAGCAAAAATAAGGAACGAGAATTGAGAAAACTACCAAAACTGAATGAATGCTTAAGGAAAGAAAAAATAAATAAAAAACACTGATTATAAAACCAAAACGTAGCAAGATGAATAAGAAAATGTGCTTATTTTTGTAAAAGAGTTAATTTAAAATAATAAAAATTTAAGAAGAATTGAAACATAAACCTAAAAAAAAAACAATTTAAATGCTAAGAAATTATGTGAAATTTATTAGATTAGCTTGAAATTATATATAAATAAAAAATAAAATCCAAAAAATATACAGAATAGTGTTTAGATTAAATAAAAGCTTAGATTAAAAATTAAAAATTAATTGAAACTAAGTAAACTGGTAAAAAACAGAATTATAGTTGAAAGTGAAGTAAAAGAGATGTATAACAAGCATAAAATCAGCTGAATAAGAGGAACTTTTGCACACGAAAACATCAAAAAACAAACACATTCAATATAACTATAAGATATAAAAAGCGAAAAAAAAATAGTGTAAAATATTTATTAGTAAAAATTAGAAAAGAAAAAATTATTATAAAAATTTAATTAAGATACTTTAGGGGTTAAGGATGACATAAATTTGTGCAAATAAAGATGTAAAATAGAAATAAAAAAGAAAACAATATTGATTATTTAACTGTTAAAATTATAGAAAAATTTCAGCAAAGCATAATTTTATTATATTTATATACATATTTTCCTTTTTTTTTTTTTGTTTAACAATTAACGCACTAAAAATAAACGCGTAAATAATTAGTGAATGACAAGGAGAGTTAAAAGGAAATATTAACAGACGAATCAAAATATATTCGATCGAAATGAGGAGGTCTGGAAATGATGTGAATGGAAAGAAAGAAAGAAAGAAAGAGAGAACAGAAGCGTAATTCATGAACCCCAGCGGTAAAGAAGCGGTAAAAAAAGGCACTTGCCTGATTTGAATTCATTGTAATCATGCAATAATAATGACTAAATATATTGCCCTAAATTTTGTTATTTAAGTTGATTTTCATATTCTTTATAGTTAATTATAAAGCCCTACGATCTGAGAACACTCGCGTTTCGGACACCGTCAGGCACATAAATCTGAACGAAAACTACTAACATAAAGTTTGCAATTATTGAAGCACAAACAATTGCTTTATCATGCATTTTTCTTTTGTGCTTTTATTTTTGTGTCTATTCTAATCCTCTAATATTTTCAATTACAATAGGATAAACGACAATTTGGATACAATAGTGTGAAGGCGTTTATATTAAACATTCAGATCGATTTCAAAATGAGCACCATATTTGCCGCTGGAAACCTTAGCTGATATTGAACGTTTTAAAAGCATTGTCTGCAGTTTGACAGCGATTGCAATAATTACCGTAAGCAATTTATTTCATTGAACGAAAATAGTTTGAGATTAGCTGAAATCAATAGAATTGAAGCTTTGAGCTTCTTTTCCCAACTAAACTACACTGTTTTGCCAAATTCTCGAGCTACATATTAGACTCTCTCTCTCTCTCTTTCTTTTGCTATCTTAATACTTATACTATGTGAATTTCTATGCAGTTTTTCTCACTTGTTCATCGTTTAGTTTCTCTATGAAAAGTATTTATATTATTATAAAATTTAAATGTAAGAATGCAGAAAACGTATGAATTCGTATAAAAAAAAAAATTGAGATAAACTGATTACGCTGAATTTAGCTTAAATCTACATACTTATATACATATATATATATACATATATATATATATAACAGAAATTTATGTATATGTTTAATAATATAATTTAGCTATATTTATATGTTCTAAGCTAAAAAAACTATTTAATAATTACGCTCATTTATGTAGGCATCAATTTAAGATTAGTGAAATTTGTTTCGGTTGAAATAAAATTTTTTTTTTCTTAATTAATTTTATTGCTATTTACGCGCTTGTTTGTTGCTGCTGCTTTTTGTGAATATATATTTACTGTATTTGTATATGAATTTATATACACGATGATATAAAATAACGTAAAATAAGAAGAAGAAGAAGAAGCAGATAACTGAAGATTATTTGTTAGAAAACATTATTATAATTATGATGATCATTATTATTATTACTATTTTTATTCTTATAGTAAGAGTTATTATTAATAATTATTACGATTATTATGAATAATGAAAATATTTGATGAAGTCATAATTGATGAAATGTAAAATCATTTCATAATATGGAAAATAATTTTTTTATTTAAAACCAAGAAATAAAAAACAGTAAAATCCACATAAAAAACACAAATCTTATTAATTTGCTTTGATAGTATTTCAGCATACGCCGTTATAAATAAACAGGTTGAGATTTTTCAAAGTCACTACAGATCTGCAAAAGTAAGTATGTCATCACTTACTCTGAAAATATAGAATAAATATAGAAAAATATGTCTGTGAATCGCTCGAGGCGCACTAAACTGTTAGTTCGACATTCAGTTTTAGAAAATTTATAATGGAAAAATAATTTGAGAATCAGTGCGGTAATTTTAAGCTCCTAGCATATTTCAGGCCTTAACTCTATTAAGGAGCCTTGTTTATTTTCTACTGTTTAATAAAAGTTTTTTATACAGGGTGTCCCGCAATTGAGTGCAACTATTAACGGAGGTGAAACGTTATGTCGAACTAAGCAAAAAATCGTACGGGAAGGGGGGGGGGGGGGGGGGCGGGTGGGTCTATTTTCACATTCTTAGGAGCTACTGGGTTAATTAATACTTCACGACTTTGGTTTACGTTATTGTTTCTAGCAGGAAAACTAGCTTACACAAAACTTATTTTGATAGCTCATTGCAAAGGCCTTTCTAACGGTATACCAACAAATCCCACCGACTTAACCGTTACCGAGTTGTGCTCGTGTAAAGATGAAATAAATCGGTTGAAACTACCAAATATCAACTTAGAGTGCAAATTTCTTACAAAATAAAAAAGTTAGCTGTACTAAAAAAATTATACTTATTAGAAAACAATGATATTATCTACTGCAAAACTAATTGTAATGTCATTATTTTAAAAAAAATTAATTAATTTAAAAATTAATTTAAAAAAAAAATTAATTTGTCAAAAGGTCAACTCAAAAGTAGATTAAAATTAGTTGTGTAAATAGATCTATGTATACGCATGGTTAGTTGTTACGTCTTGTGTTGTCCCTGAGCCCAACCCATTCATTGGTGGGTAAATTTTTCCCACATTAACTTGTTTGTGGTCACGGGTATCCATAACATTGATATTTTCAATGATTACTGGGTAGTGGCTTTAGATGGGTTAATGCTGAGGAAGTGCGATATAGCTGTAGTAGCTGAACTCTATTGTTATTGCATGTTATTTATCATTATTTTCGAATAAGTATAATTTTTTTAGTACAGCCAACTTTTTTATTTTTAAAGGCATGTTTATGTTTTTGATGCCATTGAAAAGTAAATTAAATAAATTACAAAATTGGTCAAAAAAACAAATTACATTTATTACGCAAAATTCTGAGAAATTTGCACTCTAATGTTGAAATTTGGTAATTTCAACCGTTTGATTTCTTCTACACACGAGCACAGCTCGGTAACGGTTAAGTTGGTGGGGCTTGTTGATATACCGCTCAAAAGGTGATTTCATTGCCTTTAAAATGAGCTATTTAAATAAGCTTTATGTAAGTTAGTTTTTCACGCTAGAAACAATAACGTGAATCAAAGTCGTGAATATTAAATAACCCTGTAGCTCCATACAATGTGAAAATAGACCCTCCCCCCATAAGATTTTTTGCTCAGCTCGACATAAACTTTCAGCTCCGTAAATAGTTGCACTCAAATGCAGAATATATTTTCAGAGAATACAGCTACATCAATAACTCAAGGGCCAAATCGCCGCTTCCGTGAACGTACAACTCGTCACGGAATCGTCTTAAACTCATCATTGAATTGTATTCAATAAACACAATTTAACGTGACGACTTGTTCGTTCACGGAAGCGGTGATTCGGCCCCAAATCTGTCTTAAGTCGAGCTAAGCGATTTTTGCTTATTGCCACAGAAATGTTACTTTATGAAAGTTATAGAAACTTTTTATTGAAGATATATTAGGACTAGTCATAATCTTGAGTATTTGACATTGCAATTTTATGTAATTGTAAAAATTTGCCATCAATTGTGAGCGGTCTTTTTCGGTTTACTTTGAAATACTTCTTGTAAAGAATGAAATTTACAGCTGAAATGAAATTTACTCATTGACTCTTTAATAAATTTTTTATTGGGGTTTCCCGTTTAATTCATTTTATTATTAACTTATTTTCCGTATCTTAGCGACTTTATTTTTTGACATTCAGCTGTTAGCTTAGAGTTCAGTATTGCATTTGTATAGTAAATATAAACTATGGGTTTTTAGTATTGCATATTTACTCAAGTGTAGTAAATGCATCTCTGTATATTTTGTTAGTGTAGAGTAAAAATATACTCCACAATTTTGCAAATACTATGTTGCAAGAGCATTTGCACTATTGCGAATTTTTCAGAAAATAATATAAAATGCATAAAATATTTATGAACATATAGGGCACAACCGAGTATATCCCAGAGGCTAGAACTGGTAAATACACGCTTGGCATAACATTAAAAAACTCTTCTCGTAGGCCTCAAATATTGCATTTTGTCAATGCTTTATCATAACCCTTATATCTGAAAATCGTTTCAAATGCACAAAAAACCTGCGTATCTATTATGTGGGCCACATCACAGAACAAAAAAGTCACGCGCCATAGAAAATACTACAATTTTCCGTTCCCTATTTTAATTCCTTAAACATACCTAAACTGTTGTGCAATTTTTAAGAATTTTATTTCATACTGGCTTGGTTATATTTTTCAAAAATTTAATGAAAATTTTCATATTAACGTGTTGGTGCATACTTTTAGGCCGTATCTTATAGCAGACAATTTAGCTACAGGGTGCAATTAAAATATCAAAATTGGCTCGCTTTATGTTGTTGTTTTACTTAATGTTGACATCTGAACAAAATAGCGGACAAAAGCGTTAATTACAGCTGTCAAAATGTTTATTTTATGAACATACCAAATTGGTTGCACATAGTTATAAATTTATACATGTACATATATGTACATACATTTTTTTATATAATTCCATGCTTGTGCAGTTTAACGTGTTCACAATTGTGTTTAACTGTGTTTTATTGCGCGCATGATGTTTAATTTATAATAATATAAAAAGGAAAAAAAAAAGCTGTTAGCATCCTCGGGGGCTAATGATGTGAAATGGTAATATAATGCATACTGTCACAGGTAGATAGATATACACATGCTCGTAGTTTAATAATGTTTGTTGCTTACTTCCTTTATACATATTCTATAAAGTTACGTAATTAAAATTTTGTTCGTCATTTATTTAATGCGCACGTAGTCATACATTTTTTGCCAGCATTGGAAGTAAGTAAAAAATTTATAAATCAATGAAAAGTCACAGGATGTCACATAATGTCGGATCATGTCGATCGAATAACAACAACCAACAACATTGTTTGCTTAATTATATGGTTCTATTGTACTTAAAGATAGATTATAACGCTCATTTGCTGAATATTTATAGTGATAATTGTTAGCTTTACTGTTTTTTATTCACTAGATGCTCAATGAATATTATTCAAAATAAAAAATTATTTATATGTCGCAAAAGTTAATGTGTTGAGCTTAAATGATATTAAAAACTTTTTAAAAAGATTTTAAATTGGTAAAACCAAAAAATTAATTTCTTATTCACGAAAATTTAAAAACATTTAAGGAGCATCCAGAGAGCGAAAACTCAGGAAATGATTTTTTTTTTTGCAAGAGAACAGAAATGAAAACAAAGAGAAACAAGCTTATGGATTTTAAGGTACAAAGAAAATTCTGATTGAACAATTGTTAGTTAGGCGAGGCTAGATAAGATTGATAAATACCTGATGGTTTCAACTACGATGAAAACAAAACGACAAATTCCCATCAAGCAGTTTTGTTTCTTACTTTAATTACCATAATCCTATTGTATCCTTTTTGGATTATGAAATAATTGAAATTTGAAAGATTTGATATTAAATAAATACGAGAATACAGAAAAAAAACGCTATTATATCATAGCCTTAAGTATTTCACTGCTTTAAGTTTTCACTTCGGTCAGCAGGCTCTCTACTGCCTGTTTTTTGTAGCAACACTTGTGTTCAACGCTCCTTATTCAAAATTCAGTTAACAAATTTAGCTAATATGCGTTACTATAAACCAACAAAATACAAGTACTTCTTATAGTTATATAACATAAAAAAATGTAAGAATTAAAATGAGTATGTAATACATAGTAAAATAAAAGAATATAAAATTTTTTGGCTAATATTTAGGGAAAGAGGGAAACTTCTGCCTGCGGGTGCCCTTGCTTGCCCAACCAACAATTACTATCTTTGTTTTATCCTAAAGACTTATTGAAGAGAAATTATTAAGAATGACACACTTACGATAACCTCTAATCGAAATTTGTAAGATACTTGTACAACTCTTCTAAGCTCATTTTGGCAATGTATAAGTGCGAGTTATAATTCTCAGAACGGCCTTATATCGACCTTTCAGACCCCTAAAACACTTTTAGATACGTTGCCTTAGACAAGACTTACAGATCTCTTGCAGATACTGTGAGCGTCAAAAGTGAGTAGACACAATCTCATTGTTTAATTTTTCTCTTGTACCAAAATATTTAAGAGAATTATCTAATTTTTTAATAATGCAAAAACAAAGCTTAATTCATTCATAAACAAAAACAAAAAAAGTTTCCAAAGCAACAACAACATTATATATTTTTTTTAGCAATAAGTTCAACAAACCAGTTTTTACGCATCAAAAGTGAGTAGACATGCACATGCTAGAGCAAAGAAATATTATTTTTTTATAAGTGCGGTTACAAGAACCTTTATAATTTTTGAAGTTGTTATTAAAATGCATCATTTTTATTAGCTTAGGTCACTCGAAAATATTCTTTGAAAGAGTTCGGTCACGCAAAATAATATTAATAACTCAAATTTAAGATGAGAAAAGAAACATCAATAGAAACGCGTAAAATAATCATGGGACTAAGAAAAAATGGAAAGTCTTTCCGCGAAATTGGAAAAATAGTTCAGAGGCATCATGCAACAATTAAAAAAGTTTGTGATAAATATGAAAAAAGTGGAATTTTTGAGAATTGCAAACGAACTGGACGACCTAAGCGACTTACGCCAAGAGAGGCCCGCTGCATTGTAAGGCAGGTAGATGAAAATCCGGGTTCAAGTGCTGTGCAAATAGCCCAAAATATATCAAACGATTCAAATAATTATGTCAGTGCCAGCACAGTTAGGCGATGCCTACATTCCGAAGGAATACACGGCAGGGTCCCAAGGAAAAAGCCTTATATTTCAATAAAAAATAAGAAAAAACGATTAGTTTGGAAAAAAATACAAAAACTGCGACCAGTCCTTCTGGAACAATATTTTATTTACAGATGAAAGCAAATTCAAAATATTTGGATGTAAGAAAAACACAAAAATAAAATACAGCCTATAATGACAAAAATATAACAAGTACGGTCAAACACGGCGGAGGACATGTGATGGTGTGGGGGTGTATGGCAGCATCTGGAGTTGGCAATCTTGTCTTTATTGATAGCACTATGAATAAGCACGATTACTTGAAGATATTGCAAGATAATTTGGAGCCGAGTGTTAACAAATTGAGACTGCCGAGCGGGTATATCTTTCAATAAGATAATGACCCAAAACACACGTCATACTTGGTGAGGGAGTGGTTGCTCTATAGAACTCCAAAACAGTTGGATCACCCCCCCACAACCGCCTGATTTAAACCCTATTGAGCATCTCTGGGAGCATTTCGACAGAAAAGTGCGCCAACACCACATACAGAATGCAAATATGCTGAAAGATGTTTTACTTACAAAAAAACTTATTGAATCAATGCCTAGACGAATGGAAAGTGTTATCAAAGCTAAAGGTGGGCAGACTAAATATTAGAAACTATTGAATTTTATGTAATAAGCTTTAACATTTTTAAAAGTACGATTTGTGTCTACTCACTTTTGATGCGTAAAAAATTGGTTTGTTAAAATTTTTGTTAAAAAAAATATTATGTTGTTGTTGTTTTGGAATAATATTATGGTTTTTGTTTATGAATAAATAAAGCTTTGTTTTTGCATTATTGGAAATCTGATAATTCTCTTTAATTTTTTTGGTACAATAATAACATTAAATAATTAACATGTGTCTACTCACTTTTGACGCTCACAGTATATACTCTTAAGAGAATGAAGATATATACTCATAAGAGAGTTTTATAAGAAAGTGAGTAAAACGAGTAAACATAAATATCATAAAATATTTTTATCAGCACTATGTACAGATGCAAGTACAATACTACCAACACTATTTTGATATAGCAAAATTGTTATTGTTATATTCCAATAACAACATAACAATGATTAAAATTTAATGTTACATTTTTATGTTTAATAATTTTTATGTTTCAATATGTTTGTAGGAAAAATACTATATTTATAAAATTGTATATGCACGGTGCAATATATTATCCATCATTTTTAAGCAGCATTCATTTATGCGAAGCAGAATTAACCCTTTCATCACACTAGTGCAAAGCTTACTGAACTAATTTCATTACCTTGCGTTTGCAACTATCAATAAATTTGCGCTATAAAGAATATGAAAAATCTTCCTCAAAAAGATGATTTATGTCACAAAAAATAGTTCGGTCTCGGCTCTGACTGTATGTCGAATCAAATCAGATTTCTAGTTGGGCTGAGCTCGCCTTCGAATTCCTAGTAAAATTTGTAAATTTATATACCAATTTTTATTTTTATTTTATTTATCCATTCATAAAATTCACCAATTACCTACTCAATATTCAAAAACAATACAAAATACTAATATTATCATCGCATTTATCAAGAATTAAAGTATTTCTTAACTGTAATCATAGCATTTATCATGAATTATAGTACTTCTCAAATTCCGGCATAACATTCACAAACAGGAAATGAAACTTTTTGTATTCCGTATAAAATCTCTTCTACTCCAAGTTTGGGTGTACTTGATATTAGTCCATGAGTAAAAACAACAACAATTTTTAAAATTCACATTTCTGAAGCCACAAAACCACACAATTTGCACAACACACTATTTGTATGAATATTTGTATGAATCTTACGTCACAGGTTGGGCTAACTTGAAATGAGTTCATGAGTGAAAGCAACAACAAATTCCATGACTTATTTCTTATAAGACTATTTTAAATACGTCACAGAGCACTGTGATGTGATAGCGACACTAAAAAAGTTTCAGTGATGTGAATACAGAATATGTATTATAAACACATATTTTTTATGGGATTGGTCATTTTTTACTATGAAAATATAGCATACTTTCATCCTGGAAATATAATTTCTTATGAATGGAAGCGAATACGTAAATTGCAGTTAGAAATTTTCCTATTCTTTCGGAATGTTTTTTTATGAATAAACCAAATTCATTGAACATAATCTGTACGTAATTCTGTTCATTTGTTATACAGGTACCCTAAAAATTTAAGCTAATTAAATAGAAACCCCTTTTTTTAAAAAATGAGGCATTTACAAGAAGGGGTTAAGAAATATACAGTTAAATCTTTTGCTTAGGGAAATTATCCGATCATAAGAACCAAAATCTTATTATCAGAATGACACTCTTCTTATCAGACCTAAACAGAGTGATACTCTTCTAGTCAGACCGTTCTTCTTATAAAAAGCCTAGTACTCTTATAAAATAAATTTTATGTAGCTTATAAGAACATTATATGATAACGCAATGCACTGCACTGTAATATTAATTCAAAACGTGATGTTTTCTTGACTAAGTGAGACGTAATTTAATTTAAATAACTTATGCGTGTAAGTATCCTTTAACTTATCATCCTCGGTTAACTCCACATTTCAGTTCGTAATTGAATCCAAATTTTCAGATATATCATAATTTTCCTCCGATTGATTTTCTACGCAATTTTCTGTAGCCTCAATTGTCACAGCTAATTCTCCTTTTCTTGGCGACAATAAAATCGGACAATCATTTTTTTGAACCGTATTTGTAGACATTAAATTCCATTTATTATTTTAATTAAATTTATTTTTTAGCTGTTACAAAAACCACCAGTTTTAATAGTTTTCTTTCAATAGGGGCTTTCAGATGAACGTACATGTCAACCAGAGAACTGCAAAACACACTTTTTGCTTGATTAAATCATCCACTGGAATTCTTACTCAACTTAACTCATGAATAAAATCAGCACACTACTGGCGAACGCGTCTTTTGTGTCAGTTTGAGTTTGAGTTCGTCTGATCGAACTCACTTGTTTGAGTGAACGAGTGTTGGGGTTGAATAAAATAAAATTATACTGCTGAAGGCATCGTTTGTGTGAGCTGATTGACGGATTAAATTCACATGTTTGCGTATTGGCGTTGAAGTGTATACGGATATGTGTTTCGCAAATGAGAACTCAAAGAAATAGTTAAATTTAGTTGTTTGCAGTTAATTGTTATAAAAACTTCACCCTTCTTCTTCTTGTTCTCTTTTTCTCTCTATCTCTGTCTGCACACGAACAAACTCATACGAGTTGATTATTGCTTTTTACGTTTCATTCTTGATGAAAATAATCGTTGTTGAGCCCAACGAACAAGCATGAAATATGTATCCGAAGACGTCCGTTGATTAAAATCACTGAGCCAACACGAAGCACATGGTTTGATTGAATTTAACTCAACAGCGAGTGTATGCATTCGAGCAAGTCTGATCGATTGAACGCAGAGGCATGATTTTTACAGCGTTGATTACGTATGAATATTTTTAAGTGAGTTTTGCAGTTCTCTGATGTCAACGTACATACATTGTACGACGACTAAATAACGGGAGTATTTTGTTGAGCTTTCAAACAATCGGACATGTACGACGACTTCATTATTTGTAGATTCCCACGCAGAACACATCGGCGTAATAGCTAAAGAATTTTGGATGCTGTTATAATTGACTGACATTTTTACTCTATTTTTGTATGCTTTAAATTTAATTTTTAATATTTCAGCAGAACTAATAAATTCTATCCAAATTTTAGTGTTTGGAACGCTTGCCATATTTATATTCTTCATTATTTTTTTTCCGCTCCGTTGTTGTTCACTCGCTGACGATTTTAATAAAATGAAAAATGCACCAAGTCGGACCGACATGCTTTCACATGAACGACATGTCGGTCGGACCGGCAGAAAAATCAAAATTTTTTGATTTCAATCCGACATGTCGGTGTGACCGTCTCATTTGCTTTCGAACGATCGTACATGTCGTCGGACATGCCCAAGTCCGCTGATATGTGCGTTCGTTTGAAAGCCCCTAATCCTTTGAGAAAGCCATATTGTTTTTAAGAAACTGCACTAACGTTTTGTTGAAAAAAAATAACAAATGCCATTTTAGTATATGCTATACCCATTACTGACTCTTACAGGGCATGACTCTTAAAAGCCTTGGAGATGTCTTTAAGACATAATATATAAAGCTAAAACTCTTCAGAGCTTGGCTCTAATAGCTGAAATCTTGTAGAACTCTGTAAGAAATGGCTTGTGAGAAACAGCGTCTTCGCAGTAATGCTCTTATAACACAACTCACTTAAACTACTTTGAGATAAAGTGAAATAGAACAGAACACTTATAGACAACTATTTTTGCTGTAAATAATGTGTAAGCGTATTACGCTTGCTGAAGACAGTTATAGGATCTAATTAAAAAATTCAATTTTTAGTCCAGTGCTCAACTCCTTAGAATTGTTGCTTGGGTGCATACGAGTATATCTGGCATTTTATTTTCCCTCCTAATTTTATGTCCGCGTGTGTATTGGTTCACAGGGTGAATGCAATTTGTATAGTATTTAATACATTCAATACATTCTTATTATTAAAGTTTTTTAATATATTAAGAAAAAATAATTTTGGAACAGTCTGTAGAAAATTTTAATTAATCCAGCTTAGAGCGCACTGGAAGTGATAGCCTTAGGGTTTTGTATTTGATGATCAAAATACTACAGCATATTTTTGGGCTGTTTGATTCAAAAACAAAATTAAATAAAATGCTTTATGGTCGAAAGCAACATGTAGCTTAGATGTGACCCTGTAGGAAAATGAACTATTTTAAAAGTAGTTGAAAAAGTAGTTTTTTGTCAACCACAACTAGTTGAAATTCTGACTTTTTTCCATAGAACGAACTAACATATTTTGTATGGTGATGTCCGCTAAATAAGTCAATTGACTTTCGTCTGCATATATTTTCAACTACTTGTTAAATTAGTTATATTTAAACTATTTTTTAAGTTACATTAAAATAACCAATTGAAAACTTTTTAATATTCCACTTTGTGAAAATTAATTTAAAAGCATAAAAATTTTAATTTCTATGCATCAAAGAGATCATTTATTTGACTGTTTTGAAAAATACATAAATCAAGCAAAAAAAATCATGACACAAATAAATTCTGAAATATAAAATCTGAAAGCAAAATGTAAGCAAAGTTAAAAGTGATCAGAGTTTTTTAATGGTAAATTGTGAAATGTCGATCTTTGTGGTGTTTTAATTGATTTTAATATAATTCAAAAGTGATTCATGCCAAGCTTCATTGCCAGTTAATTCAAAAAAGGTGTAGTAATTAAATTCAAGGAGCGCAACAGAAGTACGCTGCGATGGTAGATATAATTTCATTATTCCTTTCTTCATTGGACTATTTCTGCTTCCAACAGGTGATAGTTCCAGGAGCTGGTGGAACTCTGCGCTTATATGTGAGCATGCGTGCCACGGAAGCAGTTTTCAAAAACGGGCACGCCACCGCCTGGGTACATGAGCGAAGGTGCCGATCCAATTGATCGGAATTGTGTGGATACTGCGCCTGTTATTAAGCACGAGCCAGCTTTTTGATACTTCATTTCAAAATATGAGGTAAACCATCAATCATGGTCGATGAACACACCGATATTTTGCTTTGTGCTTCTTTTAAGTGTCAATCGCAATGAAGTGATGGAGCAGAAGTGATAGTTTTTTAATTAATTGTTTTTAAAAACAAGTTAGTTTGTTCCTATAGGGTGACTTTTCCAAGCACATACTTTTTGTTAACATGCGATTGTATCTGTGTGTGTGTGTGTGTGTGTGTTAACAAAGTTCAATAAACTTAATTTGTGTTGCTATTATTTTTGTTGCCTTATTATAAGTGCTATCAATGATCGATAATTACTTGTGTAAATTTGTGCATCGTTTCAGCTTAGCGAGTGGTGGCAACGCTATTGCAATAATAATAGCATACCGTTGTTAAATACCAAAGACTAAGTGCCACAAACGGCTATGTGTGCTTAAGCGAACTTGTGTGATTGTTACCGTAAATCATCAAGCACACAATGAAATTAATTGTTCACGTACAATAATAATAACACAGTCGGACCTCACAGACACACAAACACCCGCAACATTACCTAAATTTGCCATATGCGATACTAAGTACTTGATTACTTATACAGGGCAAGCAGAGTACAGCAGCAGCAACCACAACTTAGATAGAAGCAACAACAGCTAACGATTAGAAAAGCATTAATAGGGTGAATGATTGATAGTTATGTTGTAACTGAGAGACAGGCAGGAATATCAAGAGCTATTAGTAGGATGAAGACAAACAAAGATGAGCTTGTGTGAAAGTGCCAAGATTGCCAGGTTTTATGATAACATTAAAAAAGATATTTGAACCAAAACTACTTATAAAAAATCATATTTCAAAATTGATTGGTTTTTAATAATAGCAACTCTTATCTGAATTTCAACGTTTTATAAACTTTTGTAAACATGAAAATATTTAGATAACGAAAAATTTTAATTGATGTTCCAGCTCTTTATATTGAATTTAATACTTCCCGACCAAACCTTACCTACTCCACTCTACTCGTCTCTGGTTCTACCTGAGCTGTATAGTACTAACCACAGTGGCTTCATTAATAAAACACTTTTTCCGGCTGACACTCAACAAACCATATTCAATTATAGAACAACTCGGAAGATTTCTTGGTAAGTCAAAATGCCAGAAGGAAAACAAAATTTCTGCAAAAAGCTTAAAATGCTGCTGCATGTTGGCAAGCTGTTAACAGAAGGGCACAAAGTCGACGAATGAGGTAAGGTTTTAAAAGAGCTGCTAAAATTGTTACAAGAACAAAAAAAAAAAAACCAAAAGAATGGGTAAACTATGTATATTTTGACAGTCATATCCGGTAGGGAAAAAGTAACGCATGCTAGATGTTCCTAAGTCGTGCAAGTTGAGCATGTTAAACCATTTAAACATACTATGCACACACTTATACTTATTTGCTCAAATATGCACTTGTACTTGCTTATAGCCAGACACACGATAGCATATGAGTATAAAGTCATCTCCTGTATGCATGTGCTAGTATTTGCGGAACTTTAAAACAATTTAGATAACCATAAAAAGATGCATGCAAAGAATTTCAAAGCTGCTTGTCGATGTAGTGGTTGCATGATTTTTTTTTTCTTCTTTCAGTTATTTCAAGTATACAACAACGAGTCTCTACGCCAAACATACTTGGACTCTAGATACACACGCACTCCTACTCACACACACATATAAGCGTTTACCGTTTTCTACGGTCATGTTCGTAATTATAACTTCTTGCTAAGAACGGAAATGAAAAGTTTTGCTTTTAAAGTATGAGTTAGAGTAAAACACGAGTTGGGTTGCTCTTCAAGCAATAGAATGAAACCACAACAAAATCCACAACGAAGAACAAAAACAAATACGTGCTGTGCTAGTCCATCTGAACTTGTTCTTAATTAAGCTAAAACTTCACTGATGAGGAAAAGAAGCATGAAGGCAATTTAAAATGTAACTTTATTTTTGGCTTTTTAATGTCTTACACACTCTTATTCAAAAAAAAAAAAAAGAAAAAAAAAAGAAAAAATATATAATAAATTCAAAAAAGCTAACTTAAAATAAAAAAGTACAAATAAATTGCTAATGCAAAAAAAGCTTAATTAATCAAGACTCAAATTATTAATATGTCTAAAATATTTAAATATTTAAAATATTTAAATAATAAATAATGCATCCAACTCTTTCATTATAAATATATTAGAAATATCTTTTTCAACTTTGGCATGAGTTACTTCTGTTTTTATTACTTATTTACAGCATGGGCTGAAAAATTCCGGGACTGTTAATGAAAACAAGTGTTTTTTGGGCAAAGCTTTATTTATTAACTAGCTGAAAACCCGGCTAAGCTCGGGAGTTGATATAAATAATTTTCGATTTCATTCGTCAATTTGAAAAAACAAACTTTCACAAACTTTAGAAGGAATTTTGTGTGCATCGTTCAAACCGGTAACTTTGGCGAAATGAACAAAATGTAGCTTTAACATATGAAAATTATGAGAAAAAGTTGGAGAAATCGTGATTTGTGTGTGCGTGCCTCCGATCGCTTGCAAAAATATATTTTCAAGTTTTATATTGTATTTGATAGATTGCGCATTTTTGAAAAAATTCGGAGCAAAAACAAATTCTTAGCAATTCGCGAAGAAACTGGACAAAAATTAAATAAGCATTGAAAATAGAAATTGAAATGTCAAAACAACGCCAACTTACGAAGCAACTGACTTGCGCATGTGTTAATGCGTACTTAAATACCACAGAATTCGGTATCAGCTGTTCTGATTTGCGAAAAAAGAAAGTGGTATATAAATACACATAAAGAAGAACAGAAGATATTTATCACCATTCGCGCTTTGCTACACCTTACTGTATTTTGTAGTACAGCGCCCTCCGGGGTTCAAGATATAGCAAAATACATAGCGCCAAAAGACTCACCGCACACGAAAACCACTTATAAAAATCAAACTTATCGGATGAGTTGTTTTGAGTTTTTTGCGTTATTTGTACAACAGCACCCTCTGGTTTTAGAGATAGAATACAAAAATAACTCCAAAGCCCTTTCCATACTCGATAATCATATCCTATATATCGGATATACAAATTTTTACCTAAGTCGGATGAGCGGTTTTTGAGTGTTTCACGATTTCGTAAGTGATTTGTACTACAGCACTATCTGGTGTTTAAGATAGCGCAAATAAAAGTCCAAGATACCCAGCGTACCCGAAAACTCCTATGTAAAAGTTTTCACGCAAATCGGATGTACAGTTAGGAGTTTTTCGACATTTTTAAAACATTTGTACTGCAGTACCCTCTGGTTTTCAATACAGAACAAAATAGATAAGTCATAAAAACTACCTTACCCGAAAACCCCTAAATACAAATTTTCATGTAAGTCGGATGAATAGTTTCGGAGATAAGCCATAATAACAAAATTCGTGGAACCCGGTCACACCGCCAGCTACTGGGTCCAATTGCGAATCTGAACCATCAAGGGGTCAACTCAAACACACACAAAAAATTTCATCAAAATCAGTGCAGCCGTTAAGGAAGAGTTGAATAACATACACCTACAAATTGTAAAACAGCGCCCTCTAGTTTCGAGAAAGAGAAAAAAGCTAGCACCAAAACCCTTGCCGTACTCGAAAATCGCTATTTTCAAATTTTCATCCAAATCGGATGAGCAGTTTTGGAGTTTTTCACGATTTCCTAAGATTTGTACTAAAGCGCCCTCTGGTGTTCAAGATAGCATAAAAAAGATAAGCTCAAAAGACTCATAGTATAGAATACTTCTGTTTTCCAATTTTCATAAAAACCGGATGCACTGTTTAGGAGTTCTTCGAGTTTTTTCAAAATAGTTGTACTACAGCGCCCCCCCTAGTGTTCGAGATAGAACAGAGTAGATAAGTCAAAAAACTCAGCGTGTTGGAGAATTTGTCTACATACAAATTATCATGCAAATCGGATGAACTGTTTTGGACTTTTTCGACGTTTTTTAAAATATTTGTACTACAGCTCCCTCTGGTGTTCAAGATAAAATGTAGTTTATAAGTCATGAGAGCTCACCCTTACTGAAAATTCTCAATATACCAACTTTCAAGCAAATCGGATAAGCGACTTAGGAGTTTTTTGACGTTTATTAAAATATTTGTACTGCAGCGCCCTCTGGTGTTCAAGATAGAACAGAGTAGCTATGTCATGAGAACTCGCCGTATGCGAAAACCTCTATGTACCAATTTTCATGTAAATCGGATGCACGGCTTAGGAGTTTATCGAAGTTTTTTAAAATATTTGTACTACAGCGTCCTCTGGTGCTCAAAATAGAACAGAACCTAAGAATAGAAAACCTAAGCTTTTTTTTAAATTTAATGGAAAAAATCAACCCCGTACTCGTCAATGCTGTGCGTTGTCGCAAAATAGTTGTTTCGCATTTATAATTCGTATGTTATTGAATGTTAGAGCAAACGCCTTGTCGACGTAATTCTTTTTCTCTATAATAACTAAGCTGGTGCGTAGGAAAATTGAGTGACTAGCACGCAAGCGGGCCAGGCTCAATTCCCGCGGTGGTAACTTTCAAATTGAATATAAATATTTACACTCAATTAATTCCTTTGTTACTAAATATCCACCTATATGTCAAATTTACAGGAACGCAATTCCACTAGCTTGAATGAACTGGCCAAAAATATGTAACGTAATTTATAAACATCCCCTAATCCAAGTAATAATAAAAACTTTCTTAAGGCCGTCAATACATTTAGAGGAGAGTAAAAAATGAGTGATATTGAGGTGATGGTTTTTATTAGAAGAAATTTGTCGAGAATTTTATAACTTTCAAATTTGGTAAAATATACATTTATGTTAAAAAAAAAAATTTTTTTTTTCAACAACAGAGATGGCGCTGGATATACGATTGCTGCAAAAGACCTCTTTTCGCACTGCGGGCACTCTGCTGACTCCTAGGTTGACCAAAAAAAATTTTTTAAATTTTAAAACGTAATGAAAATCACTTCTATCTGAATAAGACGGAGCTTTAAAAAAAAATCTTTTTTAAAAATTTATACGTACTTGGAAAAAAAATTGTATATTTTAATTTTTTTTTTTTTTTTTTTTTTAAGTCTACTTAAATGAACCTACTGAATTTCAAGGGGTTGCTTTGGCCACAGGGGGGATAGTGACCTTTTTTTTCAATACCATTATAATCTACGAAAAAAATCCTATCTTGTACACATGGTACAATTATAATTCTGCCATGCCTTGTAAAGGGTGGTTAAATTTTAAGGGCCGATGTTGAATATGAACCACACCTAAACGTCAAGTTTTTTTCTGCATTTCATATGACATTTCTCAATTTCAGACTAACTCACTTTGAACCATGGAAAAATACACAATCGAGCAACGCGTTAAAGTTATTCAGGCTTATTATGAAAATGGGCGTTCAAATCAAAATGCATATCGTGCACCTCGTGATTTTTTCGGTCAATTTAACCGTCCAAATGTGCGTAGAATCGGTAAAATCATGCAAAAATTTGAGCAAACCGGGTCTGTAGGAGATGTGAAAATACCAGTGCATGCTCGTACAGCTCGTACTGCAGAAAATATTGCTGCTGTTCGCGATAGTGTGGCTGAAGAGCCGTCAGGCAGGTACTGTGAATCGTGAGATCTGCTATCGTGAGATGATAACGAACGTTTTATGGCCCGAATTGTAAGATATCGATGTGGACGATATGTGGTTTCAACAGGACAGTGCCACTTGCCACACAGCTAACGAAACAATGGCTCTTTTGCTCGACAAATTCAATAGCCGTGTTATCTCACGTGGTGGCGATGTCAATTGGCCGCCAAGATCATGTGATTTGACACCGTTGGACTTCTTTATTTGGGGTTATGGGCAAGGTGTACGTCGATAAGCCAGCAATAATTCAAGAGCTTAAGGATGAGATAATTCGGCACATTAACGGCATGGAATCTCACTTATGCCTCAGCGTCATCGAAAATTTGGACCATCGGATGGAGATGTGCCGCCGAGGTCGCGGCGGCCATTTGGCCTATATTTTATTCCACACATAATTGAACCATACTAATGTTATCATAATAACAAGAAATGACAGTAATTTCCTAAATATTTTGTGTTTTATTCAAAATCAGCATCGGCCCTTAAAATTTAACCACCCTTTATTAAGCATCGTTTTGAAATTTAAGTGGATTCATGAAACTAGACTTGTTCCATTTTTTGTTTTACATTTTGAATAAAACGATTTTAAGAGGCTATTTTAAAAAGCAGTTTCTTTCAGATTGGTTAAAATTTTATTAAACTCGTAAGGAATAGAGCTTCGGCGGGGTACCAAAGCTAAAATGCTCCCCGCGGCAATACTGCAGTATATCCGAAGTCTTTAGAAGTCTATAAAATTTGTATGTATAATCTGCCAAAATATTTGTGTTATACGTTTAATTTTATTTTACCCTTAGCTGCCATATAGAGTAATTTGTAAACAAAGTAAAATGCCGCACCCACTTTTCTAATATAAAAACTCCACATTTTACCAAAGAATATATGTATGTGTTGGATAAACGACATGGGCGGAACTTGGGTACATACAGACACGATGTCATTCAGTTTTATATATTTACGAAAGTTTTTAAATTTTTATGACGTGCCTTTGTATTGTGTATCGAAAGTGGGCGTGGTTTTCATCCGATTTTGCCAAATATGAAAAGCTTATGGTAAATATTAAAGTTTCAATTATAAATCAATTTTCAAGACATTTCTGTAATTTTTGCAGATTTTTAAGCAATTTAACGTTTCCAATAAAGCCACTTTGTATGGGAGGTAGGCGTGGTTTTCATCCGATTTGGCCAAATATCATAGTGATAGTCCATATTATAAAAATACATAAAAGCCTATGTGCAAAGTTCCAAGACATTTCTGCAATTTGAGCAGATTTTTAAGGGATTTTACGGTTAATATAAAGCTACTTTGTATGGGAGGTAGGCGTGGTTCATATCCGATTTTTTCAAATTTCATTGTCAGGATTAATATTGAAGATCAAATTTCTATATTGTCTAAATTTCAAGGCATTTCATTAAATTTTGTGGATTTTGAAGAGATTTCACGGTTAAAATAAAGTCGCTTTGTATGGGAGGTAGGCGTGGTTTTCATCCGGTTTTTCCAAATTTCATACTAAAAATTTATATTGAATATCAAAGCATACGTGTCAAGTCATTTTATTAATGTTTGTGGATTTTGAAGAGATTTCACGGTTAAAATAAAGTCACTTTGTATGGGAGGTAGGCGTGGTTTTGATCCGATTTTGCCAAATATCATAGAGATGGTTTATATTATATATCAAAGCTAATGTGCAAAATTTCAAGACATTTTTTTAATTTTTTAATATAATATATATAAGAGAGATGGCTTTTGTTAAATATCGAAGTTTATGTGCAAAATTTTAAGACATTTCTTTAATTTTTGTGGATTTTTAAGAGATTTTACATTTAAAATAAAGGCATTTTGTGTGGGAAGTAGGCGTGTTTTTCATCCGATTTTTTCAAATTTCATTGCCAGGATTTAGATTGAAGATCAAAGCTTACGTGCCAAATTTCAAGGCATTACTTTAATTTTTGTGGATTTTAAAAGCATTTTACGGTTAAAATAAAGTCACTTTGTATGGGAGGTAGGCGTGGTTTTCATCCGATTTGGCCCATTTTCGAAATTGATACTTTTAAAATTACGGCTGTAATCGTGTCGACAGACGGACAGACAGACATACAGACGGGCACACGGAAATCGACTTGAACTTTGAGCTAAGTTGCCCACAGTTTTTAAAAATGTAGTTTTCAGAAAACGGCTTTAAAGTTATACGATACAAGTAATACGAAGACGTTATTGTTCAAAACTTAATTAAATCACAGTATATACACAAAAAATAATTATTGTTTACATTCTTTGGAATGTTCCCCTTCTCAAATATACCAGATTAAGCAGGTAAAACAAATGATATAATAAAATAGTAGATGTAATAACTTTATTTTTATATTATATCGAACTCGAACTCGCGCGGGTCATTTCTCAAGCTCATAACTTTCTTAATATTCAAGATCTTTTTAAAATGTTATTTTTATTATTTAAATTATTTTATTATTTATTATCTAATTTTCTTAAATTTTAAAAAAAAAATTTTTTACATAGTTTTGAGATGTTTTTCACTTTCAAAGTCACTTAAAATGAGAAAAAAAATTTCGATTCTGAAATGCCTCTAAATGTATTGCCGGCCTTAAGCAGACACTGTGTTATTGCGTTCGTCCAGTCCAAAAGTAGATTAATATGAGAACTATATTTTTGACGTCGGAGTTTAGGATACGACACTGCTAGAAGGTCAAATTACAGCAGTAGTGGCAACCTGCAAGCAGTTGCAATATGTAAGCCTTTGCTCTATATAAATGTTTTTATGTAAGTTTAACGTTTTTTACCACATTAAACATTTTTTTTTTGTTTTTGTAGAAGTTTTTTTTCTAAAATGTAAAAAAAAAACAAATAAAAAAACCACGTCGTCGTTGGTTTGACCAAGATTTGATTATTTAGGTTTTTGTTAATAAGATAATTTTTAAATTAAAAGTTTGAAAATACATAAAGAAAATTAAAAAAAACACGTTAGTATTTACACCAGTAAATTTGATTACATTTCAATATTATTTTATTTGTTTTATTACGTTTCATATATAATTATTTCAACACACTTGTGGGCAATTGTTAATTTTTCTTCGCACTCAAAAATAAGACATGTACCAACAGCAACACAAACCAATTCACATGAACAAAAAAAAACTCCAATGCTGTTGACATCTTGTAGCAAGTTGAAGCAACATTTTCGTTATTTTTGCTATTTGTTGTTTGGAAAGCTGCTCAATATGTTAGATATGCCGGGATATGTAGGATTGCCAATACACAATTGTTTCAACAGATAGATTATTATGATCTTTTGAACTTGACGCAACAAAGATTCGTGTATAGATCTCTACATCGGTGGGGGTACAAGTTCGATTCCCATGGCAGACCAAGATGCAAGCAAAACGGAAACATCAATTTCTGGGAAAATAGTGTCGGAAAAAAGTGTCGTTTTTGAGATTTCTCTCAAGCAAATCATAAAACGAGGCGTTGCAAAAAGTATTTTAAGCTGCTGATGATTAAGTAAACTACTTTTTAAAACTTTTTCTGTTACTATATATTTTGTTTTGAATATTTGTGTGCGAAAAATTTACGTTGACCAGAAAAGTATGCAAAACTTCCTGCATTTCCCTGTGGACTTCCGTATGAAGAAACTCGGAAATATCATCAAAAAATCATTCGTTGAAATTTATGCAAGCTGATAAAATCTTCGAGTTTCTTCATAAGGAGACCATGAAATGCGAGAAACTTTGCGTACGTTTCTGGTCAACGTACAATTTTTCGTACAGTGTGTAATTTTTTTTTTTTGGCGTGAGCGGGCTTTGTTTGTGATCATAATAAGATCATCAATAAATTAATAAAAAAATTAGTCAGCCCGATGAGTAGTATATTTTGTTTAATCATTCCCTCCAATTTGGAAAAACAAATTTCCAGAAAAACTTATGCCAAGTTAGTTCAGTTACTATTTGCTAGTGCAGGCTTTTTTTATTCAAAAAGTTGTATGTATGTTAATATTTTTAATGTCGCTGTAATATTCAGGTTTTACATTTCGCAATAATTGAATATCCGATTTCGTCTAAAAATCACTAATTGATAAATTTTACACGCATTGCTCCCTTTAAGCTTTATTGATACTACTTCAGCTCTCCGTTGTATGCTGTGCTTACGCTAAGCGCCTGCAAAACTTAGTTTTTACAAGAAATTTATGTAGAGTATTTTATTAAGATAATTTATAAAACACTTACGCAAACATACAAATTTAATTTTCATAAGTTGTTTTTGTGTGTTATTAATAAAATTAAAGGAAATGTCTCATATGGTTGACCCTAAATAGAAAAGAAAATAAACTCTTAAAAAATATGAAAATTGACACAAATGTTCCGACGGCGCTTATTTAAAGATAAAACTTGAAATTTTCCTCATTTTCATTTTGAACAAATATCAGTACTTCATCATTTGACAAGAATCGCTGTTATATCTAAAAAGTGTGTGTATGTGTGTTTGGGTGTATAACTCAATTGTTAAATTGTATCAGTTTATAAATTCTATGAATTTAAATTTTATACAAATTGCATCTAGATTAAGTTGAATCAACTGTAGAAAGCAATGCAAGTGTTGGCAAAATTTTGACAAAATTAAATGCTTGGAATACGCATTTCACAGCGATACAAACTTGTGTCTTGGCTGAACTCATGCCAAGACTCAAATTGTGCACACACATAATACACACAGCGTCAGAGTTAAGCAAGCAAAGGACAAAAGCGTCAAAAAGGATCTGCTGTAGAGCACAAAACAAGTGATTGGAAAGATAAGCGGCTTGCATTTGGTTGTACTTGCAAGTAACCAAAGTGCAAAAACAACAACGAAAAGCAGAAGAAGTGCGGTAGCAGAACAATGACAACAACAACAATAAACACGTCCAAAGCAGAAAGCCAAGTAAGCACTGATTATCAGCCAGGTTTTCCTTTGGTCGAGCATGATTTCCAGGCATCTTGTGTTGCCTGGCTGCCGACTGCATCAAGAGCAGTTTAGCCAAAATAGCCGCACCATTACCATCACTCACCCATTCCATCCCACCCATCTGAACAAGCTTGCGTCTTGTAAATGTTTGTCTGGCTGTTAAGTGTGGCGTGTCTTCTATGTCGTGTTTGTATTTTTGTGCCTGTGCTTGTGAGTGTATTTATCATTCTTAACATGAATTATGAACTCTAACTGCTCTGAAGCAAAAGCATTCGTGTACTTGGTTTCAAATTAGATAAAATTTTGATTGGTGCTAAATATATTCTTTCTTTTTTACTCCTTCGTTTGCTTACGCTGTTTTATCATCGCTTTCACGTTGCTTTTCTGACATTAGTTCCGGTTTCTTATCATCAGTTTTTGGAGTTTGGTTTCTTAAGTTTTCGCCCTTGTAGTAGTTGCTGCTGGTGCTGCTGTTTCTGTTGCTGCTCACATTGCAGAAGGCATCGAGTTGCTCATAATTTGTGCTACACGCAATTAACAACTCCAAATCATCTTAGCTTTTCCACAATGTTGCTGCGTCTTACACACTTTATTATTATTACTTTTGTTGTTGTTGTTGTTGCTGACATCTTGCTGCTGCTCCTGCTGCTGCACACTCTGTTATCCTTGCTGAAATTTTTAAGCTGCTTGTTATTCTAGCAGTTGTTCAGAGCCTGTAATTTATGAATTCTTGTTGCACTTGTTTGCCTGCAACTTCATGGCGGGCTTCATCTTTCTTATGCTTAGATATACTGCTTGAAGTTCTGTGTGGATTTTCTTAAAATGCTGCAATAAACTTTATTTTGAAGAACTATTAATTGAGTTCATCTAAATTGCAGCAGTTTTTTGTTTTACTTGGCTTGAAAGCATATCAAAGGAGCGTTTGATATTGTTCAAAAATTTCAGTTTGAGTCAGAATATATGAAATATGAATAACAAATTACAGGTTGGATTAGTTAAAAAAAACAGACATATAATCATATACTTTAGCACATGTTCCCGATATGCTTCGGGTCCATGAATTTACGCAAATTAACAAGGTTTGAGCGCAATGAAAATATGTTGTTCACACTTCAGGGAAATGAGTTATACTAATTTTTAGTGGTTAATGATGATGCTTTAACATGAACATAATTAAAAGGTAGTTCGATGCTAAATCCCACAAAACTTATTTGTAGGCCCAATACTAAGCGGAACACTGAATGTCAAAGTGAAAGGAGTTCTGAAGCTCAATAAGGGGGGTACCGTAGAAACAGATTAGCAATTGGTTAGTGGTTTAGAATCTCACAAATATTCGAAAAACATAACGAATACTATGTTGAACTGTAGGTGTTGCCTATATACATATCCAAGACGTCAGCTCTAAAAGTTTCAATGCCTAAGGTTTCAATCAAAGGAATATGTGGATATGTAACATTTCCGCTCCCGCTAAACACAGATTGAAGCATTTATATTAGCATTGTTAAATGTTCCATTTTTACACGAATAGTTTCTTGATATTTTTACGGTTATTATAATATTGATCGATATGATTGTGCAATTTTTACATTCAGTCCCAGTATGGTCACGACAATGTTAGCTCTCAAGCAACGTAATATTTTGGATTTATTAAAAACGGGTGAATTCTAAGAAATATTACAACAAAACTACAATACAACAAGCCTTACCATACGAGTATTTCAAAGATAAAAGTGACTAGTATACACGTAACAAATTCTAAACCAAAATTAAGACGCCAATAAAAACAAAAAATTTATGATCGAACTTGCCGCCATACTGCGAATTTGGTTGCAAGTGGCAATGTTGTTTGTCCGGCTTAAGCAGCAAAAAGTTTTGAATTTGAATCTGATATGTGGACTATATGAAAAAGCTTAAGCAGAATATGTCTGAAAACTGCAGAAAAGAAGACAGACCATATTTTTCGCCAAAAACTTAAAAATGCGAAAGACATTTGTAGAGCAGTTTTAAAATTCGACTTTGGCAGACTAGAAAGAGGTAGTGAAAATGTATGTTTTTCTTTTTTTTTTTTGACTTAGTTACTTTTTAATAAGTTATATGATCGATCTTGGTATTCGACTAGGGATCTAAAAATACTGACCATAAACAGTCAAAGAAACCATAAAACATGGATGTGGACTCATCATGGTATAGTTTTGTCCTCGTATAACTACACCGAGAAAAAAGCTTATGTCAAATTGAAATAAAAAACCTAGTATAATTTATAAAATGGCTTTTGCAGTTTTCAGCCACACAAGTACTTTATCAAAACGCCTAAGTTTTACATGCTGATTTGCCAATTTTTATTTGGGTGATAAATTAACCAAATATTTGGTCATTTTTTATACACTACTTTAAAAAAAATTTTATTTCAAAAACACAACTTTTTTCGGGTTTTGGTTTTTTATTTTCCTTGTTTTTTTGAAGCTGCCGCTCTCTCGTTCTGTGATTTGCTTGACTGAAATTGGCAACAACACAAATTTTTCTTTTATCAACAACCGTTTTTTTATTTTAAAATTAATGACTTCTCGGCATTTCTTGCTACTTGACGTCTATTATGAGAAGAACACCAAATTAAATAAAATATCAAATACAAAAATTTTACCTTCGCATGCCGTTGAGATTCGAAGCCACAAACCAACCGATACCACTGTGTATAAAGTCACTACACTACGCATTGAGCCAAACTTCTTCGTTACGCGGAGTGATTTATTCAATATTAAATACAACTGAAGCTATGCTGCAGCAATAATCTGTTAAAAGATGTTTGTTGTATGGCTATAAACAGAATACTGCGACATACTGCATCTGTTAATACAGCATCTGTTAATATAGCTGCACTTATGTCAGTAAATAGTAGCAAGGCTGCTTGGATCTGTGGGTAGAGCGATATACTGGCACCAAAAGTTCCCGGTTCGATTCCGCACAGAGGATAAAGAAAATTTTTTTTTTCTATTTTTCTTTTCTTTTTGTTGATGAAATGTAATAAAATTTACTGGTGTAAATTTACACCAGATAAACGTGTTTTTTTAATTTACTTTATGTTATTTTTGAATTTAAAAGTGGTTTTATTACAAAATATTACCATTAAATTATCAAATCTCTCCTTCTCTCGTGTGTCTAATGACTAAGCTGTGTTTTTTTTTTTTTTTTTTGCAGAAAATAGCTTAAACCTATGCCAAAGCTATCCATGGTAGTTGTTCTTTAATTTTGTATTTTTGGATGTTGGGCTTAGGTGAATCAAATATTTTTTTTTTGTCAAGGTATCGAAGTATGTACTTTCAAAACAAAGTATTAAACAATAAATTGCTTAGGTGAATAAGCATAAGCTTATAATTCCTATACCATTCTCTTTACTCAAGCCGACTTAGGTGATTTACCTAGTGTTTTTTTCTCGGTGTACACACTAAAATATTTTGAAAATAAATTCACATCGGTGAGCTGATATTTACAGTTTCGAATGGTCTTAATTTACACTACTCGGTTACGCGCTACTAGAAAAGTATTTGGAAAGACGGTTCTATTAAATTAATTGCATCGTAGGTTTGTATATTTTTTTTTCATTTTTTAAAATTAAGCAATTTTTATTAAGCAAAATTAAGTACTTTGACCGATCTTGACGATCAGTTATGTTGTGCGTTTTGTGAAATGTTTGAAGTCAAATGATCGAGAACTGGACCAACAAAGCCTTATGCCGACTCCGAACGGCTTATGCTCTCAAGAAGCTTTTTATAGAAGTTTTTACTCTCTGAGGTTTGCCATTGTCTGCAGAGAGGTGACGACCGAACTGTAAAATTAATTCAATTGAAAAAACATTCTATGCCAGATGTGATTCAAAACTGGGTTCTATTGCATACCAGCCACGCACTTTAACTAATATGCCGGGGCCGACACAACCTGAAGTTACAAGAATATGCCCTTATTTAAATTAGGAAGCATTAACTGGTTATTAAAAACTACAATGTTTGACCATTTTTTACACTTTCTCATATTTTGTATTGAAATCATAATCTTTAGTTATTACATTGTTCTTTTTTTCTCCATTTTCTATATAACTTTGCAGATCCCAATACCACCTAGGACAACAAGTTTAAAAAACCGGGGAAAAATCAGTGAAGTACACATCAGCCACTCTCCAAAGTGAGACGGTGGCTACGGCAACCAAATTAAACACAAATTTCAACAATAAACCAACAACAAAATCAACTAAACGGAGCTCAAACATGCGTCTGTCTAACATTTGCTTGCATAATGATAAGTCAGATAGACAGACAGACAGACAGACAAAAATAAGAGCAAAAGAGTTGAGTTTTGCTCCTTTTGTGACAAGAGTTAAGCTTAGGCGGCACAAGAAAGGACCAAAAATACCCTTTTGTCAAACAGACATGGCAACAGACACAAACCAAACACAACCAAACAAAAATGCACACACACCCACACATACTGCTACACATACACTCCTACTTGTTAAAGGAACAATCATATTCCAAGCAGCGGTAATCCATTCAGGATGCATGAGACGTTGACGACAATGATGACGATGACTAGAACAACAACAGCAGAACGTAGCTGGTTACATGGATATCAGCAAAAGCATTTTTCTATGTTGGACAGTTTTTTCTTTTACTCTACCATTTACCCTTCTCTACTAAGTGTGCATTTATGTGTTAGTGCTTTAGTGTGTTTATGTGTGTGTTTGTGTATATGTACACGTGAGTATGTGAGCTTGCTATACTGCTCTTAATATCAACTGCAATATTAATCCATATGCTGATTACAATCACAAACATGATTAAGTCTAGCTGTGTGGCTGGCTGCGTTGAGCATCATTTGTAGTGGAGGAAATATAATTATAAAGGATTTTAAGGATTATTACAACAAACAAAGAAAGATAGTCGACCAGATTCTGCGTTTGAGAAGAGACAAGGATATAAGCGGTAACATGCTTATAAAACATGATATCCTTAAAGTTAATTACTGTTACAGAATTGAAAAGAACAAACAAAACAGAAGGTAAACATAGATCACAATATTTCAAGTCCTTTTTTATGTGCTTCTTCAAATTGTTAAAAAGATGTTCCTTAAAGAGGTTTGAGTATGGACACTAGAGTGTTTGTTATTCCTAAGAAAAATAATTATTTTCTTATAATTTCACGGGGCAACACATTATTTGAATATATATCGTAAAAAACATGTAAATGTTTTGTTTTTTTTTTATTTTTTAAATGATATTTAGGGGTCGCTACCAAGGCAAATTGGTACAAATTGCAGGAAAAGTGGCCAAAACTAGAAGACGACCTAGTATCTACATGAAATCAGGTACCTATAGGTTTTTGGTGTCGATAAACACGAATCTTGAGTCAAAAATTTAAAATTCAAAATTGCGGCACCAATATGGTCATTATTTGTAAAAACGCGCTTATGTGAAATTTTCGGACGCCATTTTGAACCTTTAAACCTGAGTTCCCGCATTCAAAAATATTTATGTGTGCCTTAGATTTTTATCCTCTATCACATATCCGAAGCTCGTTCAAATCTATTGATGACACCCAGGGACGTTTTCTTGTGCTAAACTTTGGCATCTGGTAGCGACCTACAAATCGTATCAAAAAATTTTAAACCAAAAATCTCTTTCATATTAAGATGTATATAATCGGATAATGACATGCCGCGATGATAATTCAAAAGTCGAAAAATAAGGACCACCCTAATGGACACATATCAATATTCATACTCATATTCATATTCATATTCATATTCATATTCATATTCATATTCATATTCATATTCATATTCATATTCATATTCATATTCATATTCATATTCATATTCGTATTCATATTCATATTCATATTCATATTCATATTCATATTCATATTCATATTCATATTCATATTCATATTCATATTCATATTCATATTCATATTCATATTCATATTCATATTCATATTCATATTCATATTCATATTCATATTCATATTCATATTCATATTCATATTCATATTCATATTCATATTCATATTCATATTCATATTCATATTCATATTCATATTCATATTCATATTCATATTCATATTCATACTCATATTCATACTCATACTCATATTCATATTCATATTCATATTCATATTCATATTCATATTCATATTCATATTCATATTCATATTCATATTCATATTCATATTCATATTCATATTCATATTCATATTCATATTCATATTCATATTCATATTCATATTCATATTCATATTCATATTCATATTCATATTCATATTCATATTCATATTCATATTCATATTCATATTCATATTCATATTCATATTCATATTCATATTCATATTCATATTCATATTCATATTCATATTCATATTCATATTCATATTCATATTCATATTCATATTCATATTCATATTCATATTCATATTCATATTCATATTCATATTCATATTCATATTCATATTCATATTCATATTCATATTCATATTCATATTCATATTCATATTCATATTCATATTCATATTCATATTCATATTCATATTCATATTCATATTCATATTCATATTCATATTCATATTCATATTCATATTCATATTCATATTCATATTCATATTCATATTCATATTCATATTCATATTCATATTCATATTCATATTCATATTCATATTCATATTCATATTCATATTCATATTCATATTCATATTCATATTCATATTCATATTCATATTCATATTCATATTCATATTCATATTCATATTCATATTCATATTCACATTCATATTCATATTCATATTCATATTCATATTCATATTCATATTAACATTCATATTCATATTCATATTCATATTAACATTCATATTCATATTCATATTCATATTCATATTCATATTCATATTCATATTCATATTCATATTCATATTCATATTCATATTCATATTCATATTCATATTCATATTCATATTCATATTCATATTCATATTCATATTCATATTCATATTCATATTCATATTCATATTCATATTCATATTCATATTCATATTCACATTCATATTCATATTCATATTCATATTCATATTCATATTCATATTCATATTCATATTCATATTCATATTCATATTCATATTCATATTCATATTCATATTCATATTCATATTCATATTCATATTCATATTCATATTCATATTCATATTCATATTCATATTCATATTCATATTCATATTCATATTCATATTCATATTCATATTCATATTCATATTCATATTCATATTCATATTCATATTCATATTCATATTCATATTCATATTCATATTCATATTCATATTCATATTCATATTCATATTCATATTCATATTCATATTCATATTCATATTCATATTCATATTCATATTCATATTCATATTCATATTCATATTCATATTCATATTCATATTCATATTCATATTCATATTCATATTCATATTCATATTCATATTCATATTCATATTCATATTCATATTCATATTCATATTCATATTCATATTCATATTCATATTCATATTCATATTCATATTCATATTCATATTCATATTCATATTCATATTCATATTCATATTCATATTCATATTCATATTCATATTCATATTCATATTCATATTCATATTCATATTCATATTCATATTCATATTCATATTCATATTTATATTGTCATATTCATTATCAAAAATTTCTTCCGGTCAATATATAACCATTTATTTTACAGTTAATAAATCAGTAAAATTTAATTTATAAATTTAGATAATTTTCATATTCATACAATTATCTGTTCACTTGTTATTTTTCACTGAAATGGAGTGTGTTGGTGTGTGTGTGTGTGTGTACATGTTTATTGCCAACGACCGACAAGTTAATTAAAAACTTCCTTTATTAGTTTTGGTTTCGAAATTTTGTGCGTTGTTGAGGTGAGTTTGTTGACCGAATGCAATTGCCAGTAAACGCAAATTGCAATATCTACTCCTAACTGTGGCAACTTTTTGCCAACACATGCATCGAAAAAAATTAATACACGGATGCAGGCGCAAAAGTTTGTGTACGCTTTTTGCTTATTAACCGCACCTTATAATTCGATGCTAATCATAATAGTTGGAGAAAGTTAAGCTCTGTGCTGAGCTTTAACATACTCTCACCGTAGCTCACATACGTAAATTCAACTTTTGCCTATGTCAGTGTGTTGGAGTACTTTTGATGGGAACGGTTACTGAAAACTGTCGGTAAAAATAACCTGCAGCCTGAATCATATCCACTGAACCATATCCCACTGAATTGCAGGCGATTTCTGTTGAAAAGTGAGCTTTGCAAAAATTTTTGTGTTGATAAATAGTAGTTGTGGGTCCATGATTTCAATTTTTTATTCAATTCATTGCAACATTTTTAGAAGACAAATTTTATAAATATTAATTAATTAATAAACAAGATTGAAAGATTATTTTTGTAAAAAAATAATCATATCGTAAAAATTTCATAAATAAATTCATGTACAAATTAACAATTTTAATAATATAGGATTAAACGATAAGGGTAGTATTTAAAAAATAGTTTTTTACTGGTATGGCATAGTTGTTGTGTTCACAGACCCAGAATACAATTTGATAAGAAATCATTTTCTGAAATATTTGAATCCTATAACAACCTTCTTAGACTATTTTCAATGAAGGACAAGAAAGTACAATTAAAAGTACTCGTACAGATTTCAAATATTCTACGAAAATGTTCTTTGTACACGTTCTTGGAAAGTTCTCTAATAGTCACTTAAGACACGATTTATCTGCAGCTTACTTCAATGGGAAAAAAAAATAAGAAACAAAGTTTTAATCAGTTAATGTAAAAAGTACGTCATCTGCCCACCTATATGCTTTGAATCATCCGAAAATATGATGCAGTTACGATGATTGTAAAAAAACATTTTATCGTTTGAGAAGGTATGCCCGTAAATGAAATCAAAGCAAATAATTTTGTTTACTGGGATATATGGCATGAAAGAAACTCAAACAACCCCACACACTCATACTGAATTACAAGCAGAAGTGTTTGTGAAAATGTTTTTCATATTTTTTGTGTTGATTACAATTATATTTAAGTTAGTGAGTTACAAGCTGAGTCTTGTATTTGGCAATGATTTGTGTCTACCTGTGTAGCTGTGGCTATGCCGATGAGTATAATGCAATTAAATCATAAGCATTGTAGTAAAAATACATGAAAATGTCATTGAACTCGCTATTGAAAACTTATTGATTCTATGACTCAAAACTTAAGTAGGTCATTCATTCAAATTATTTATTGAAATAGTCATCATCAACATTTCACACTTCAATATTGCTTAGTCTGAATAAGCATTTCTCAAAAACATTTAAGCAACACTTGCGTTGCATCAAGCATTATTGATCCAGTAAATAATTAAGCAATTAGTTATAAACCTTAAAATATCAAGTAACTCTTTAAGTAGACCACACAAAAAGTTCTCAATAATTTCAGTATTTTCTCTCACATTCATATTCGCTTAGTTTTAAGATTATTTTGTAAGTAGTTCAATTGTAGGCAAGAATTTTACAAATAAAAACTGATGAAACTGACGCTCAACAAAAACAGTTGTCTAATTTTCAAGTTAACTAACTTGTTTGCAACACTTTTGATTTTGTTTGCCATACCTTTTAATATATTTGTTTTTTTTTTTCAATTTCAAACCCTTTTTTATATTTTACAAAAACGTTTAGCTATTAGGTGTATGAGATTTTACGGTTAATATAAGGCTACTTTGCATGGGAGGTAGAGGTGGCTTTCATCCAACAAACGATCAAGTCATTTGGGGTTTTTTGGTCTTGCAGTTCCGTTTTCATATGAAATAAAACAAAGTATTTTTCTCTCACTGAAATTGTCTACTGAAATTTATTGCCAGACAATAACCCCAAGTGACGTGATCGTTTGTTGGATGAAAACCACTTCTACCTCCCATGCAAAGTAGCCTTATATTAACCGTAAAATCTCATACACCTAATAGCTAAACGTTTTTGTAAAATATAAAAAAGGGTTTGAAATTGAAAAAAAAAAAACAAATATATTAAAAGGTATGGCAAACAAAATCAAAAGTGTTACAAACAAGTTAGTTAACTTGAAAATTTCATCGCAATAACTTTGATACTACGGCTGTAATCGTGATCACAGATGGACAGACAGACGGATACATGGAAATCGACTCAGGTGGTGATGCTGATTAAAAATGTACATATTGCTCTATACCTGCATAGTCTAGCACTTTCTGGTCCAAGAAAAACTGTCACTTTCCAGAAATGAAAAAAATGTGTATATGCTATAGTAAATCCTTAATAGGTTTATTCTGATAACCTATCTGCTGTCTTTTTTCATTCAGACTACCATCCCGCCGCTGCCTTCTCTAAATCTATTAAATTTAAATTTAGATGCTATGTAGCTCACTCTCGAATCCTACCAATCCTTACTATCTTACTCACTTATCTGCTACCCATCATCCTCTTTGCTTAACTGCACTATATCATCCTCAAGGCATTCGTTGGTTGGCTCATTCGTTCATTCGTTCGATTTATCCTTTGAAACGTTATCCTTTATACCTACGGTTGTTTGGCATAACCTCAGGTGAAAACTTTGGCATTCCACTGCAAATAATGTTTGTTTGTGGAGGTTGATAGCTCTTTATATATATATATATACATGTATGTAAGTGTTTGTATAAGCTTGTGTGTGGCTATATGTGTGTTGGTGCATATTTATTTTTTGGCTGACAGCGCAAACGAGCTTGCATGTATTCGAATTCAGGTTCTGAGACTGGTTCACACCAATGGGCCACAACAACGACAACGACAATGTCAACGCCAACGCCAACGCCAATGGTAGTAACAACAACAACACCACCTACAGCAACTACAGCTGTGTGAACGTACACAATAAGTCTGCCGGGACAGAAAATTGGCTGCTGCACACAAATGCAATTGAAAGATATCGAATTTATAGCCAGTCAATCGGCATCAATGCGATAAACAACAGTGAGTAAAGCAAACGAGCCAGCATGGCTTATCTTGACAATGAGACACAAGCAACTAGATACACGATATATTCACGAGATACTTATTTTGTTTGCTGTTTAGCTAGATTTTGTAATTACCTTCTTTGGCAACAGTAGAATGAGTTGCAATGTAATTGGCCAAGTTAAAAAAAAAAATACTTTTTTTTAGCAGTGCTCAAGACTGTTTTACGCTTCGAATTAAGTTTGGAATGTATTTAAAAAGTTGTTGCTGTGCTCTTCATTGGGGGAGGGGAGGAAGTGGGGTGGGCTTACTTCAACCCACCTACTTCAACTTAGCGCACCTTCTGCGTGCTAACTTAACTCTAATTGTGTGCATTATTAATGAAATTGTTTATAATTTCATCATTTTCGTGTGAACAAAAAAGAAACAAAAGCTTGTAACACGCGTTGACTTGACTTGACGCACGGCTATTAACCCTGATTAAAACTTAATTGCACAGTTAGAAATATATAAGTATATCACATATATATATATATATATATATATATATATTAACGTAAAAATGACAACTAAATAAAGTATAAATTGCAGAGCTGCGCCCGTGTTCAACTTTCGACTCACACTCAGCCATTGACACACACAAACATATTCGGGTTGTTGTTCTTGAAAAAAAGGCTTGGCAACAGGTATCGCGTTGCTGCTGTTGCTTTCGCTGACTTAAATGATGACGAGTTAATTAAACAATTTAACGAAGGCCTGCCCATTTGGCACTACTTCCCATTATCAACAGTTTAGCCTAAACTGTTTAACTCGGCAACACCGCCATCGCACACTCGCTCTAAATTCAACCCTTAAAAAAAAATCGCTCAATAAGCTCAAAATATTTTTTAAAAACTTTTGCAAGCATGCGAGCTCGTTCATATGTAGGTGTGTAAAAAAATCGTAAGCAAGTGAATGTGTATAAGTTTCGTAAATGTTCCTGTGTGTGTTTGTGTTTGAGTTTTGTTTGTGTGACACTTAATGTCACACAAAGTGACCATTTTTTATGGTAACAATTAGTCTCACGTTGTTTTGTGTGGCGCCAGCATGCAATTACGTTACGTAACTCTACATTACATGACATAAGCCCAACAATGTACTACGTTGCCTGCTAGCTGAACGATCGACGTCATGTTAGCGGTTTGCCTAACGTGACTAATTAATTAAACAACTAAAACATATTAAACTGTTGTTGATTGGCAGGCGTTCATTTTATTCGGCACCATGATTTAAGGAATTATTTTAAATATGAGATGAAAAAAAGCCCTTAATTTACACCCTTTTTTAATTTGACTTATATGTATAAGTTATTCTTGGATTGTTTAATAAGAAAATGTAATTCCGTGTTGACAGACTTTTTTTTAGGTGATCTGAGCGTAAATGTTAAAAAACTAAATATAGAGTAAAGCTAAAATGTGTCATTTACACAGCGGTGGATAAGCAATTGAAAAGAAAGTATAACAGGCCCACAGTCAGAGAGGGTTTTTAAGAATGCAAGCCCCATATTGTGCATTGAGGATGACAAATATAATAAAACTGAGACTTTTAAAGTCAAAACTTTAACAATTTTCTCTTTGTAAAAAAATTTAGTTAGCGATGTAAACTTACTTGAGGAAGAAAACGTCAACATTTTCTATACAAATAAAAAACCAAATCGCATGAGCAATAAAAAATTGTTTGATCAAAGGAATGTTATAGTAAATTTTTTTAAGCTTCGTCATTTTTTGATATTATTTTTAACCATGTCTAAAAAATTAAAAAAAAAAACACAAAAATCAAAAAAATCTAATTTTATTAAAATTCTGTATTACCTATTTTTTGTAATATTTTGGTTTTTTAACTTATTTTATGTATTCTAATTCTCTGTAGTTTTCCTAACAGGGATATCTGAGGTCTGTGTAAACAGATCGATGCCACTTTTTTCTCATTTTATTCAATAAACATGGGAATTTCATCATGCATAAAAATACAATTGAGCAACGTCTACAAATATTGAAATTTTAAATTAATTGAATTGATTTCATTTATTTTACATTAAAAATAACATTCAATTAAAATATTCATGTCATGTTCTGGGCCTGTCGACTGGCCGCTGAGATTGTGCAATTTGACGATCGCAAGTTATCAACGATATTTGTATTTAACCCTAGAGTACTAACCTACGTAAAATTTACTCACTCCTTACGAGTAATATAACGTATTGTGAACGAAAGGTTAGTATTCTAGGGTTAAGCACCACTGACTGCCACAAAGTGGCATTATTTTAACACCCAACCCAATGTGGCCAGCAACATTTTGTTGGACTGACCTTTTAGGGAAATTTATTTATTTGTATTTATTTAGTTTAAACATGTTGACATTTAAGACTTGCCACATTAACAGGATTAATAAGAACTTATATAATCAAAATATTTAAGAATTAATTGTACAGTTAAAAAATATACACAAATAATTAGATTTACTATGATTTTAACATACAATGGTATTGATAAAAATTAAAAATTATACGCATATAGTACATTATTAATATATTAAGATATGCAAATATTCATCTTATAAACTAGTTTTTCAATTTGTAAAGAAGAAATAAAATGGGGAGAATAAAAATTCAATTTAAGAACTGAAAGAAATTTACCGAAAACAGGCCAAAAACAGAATTAGGAGAAGTATTCGAAAATTAAATGATTAAAGTACTTACTATTGGAAACAATTTTAATATTGATTGGCAATGAGTTCCATTGTCTGATTGCACTAACAAACAAAACAGTCTACTTGAATTTATAAAGTTGTACGTTGGAATAATTTAATTCATGCTTCGACTTGATCTACAAAATTTAAGCTTTTCAAAGAGAATAGGTGGACAACGAGAGTGGACCCTGTGCAGGAAAATGCAGTTTCTTGCCTCAAGATAGCTGGTTAAGCCACGGTCCAATAGTTGATTGGTAAAGGGTGATATGTGATCAAACCTTTTGATTCCGTTGACATAGCGTACAGTATTATTAACCCCCTGTGTGGCTAGTGTAACGATATAGTCACCATACTTTTTACGACATAGCTGTATCTCAGACATGTGCAATGGGCGACGGTTGGTATCTCCTCCTTAAAAAACGTTCATACCTTTGTATGAACACCTGCCAAGCGTCAGTTTTGGCTTAGGCGGTTGTCCGTACTGTGAGTGCAAAGTTGGACCGACTACGAAATCGTTACAGTAGCCACAGGACGTGATTTTTTTTAACTATTTTTTAAGTGAAATATGTTGTTATTTTTGCTTCAAATGAAATAGTTATGACATATTTTTTACTTTTTTCAATATACAAATGAATGCAACATAAAAACACGTGTATGTAACCAAAAAAAAGTGTCCGAAAAAAAAGAAACTGACTTCAAATATTTTTAATTTTTGTACAATAATATTTATTATTTTGAATAAGTATATTTTTTGTAAAAATATTAAATAAATAAATAATAAAAACTATAAACAAATAGTAAAACCGTGTAAAAATGTTTTTTTTTCAAAATTTTTCACAAAAAAAAAAATCATTTTTTTACGGTCCCAAATTTTATTCGGCCCAGCAACCTTAATTTTTTTACAAAATTTTTTTTTATTTATTGATAAAAAGAAAAATTCATCTCCAAATAACTTTTTTGAACATTAAATGCCCCTAGGGGGTGTTTATCCAATATAACCTTTAATTTTGTAAAATTTTTTTTCTCGAAAAAAGCCTATTTTCAGGTTGCAAAATAATTATGGTTTTTGAAACGGAGTCAAGTATGTGTAAGTTTTTTTTTAAGACATATATATGAAGCTTTAATCCCTAGAATATTTTTTTTTTAATATCAATTAAGGCCGGAGATATGAATTTTGGACTACAAGTTGAAAAAAATGTTCGTTTTCGGCTGTACCGAAATTTTTCGCCCAAAACTGAGTGTACATTTTGGCCAAAACACTTTATTTTCCTTAAAGTAAAATCTTTATCTAAAACCTTAAAAAGAAAATGTTGACCAAAAATTATTTTTGAAGCGGTTAAAAAATTACTTTGACGATATCGTTACACTAGCCACAGCGCGTAGGCAAATACTAACTAGCCACATGGAGAGATAAATGCAACTTGCAGTTTTAGCAAAGATCTCGAGTTGACTTTACTATAGACTACGTATTTTATAATCTTTTATATTAATACGCAAACAGAAATCTTGAACTATTTTTTACCCACTTTAATGACAACGGATTCGAATGAAACTTATATCATTTGAAAGCTCTCGTTCATGCCAAGTGCACAATATAGTTTTTTTTTCAAATATTTTGTCATTAAGACAGTTAAAAATTAAAAACACCTTTTCCCCATATAAAAGAAGCAACAACAAAGCCACACAGCTCTTTTGAATAGCGTTGCTGCGGGAGAGTAGATTGCGAGAGTAAAATGCGAGAGTAAAAAAAAGGCATAGCGTTAACAGAGCTTTGTGGTTGTTGGTAATTTTTCTTTAACATCTTCTCAGACACACTCGATTCGCGTTGCTGAGACAAAACAAAATAAAGGAGGTGTCAAATGATTTAATCCAAGGTTCATTAATATAGGTTAAGTCACTTGAGGAAAGCTCGCTCGAACTGTCAGAATTGGTGAAAGGAAATTTTTAGCTAACAGCTGCTTTGACAGTTCGAACAAAGGCGAAAAAAGAGTGCTTTTCTCTCAAATGACTTAACCTATATTAATAAACCTTGATTTAATCAATCAAAATTTGTTGTTGCTTTCCTATGTAAAAAAAAAAAATTAACTTTATCTCAGAGCGAAAATGAACTCCAAAATCTTCTCTCGTCAGTCAAAATTTTGATTTAGCTCCAGACCTGCATCAATCAGTCAAAAGGTTGCATTATTTTACTTGTCTGCTTTTTAGCAGGCAATTATATCAAGAAAAGTAGTTAATTGGAAACAAAGGTAGTTTTTTGAAGAGAAAAATAGGTGTAGTTTCTTCAGTGCCTGCCATAATTTTATTAATTCTATTGTTTTTTATGACTTGCATCCGATGGTCATTCAAATAGGTATAATTTCTGGCATATTGATTTCCTAATGGAATTTATTTAAATCCTAAAAGATCAACTAGATTTCTGCTATTGTTTTGCATTTTGTAAAAATTTTATGCACACAAAACAACTTAATAAAAGAAACACCCAAATAAAGTGATGCACATAGCAAAATATGAATTCACAAAATAGTAGGTAGCAGAAAAGTAACAAATGCCTGCCTGTCGAAGCTTCAATCAAAAAATCGTGTGTGACCAAGCGTCAATCAAAATTTTCAGAGAGAGTTAAAGAGAGTAAAAAATCGCGATATACGTCAATCATTTGACTGATGTGTGAACACCTAAAGGGTGTCGCAACGAAAGTGCATTTTTTTTAATTGCATTGTAAAGTAAGCATGTTTACCTGTAAACCATATAATTTTTATTTAAATGTTTTGCCATTAAGATAAATAAAAATTCGAATTTAAAAACTCCTTTATCCCCGAGAATGCCAGAGTAAAAAAATGGCAAATGCTTTAACAAAGCTATGTGGTTAAGTATGTGGTAAAGTAAACATGTTATGGCAATAATAAGTTATAGAAACAGACCTTCGAAACAGTTAATTAAGATTATAGCTTATATTTTATTAAGTCGTTTCTATATATATATATATATAATAAGTCGGGGATTGGCCGAATCAGACCACAGTGGGTCCCTTTTCGTCCCCTATTTGACGAAGTATGCTACTGCTCGGAGCACTCATAAGTGAGCATGCTCCTTATATAAGCACCCTTTGCCACCTCAAGCATGTCCTTGTAGGTCAGTTGACCAATCTCGGCTTCGTCAATAAATGGACGTCCCAGAATGGTCAATCTTATGCTTGCCAACGCCGGACACTGGCACAAAATGTGTGCTGCTGTTTCTGGCTCTTCTAGGCATAACCTACACGCATCGTCCTCGGTCAGAGTCATCTTCCTGAGATGGTACATGTAGGGACCGTGTCCTGTGACCAGTGCAGTAAGCCAGCTTAAAGTCTTCCGATTGTATCGGGTGACTTTTGCTGCCTCACTACTTGACCATTTCACGGCCGCCTTTGATTGCCTTTGATTGCCTGCAATTACCAGCTTCTTCCCACCTTGTACGGTGTTCCGAGTCCGTCCATTGCTTAATAAGGCCTGCCACCATGTTGTCGCCTATGGCGATACGTGGTTCGGGTCCACAGAATTCTTCTGCTGATCCTTCTCTTGCTAAAGAATCAGCCTTTTCATTCTGTTCTATGCCAGAATGTCCTCGCACCCACATAAGTGTGAGCTCATTTGTCTGAGCGCACCTATTGAGTTTGGTAAGACATTCTATGGCCAACCTAGAAGTAATATCTGTCCGTTGCATGCACCTAATCACCGACTGATTGTCAAGGGCAATGACAATTTTCTTGCCATTTACCCGTAGATCTATCAAGTGGTCCAGCGCATGCACTATACCAAGCATTTCCGCCTGGTATACAGACACGAACCTCCCCAGCCTCAGTGCACAGGATAGGTTCAACTCCTCTGAGTAGACGCCAGACCCGGCTCTGCCATTCATCAGAGAGCCGTCTGTGAATATACTGATGTCACTACCAGCGGTTTCTCCACAAACGGATCCATCTGTTATTAGAGTTTTATAACATTTTTCTGTTATTCTCACTCTCTGCCTTCCGTCCATAGGCATACACGTCTCCCTGACATTTCGCTGTGTCATGTCCAGGATGCGCATATGACCATGGAGGGCTGTTGCTCCATGCCACGTAGCATTTCGCAACATCCTGAGGGCTGTTAGCGCTGCCGTTTTCTTTATTTCTAAATCCAACGGTAGCATACCTAACAAAACCTCCATTGCGCTGGTTGGAGTGGTGCGTATTGCCCCTGTTATTCCAACACACGCCATCCGTTGGACTCTGTCTAGTCGCTTCTTAATGGTTTTCTGACTGACTTTTGTCCACCAGATCACCGAAGCATACGTGATGACAGGTGTAACCATCATAGTGTAAATTCATTTCATAGCCTCTGGGTTTAGCCCCCATTTTAGACCACACTGAAACAGAACCCTCTTGGCCCTTTGAATCCTTTTTTGTCCTACATGTTCGTTCCAGTTCAGTTTACTATCTAGAGTTACCCCTAGATATTTAACTTTCGTGGACATGTTGATTTCAGCTCCAAAAAGTCTAAGTGGTTCTCTCCTCAGGCCTACCCTCTTTCTAGTAAAGAGAATATTGTCTGATTTTCCTGCGTTCACGGTGAGGCCTTGTTCTCGACACCACTCCTCCACCATTCGGAGTGCTCCCTTCATGATGTCAGAAATGGTGTCAATGAACTTACCACAGACCACCAACGCAATGTCATCTGCATACCCTATCGTGTGTATGCCCGACTCGTCTAGTCTAGCCAAAAGTGAGTCCACAGTGATGTTCCACAGGGTTGGCGATAACACCCCTCCTTGAGGACATCCTCTACTTACTCTACCTCTAGTCTTGACTCTACCGTTCTGCATGTTGACAGCCCTGTGCTTGAGCATATTGTCTACCCAATTTGTTATCATTGGGTTTACATTGCGTTTTGTCAGAGCCTGTCGCAGCCTTCCAAAGCATATTTTGTCGAAAGCACCCTCGATGTCCATAAATGTGGCCATCGCGATGCCTCCTGAAAATAACTCTTTTCCAGCCACTCTAACTAATTTGTGAAGAGCACTCTCCGTAGACATGCCTGGTCTATAAGCATATTGGCATCTACTCAGAGGATTATGCATCAGTGAAGTGCTCTCAAGACAGTCAACCATCACTCTTTCCATCGTTTTCAAGAGGAAAGACGTAAGGCTGATCGGTCTGAACGACTTCGCCTCCGCATAATCTTTTTTTCCGGGTTTCGGGAGAAAGACAACTTTCGCCTCTCTCCAGACTCTCGGAACATACCCAGTCGCAAAGCAAGTAACGAATATACCCCACAGCCTAGGATCTTCCCCCCATTGCATAATAGCCGGAAATATACCGTCCATCCCTGATGTTTTGTACGGAGCAAATGAGCGTATAGCACTCCTCACCCCGTCCATAGTGATCATTCTTTCGGCTTCCAGTCTGTCAACCCTGTGCATCCCTTTCTTCAGGTTTGTCCATGGGTCATCAGACTTAAAACTTCCAGGAAAATGCACCTCCATCAGAACTTGCATTGACTCTTCCAGGTTCTCTGCCAAGGTTCCATCCGTTTTTCGGATCAGTCCCACTTTGGAGAATGGATCTTTTGAAACCATTTTCTGAAGCCTGCATGCTTCTGAAATAGTTTATATCACAGAGCAGAAGTCTCTCCACGACTGCCTTTTACGGTGTCGTATGAGGTTCTTCAGTTGCCTTTTCCGTGCCTTGTATTCTGCCCATGTTTCTGGGGTTGTCCCTCTCATGTGCCGATTGAAGGCCTTCCTAACCTTCTTTTTCAGAGATTCGAGTTCCGTACCCCACCATGGCGTCGGATCACCCTCGTCTATTGAAGCTGTAGGACATGCCACCTCGTAAGCTTCGACCATGGCCGAACTAAGATGTTTGACATGGCTTTCCACTTCCGCTGTATTCCCTGGTACTTTTATAGCTTTTTGGGTCAGTCTTTCCCTCAACTTCGCCTTATATTTCACAGGATCCGTGTTCTTGGGAATCCTGACCTTCCTGCTACTCTGCTGGCGTCGGATTCCGAACTTGACTTCAAACTGAATGGATCTGTGGTCCGACATGGTTAGCCTATCCACGACCCTCCAGTTTTCTATTCTGCTCAGAATCTTTCTACAAATAAGAGTGACGTCAATGACTTCCGCTCGCCTTGCATCAACGAAAGTCGGCTGTACTCCTCTATTTGCTACCAACAGATTATACCTCTCCACAAATTCAAGCAGTTGCTCTCCTCTGTCATTGTTGTTGGTGCTTCCCCACGCAGTATTATGCGCGTTGGCATCACATCCTATGATAACTCCAATGCCTCTTTCCTCACAGTACTTTACCAGGTTCTCCACCTCTTTTGAAGGTGGCTGGTCCGGAGAGTCGTAAGGAAGATACGCCGAAGCCATCATACAAGTACCTGTACGATCCCCGATTCTCACAACGGTAAGATCCGGGGAACATAGGTGTGGCATATGTACCGCTAGTATACCAAGTCGTTTTTATAAAAGTGACCAAAAAATAAGCAAACGACAATTTTTTGAGACAATGAAAACACATACGCAGGTTGTGTTTGATGGGTTGAGTGGTCCTTGAGGCTGGAGAGGGGAGGAGTGTGATCTTAAGGCCTATAAGATAATTGGGCTATTCACAGTTTAAGTACGCAGGCCTGTTTAATTTACGATTTGTTATTTTTAAGTGAACTTACGTAAGCGTATTTTTCTTTATTGTGCAAACGCAAATACGCAAACACGCAAAAACAAAAGTAGCCCTTGGACGTGTTTTTCGTGTATCGTATTCTTATGCCGTATCTACAGCATATAAATATAACAGCGTTGTAAAATCATTGAATACGACAAACACATACTGAGGTGCTCACAGTTTCAAAAATAACAAATGCTATAAATTCGCTTTGCTAAGTCCCGTTTCACATTGGTCAAGAATTGAAAGCAATTTTTTTTTTACGTTCTCTTTTGGACTTGACGAAAGCTTTTACATTTGTCAAGAGTTAAATTCAATTTCATGTCTTTTTTGCTTGTTTTCTTAAAATCTAAAGCAAGCAAACGAAAGCGACTGAAGCACGACGATATTCAAAAAATAAAATGAAGTAATCTGAAATAATTGCGAAAAGAACAAAAGGGAACACGAAAAAATTGACGGTACAGAGACATCGAGACCGTCAACTTTTTGTCCCCTTCGTCGCTTCTGATTTGCGGCGAATTGCCTACAAACTCTGAAAATTGAATTCAATTCTTGACCAATGTGAAAGGGGTCTAATATATGTTTAAGCTGTGAATGGCCTAAAAATATTTATATGCTAACACAAAAATTTAACCCCCTTTTTCTAAATTTATAGAGAGCACATTTAAATGAAACTTATATCATTTAAAAAGTCTGGTTTATGCAAACTGCAGAATATAGCTTTTATTAAAATGTTTTGTCATTAAGATGGCAAAAATTTGTTTAAACATGTGTCATGTTTTGGCAAAAATTAGAAATTAAAAACACCTTTTTCCCCATATAAGTGAAACAACAACAAAAAACAAAGCCACACACTCTGCTGAACAGTGTTGCTATGGGGAAGTAGAATGTGAGAAAGAAAAAAATGCAAAAGCTTTAACAGAGATGTGTGGTTGTTTTTGCTTTTTCTTTCCTACGTATCTTCTCGGACACACTCGATCAGCGTTGCTGAGACAAAACAAAATAAAGGGTGTTTCAATAAACGTACTTAGTTTTTTTTTTTTTTAAATGTCAAGTAGATATATGTTCCGATTTAGAACATTTTTCAAAAATGTCACAAAATTTAAATCATGCACTCTGATTGATATAAAAAAATACACTATATGTATTTTTGTTCATACAAACAGGTGCCAACGGTTTTGGTAGCCGGCATATTTTGTTGCTGTTTTTGTCTCAATCTCTTCGAAATTAGTTTTCGTTTTTGGTTCTTTTTTCATAATTGAAATTCAATTGCGCTCAAGAGTAGCAGAGCTGTGTGGCATTGTTATTATTGCTGATGTTTTAAGTGGAAACTTCTTTAGCTCCTAAGTACTTTTTGGTATGTGTAAAAGTTATGAATTCGCGTCAGCACTGTTAACGTCAGAATGTTAACGTCAGCAATGCTATATCGTCACCACTGTTAATATCATCACTCTTAACGTTTGCATTGTTATGGTCGCACTGTTAATGCCAACATTTCTGATTAACCTACCAGGCAAGCAGAAAACATAGCAACGCTTTTGAGTTTTTTGTATTGGGACCCCCCACATGGCTGGCAGATGGTGGTAAGTGTGTTCAGAAGAAATGTTGAAGGCCAAAAACTATAGGACCAGCTCATAATTTGACCAGTTTAGGGTTCAATTCAGAAGAGATATGAAAAATAAATTGTGGCATTTTATAATGTATATTTAGTTTTTAGCAATTCTCAAAAAAATTAATTTTTAAGAATTACACTCGAGAGCTTTATGCCAAGTAATTTCATGAAGCAACAGGTTGCCACAACAACAATGTTCTTTACAGAACAACCACCAGCAGACTAGACAGCTATTTCGTCGGTCGCTACATCAACTCATCAGTAATCTTCTGTGGCTCATGCAGTCCATTAACTTTGAAAATCTTATAAGCACACCTTCTGCTAAAACCTAAGCGGAATTGCAGTTGTGTGCTTTCCAATTTAAAAACCAATGTTTTTCTACTTCTTTGCACAAAGCAAAGGTTAAAAAAATTGACTACATTAATTCTGCAAAGACTTCTTGTTGTGCTCTTTGTTTACTTCTTTTCACGATTCCTTTATTTGGCACCAAAAATTCGTTAGTACGTATATTAAACCATAGAAGGCGTGAGAAGTTTTTTTTTGAAAAAAAAAGATGAGTCATCTTATTTTCTGAGGTCGGGCTCGTACCAGTTCATACATGAAAAATAAATTGTGGCATTTTTAATTTATATTTAGTTTTTAGCAATTCTTATAAAAAATTAATTTTTAAGAATTACACTCGAGTTGCTTCATGAAATTACTTGGCATAAAGCTCTCGAGCGTAATTCTTAAAAATTAATTTTTTTAAGAAGAGTATGTCTTACAATCTACAGTGCTTGTGTTTTTGTATGGTGACCCCCAGAAGTGTAGATGATAGTGGATATGTGTGTTATAAAGAAATGTTGAAAAGCAAAAACTAATAGGACCAGCTTATATATTTGGCAGCTCTAGGGTTAAAATTAGAGAGAGGTATAAACTTTAATCGACAGTTTTTGTGTTTCTTGTGTGGGGTCTTTCAAAGGTTGTCTGATAGGGGGTGTGCTCAGAAAAAATGTTGAAGGGGGAAAAATAATATTGGCAGCTCATATATTTGACATCCCTAGGGGTCAATTCGGGAGATATATGAACTATAATCGCCGATATTTGTTTTTCTTGTACGGGGATCCCAAAAAGGATGGCATATAGAGCTTAAGTGTGCTTAGAAGAAACGTTGAGGATCACCTCTATGGGTCAGTTCTGAGGAATGTTGATGATTTATTTCAAAGAAGGTTCTAAAAGACTCGAAAAAATAATTACCGAAAAATTTTACTATGTGACTATGATACTAAGTAAAGACTTTAATATTAATTTTGATATGGTCGACTTTCGACCACAGGCGATACTAGCTGGCAGTACTAGCTGCAATACTAGTATTTTCAGATGTCAACAGGCACGATATCACTCGAAGATTTCGTAAGACATAGTAAATTTTGCTAGCACAGGAGTCAACATGATTTTCGCAAGACAAGAACGAATTTATTTGATAACCAAGATTTTTAGGCCTATATACGAGTCTTAGTTCAACGTTATTAAGAAGAATTGGAGGAATATCATCATTTTAAAAGACATTCTTTGAAATCAGTAAAACATACGATTTAACAGGGCTTAGCTTCAGTGTATTTTGACTGGCCCATTCCGCTACTATATTTAAGTCTTCATTAACTTTTTTAATTAAATCTTCAACGAGACTAAAGGGCCTAGACAAGTGCAGTTACAAGTCATCAGCATACGCATGCAAATTTACATGATTGCATTTAGTGAAAATGTCGTTTATAAACATAGTAAAAATAAGTGGTCCAAGAACAGAGCCTTTTTGGACTCCACTCGAGGTTCTACTATAATGCGAGAAATTCTTTCCTTCCCTGACTCTTTGGGACCTGCCGTCCAGGTAGCTATACAAATACCGAACCGAATCATTGGAGAAGCCAAAGTAATATTCAAGTTTCTTACAGAGTAAAAAGAGGTGTACTGTATCAAAAGCTTTAGAAAAGTCTAGGAGGCAGAGCAAACTTAAGTGGCACTTATCATATGGCAATCTTAAAGCATCCATTATTTTTACAGAAGCAGGGAAACAGCTATGTCCGGGCCGAAAACCCGACTGTAGCTTAGACATCAGGTCAAAAGTAGTTATGTGACGAAGAATCTGTTCAGCCATGAGAGACTCGCATATTTTAGAAACCGAAGACAAAAGGCTAATTAGCCGAAAATCGGATGGTTTGGAAGCATTTGATTATTTTGCAATAGGAATAACTGTCGCGACTTTCCATGTCTCAGGGTATCATTAACATTACACATATACATTTTAGAAATTTTATTGAGATACCATCAACACCAGTAGCATTTGATTTAATATTTTTTATGCATCGCGCTATACCCAACTCACTAACTGCAGTAAACTGAAATTCAAAAGAAAAGTAACGAGCCGTATTTTCAACATAATCAGACAGAGGCGATAACATAGATGTAGAGTTGGCAGAAAAAAAGTCGTTTAGCACATTCGGATCAATACGCCGCGCAGAGCTGTTTTGAGGGAAGTTCAGGATTCAATTTTTGGACAAAAAACATTTTTCTTAAAAGCCTGATGGCGTTTGTAGCTTTGTTCCTAGCTTTCCTGTAATCTTCACAGTTTTGTGAAGTAGGATTTCTTTTCCAGTTAGTGTGGACTCTGTTCCGTTTTTGTGTGAATCAAGAGCAAGAATTATTGGATACGTGACGGGGACGCAGGGGAACATGATTATCAAACAGATGTTCAGCCAGAAATGCTTGCAAAAGTGATTAATTGGGTCAATCGAATATCGTACGTCAAGCGCAGCCAAGGTGGTGGTCATCTGAAGGAAAATATTTTTAAACAAAAATTTAATTTTCACAAAAATTAAAAAATTTCATTTCACAAAAATTACAACAAATCCAAAATATTGGTAATTTGCTTGATTTTTATGTATTTTATTTCAAAAAGGAATCCTATGTAATAACACGCTGTAGAATTTTTACTTCTTTATATTAATTTTCGCAATTATATTTTTAAAAGAAAATTGTTCGATAAAAAAATCCATGAAAATAAGGCGCATTCAAGAACTATTAAAAAAAAAAAAAGATTTTAAACGATTTTTCTTGAAAAAATTTCCATATCCTTGTTTTTCGGTCTTCTGACTTTCACTTAATTTGACAAACATCGGATTTTAGTAGCTGTTTGAAGTGACCAGGAATATTTTCAAACAATTTATTCTCATAGCACTTAACTCATTGAATCATCCCAGTAAGCAATTCAGCGAGCCCTCTTCAAAAGAAGGCATGAATTGAGTGATATCCGAGGCATATGATCTCTTCGATGCCGCAATGAGCACTTTCTCTGCAACGATACAAACTTATAATTTTATGCTGATCAAATCCCCCGCAGTGTCTCACAAATGTAGTTTTCTTTTTAGTAAATGTTTAGTAAGTGTTTCGTAAATATTTTTGTTCTATTAATAATGCAAGGTTTTGGCAAAAGATAACAATGAAATGATTGAGACAAAGAAGAAACAACATATTATATTTGTTTCTAAATTCTAAATTTCTAAGTTACTTAATTACTCAAAACATCCAAATGGAAAAATCTGAAACGTCCGACACAAAACAATATAAATAATTTACTATGACCTCACTATGCTCATAATTAAAATATAAATTCATAAAATTTTCGTCTTCTGACTTCTTTTAAACGGCTGATAAATTCACCGATCTAGGCACACTATGAACTTAGTCTCAAAATGGTTTCCGTTTCATGAAACGTCCGAACGCATGTTTAAATTGAAAATTTTGCTATAATATAAAGTTAAATAAAAATTGTTATATCTTATTTTTACTATACCAATAAGTAGCTTTTCGATCATTAACACCTATCCTAAATATAACTCTGGATCGTATGAAAAATTTTCAAAAGAAACGTCCGACACGCTGGGATTTGCCCATATGCGTCGTTGGCCACACGAGAAAAGCAAAGCTATTTTACTCCCATATTAAGTTAATATCTGAAAAACTGCAGGTGGTGGAAAGAAACGGAAACCGGATTCAGAATCAGGACAAAATTTTACCTCAGTACGTTGCATGCCTTTATCACCTTTCATCGAAAGAATAGTTTATGCATGCATTTTCAAAAGAGTGCTATTAGAAGGCCTTTTTAGTGCAGCGAAAGCCGTAGGCCTGAAAAAAATTCCCACTTCATATAAAGAAGAACGTGTCATTGTATATGAGCGCGGCAGTACTACAAAATCCATTCAAAGATCGCTTCCATTGCCTACTGGGATATTTTTAGCACTTAACACTATGAATATATATGTTTGTAAGTAAACACCACAAATGAAAACAATAATGTAATCCTCTTTAGTTCTTGTTCAGTATATTAATACTTTAAATCTAAACACAACTAGAAACAAGCTACAGACAATTACATAAATAGTGAAACCAAAATGCTTGCAACACCTTAAAAAACACTTTCAACATAAATAATGCCATAAACAACTTTGCAAACTCAAGAAAGCAAAGAAAAAAATCTATGTATTCCATGCAGCTTGAATTCTTTAAAGGTATGCAAAGCTTGAAAGCTACCTTAGCTAGATTTCAAAATAGTTTAGCTACTTCCTGACATTCCAAGGAGGTCAGGGCCAGATGGCTGAAGTTGACTTTTTCTGTGGGTGTTTTTTAAATGGAAGTTACTGTGTAAAATGCAAATTTTAGATAAATTTTACAAAAACTATCCAAACTCTTGTCCATTTCTATTCAGAACAAGTTTTATCAGCTTTGTTTTATGTTTACATAAAAGCTGAACAGAGCTTAAGCTGAACTAAGGAAAGTGTAAATTTTCCCAAATGTTGACAACAAAGCTAAGGTTTTAACTTGTTGTTAAGCACTTGGCAACAACAGTATTTAAGATGGATTTTGTACAATTTGTGGCTATTTATGAACAACAATCGATATTTCTGAATGTTCCTAAAGCAGATTAAGTTATTAAAAAGCAATAAAATATAATCAACAAAGTTGACATACATCAATAAGAATTTGTTACTGATATACAAAAATATTAATTTGTTATTTTATTTACTCTCCTATGAGACTGCAGATATAATATTTACACAGTTTATATAAATACTTTTTATTAAAAATTGCTGTAACAAAATATTGTATATCTCTCTGAAATAACTCTGATAATCCAAGAAATTTACATGTGAAGCTTAAATGACCTCGATTCACGTGAAAATCGTAGTGTTTGCATGCGAAAAGTTAAAAATACTCTTCACAAGCAAGTGGAAAAAGAAATTTTAAGTAGCGCAAATATAGCAATCGAAAGTCAAGCATGTACAGCACGTTGACTCACCAGGACTTGCAAGCAATTTGCTAAAGTGGATATCGAATGGATTTAAAGCATCATCTGACCTTTAATATCTGTGCGTACAGTTGATGCTGCTATATTCAGCTTTTTAATCCAGGGGCTACTTTCCGCCTTAAACCATCTCGCTCTAACATACTGACTGTCGTACTCAGTTCCATTAAGAGATCGCATTAATAATCCAAAGTGGAAACTGTAAAAAATACTACAAGCTGCAACGGAAACAGGCTGGCAAGTAAAATATATACTATGTATATAAATACAATATTATACACACACACACAGGCACTTGCTCATAAGTATATCAAACTAGTGCAGCGATTGTTCAGTGTGTGAGTGCAGTGCAGTGCAGTGGATTGTAAACCCAATAGAAATTTAAATGTTTCATTTAAGGCATTCAATACAACATGGGTTTTGAATTTTTAAAACAATATTTTTCAACATTAAAATAAGCTGTACAGAAATATAGAGAAAATTTAAAAATTTTACAATTTCCCTTAAATGCAAAAAGTTTTTAAAATTAAAAACAGCTACACCCAGAAAAAACTATATTAAAATTATACAAATCGGCTTATGTAAAAAAATGTGCTGAATTGAAGATCTTATGTGCAATGACAAAAGCTTTGTGCCAACTAAACATAGTTTTAAACTGAAGACTCGACACTTTATAAAAAAATATCTCTTAATTATAAAAAACAAAAATTTCAATATTTACCAAATCTTAATATATTTATAAAAATTCAAGCATGCTGCTCAGCATCTAATATCGCTCAAACTGTAATTATTTTTTACCATTAAATGTGGACAGTGCTTTTCCAACACATGCTCTCCGGAAAAATGTTCATCCTGAAAGTATGTTCAGAAAATTCATTTGATATTTATCAGCAACAGTCAGGCTGAATATTTTTTCAGGACAGTATATGTTGAAGAAGCACTGTAATAATGACAAAAAATAATTACAGTTTGATCGTTAATGCTTCCAGCCCGTAGTAGGACGAGCTTTTATACTAGTTATTGTATAAAGGATGATTTAAAAATCTATTTAATTCTATTTTATGTAATTGCTTGCTTGAACATTATATATGCGTTATTTTACTATCAAGTAAACAAAGCTATGTAATGTAACGTTAGTACAACAAAGAAAAATAAACCTTTTTTTAATTTAATGCGAAAAAAAACACTGGCGTGTCGTTGGGCACTAGACAAGCGAAGCTTTTTCGCAGCTACATAGATTTGATATCTAATAATAATTTAATAATAATTTTTTCTTTTAATATATTAACTTTAAAATTCAAAAATTTAAATAAACATAGAATAAATTACATACACAAAACATTCTTACTGCTTATTTTTTTATTGTTGAATGTCAAATTTCCTCGCCAATTACATATACGGGCATTAGGGCGGGTCGATTTAAAAATCGCTCAATGCTCTGTGAAATCGTATTCTAGGGATCAAAATAAAAAACTTTGCCGAAGGAACCATACCTCTAAAACGAATTCTGATGTCCCCCAATTTGGGTCGAACTTTTGGGTAGGGGCAAATTTTGAAAAATCCCACTTTGACCCATTTAGAGTGCTCCAATCGAGTCCAAATGTATGACCGACCCCCACTAACTTTGGAGGCTTGACCCACCTATGCCAGTGGCACACCCCCTGGAACCCCCCTGTGGGGTTCCCCATACAAACATTTCAAAAAATCACCAGTTTTGGCACTTTACATGAAAAAATCAGCGAAATGGCTATGTTTTTTCTTTATTTTTATTTATTTTTTTATTATTTATTTATAATAATATCTATTTTTTTCTCTTTTGAAATTTATTTAGTCAGAACATATGTAAATGAAAAAATTAATTTAAGTTAGTTATAGAAAAGAAACTAAAAAAAATTATTGTGTATTGTGAACTTGTGCTTCTATCCATATCTTCTTGAACCGGTGGCGGTGCGATTATTGAATCATCGGGATCTTGGTATGTTGGCATTGATGACATAGACGTTGCTCCTTGCTCTTCAGTTTCCATCACAACTGCATCCATTGTTAGTCTTCTCTGATTATGTTGATCGTGCATGAACTCTTTGAGGCGTTCGGGAACCCAGCCGCATGCACATGGAGCTGCCTTCAAATCGCATTTACATGTTCCAATGTAAAAAATTGTTTCCAGAGATTTTACATACTCTGTAAATTGTTGGGTTTTGTTTCTTCTCTTGATTTGCTCTTGATACTTATCAAGCACTTAATTCAATTTATTAAATACACTTTTTTTCAGCATTATTTCCATACCAAGATTTCCCAAATTCCATTTAACTTATCTTGTACTTGAATAGTGAATGATTTATGGGAAAACTTTTTTTGTTCTGTTTTAGCACGTTCGCTTAAGTAAAAATAATATCTCAAGATATCCAGATGGGTTGGTAAATTAAGATCAGTCAAATCAGTAGACACACCAAAAACAGTAACAACAACGTGCAAGGGTATATGACTCATTGGGTTTTCGATAGTTGTTGATGTTGTTGTTGCTTCATCTTGCGGTGTAGAGGATGGTGGATTCATTGTTAACTTTTTGATTTGGAATGGTCAACTTCACTTATTATTTTTTTTTTAAATATTTTTTTATCTGAAATTAGCACTTCACACTTTGAGTTCTTCACAACGACTTAATGCATTCACAAAAACTGTTGCGTTATATATGGTCTACGAGACGAGGTAATAAGAATGAAATGGTAATTTCAATGCCACTGGCATGGGTGGGTCGGGCCTCCAAAGTTAGTGGGGGTCGGTCATACATTTGGACTCGATTGGAGCACTCTAAATGGGTCAAAATGGGATTTTTCAAAATTTGCCCTACCCAAAAGCTCGACCCAAATTGGGGGACATCAGAATTCGTGTTAGAGGTATGGTTCCTTCGGCAAAGTTTCTTATTTTGATCCCTAGAATACGATTTTCACAGAGCAATGGGCGATTTTTTTGCCTCCCCACAAATCGACCCGGCCTAACGGGCATATAATGCCAGCGACTCTTCATTTTAACTCTCCACACATGGTTGTGAACTGGGCTGCACTGAACAAATCTTTTCCTTCAACAGCGTACTAACTACGTACTTGTAACGATCTTCTGCAGCATAGCATCTGTTATACTTACCATTGAATTAAATGGCAGTTTTAACACAGCTTGGTGGCCTGGTGGATAGTGTATATAACTCGTGATCAACATGGTGCGAGTTCGAATCCCCACGGAGGCAAAGAATTATTTTTAATATTAAAGTATTTAAGTTTCTTTTTGTAATAAACGCAAGCAATAAGAAAATATAAAATTCTAAGAAAAAATCAGTCGAAAATTTTTCAGATTTCACTCCAAGCAAATCACAGAATGAGGAGTAAAATGCTTCGCTTCAATAATACAAGTTATTAGTATGTATATATAATACATCGTTTTTTTATCAGGCATGTAAAATGTTATGGATCGACAAAAAAAATTTTGTTATCATGGCCAAGAACTTAACAGGCTCAACACGGTTCAACGAATAGATAGCAAAGATTATTGTTAATTTTTCTTTAGTATTCTTCTAAGAGTGTATTGTTTCAGAGAACCAGCCTGTTCATGAAAAAGCAAATCCTCACTAGGGTACTTATACAACACCTTATTGACAATGAAACAGATTTCAAATATCTACTAATTTATTTCTTAGATCGAAGCTGTTTCTGCGAAAGTGAAAACTCGTTGGAGCGCTTTGTAAAGGCAGTAGCGTAGAACCGAAATCTCGTAAGCTTCCGAAAAGCTGCAATTTTACTCGTGAATGTAGCAGTTTCAAGACAATTTGATACCAGAGCGCCTCTCTTAACGAGCTTACGAGGGAGGGGAAAAATTTCTTGTAATAGCTTCTTGGAATTTCAATTGTGAGTTAGGTGGTGTGATATCAGACCCTTTGTCAAGTTTTGCTATGGGGGTTTTATCATAGAAAAGGACTGTTAATACCAGTAGAAAACTCAAACCAATATTGGGAATTTAAAGCAAAATTGTTAACTTTTTAAATTTTTCTTGAGGGTGTCCTTTTTGTTGCTAATAGAAGGACTTTTTAGCTATTTATTTTATTTTTACCTATGATTATTTTAGAAATGATTCAAATTTAAATTTTTTAATTACATTTTAAAAAATATAATTACTAAAATTAACACAAAAAATAAAAATTTAACTTTAAAAATTGTACTAAAACAAGAATTTAAGCATAAAAAATATGTATTTCAAATAAGTTTTTATATTTCCCAACCTAATAAAATGAAATAATAAAAACATTATAAAATTTTTTTTGCAATTTATTAAAAATGTTTTAATCAATTCACCGATTGAAGTTATAAATCAAGAATATACATATGTGGGGCATTTCACATGAGGAGGATAGCGAAAAAAATTGTATCCTTTAGATTTTGTTTCTTTTTGACTATCTTACATCTCAATTGGTCCCTAGCTTGTGTTCAAAATTTTGGCGTAGTGCGAAGCCCACTTTTGAATTTCGTAACATCGCTTAAAATCAAAATATAATTCTTTTCAAAAAAGATTTCGTAGGCACAAATTATATTTCATAGGATACATTATCAAGTAGTAAAATATTAAATCATTTTTAAGTAAAAATGTTGATAATTTTATAAACTTTTGTATATTTAACATGGTGATACAGCGTGGATTGAACTCGGAACCTTTGTATAAGCATCAGCAAAACTTTTTTCTTTGAATTTCCTTGAGTAAAACTAAATAAAAGCCTTATATGGGGAATTGCACTCAAGTTAAAATCTTCTTGAATACTTTCTAAAATTAAAACATTGAATAAGGGTTTATAAACGGAACTCTAATTGAGTAAAAATCTTCTTGAATACTTCCTAAAGTTTCTCCTTCAATAAAGCTTTATATAAGAACATATATAAGAAAATGGAATTTGATGACTTTCACATGGTTCTTTGAAGAATATCTTGAAAAATTTATACAATTTGTACTTTTATACAAGACCTTTTCAAGTTGAGTTGGAACAACTTCAAATATTTTGGTGAGTTTTTTACCTGGGTAATATTTTATAAACAAGTTTGAGAGCTATAGAGATAATATCACCTAAATCAAAACATGACTTTTTTTATAAAAATATTTTTTGATATGAATATGAATATTTATAAAAAAATTTAAATAGTAATTTTTAGAAAAAATTTCATTATATGTGCTTTGAAATTTAAGATTATTTTCAAATGAAAAAATATTAAAAAAAAAAATTGTAAATAAAATTTTTTATTTTCGATATTTTTAAATATTTTGCCAAACTAAAAAAAGATATTCGAAGTTAAAAAATTTTATTCTTAATTTTTCTTATGAACATTTGGTACCATGACTTCGGAAAAACATGTTTTTTAAAAACATTTTTTAACCGACTTCAAAAAGGAGGAGGTTCTCAAGTTCGTCGGTTTCTCTGTTTTTTTTTTTTTGTTTTTTAAATGTATGTACATCGATAACTCCTAAGCCATATGCATGATTGCCATAATTTTTTGTGACCAGATAGGTATCATAAACACGGAAATGCCCGTAAAAAGTGGGCGGTATTCGAGAACTGGGCGTGGCAATACTATATCTCGCAATACTACATATATACTACTGTATCTCGAAAAATATTAACACTAGGGTACTGCAATTTAGTGTACGGGTAGGCACACTTATTACAAATTACCGTCAAGAAAATGAGCGTTATTTTACAAATGGGTGTGGCAATATTAAAAAAGTGTAGCTTGCATAATTTTGAGACTAGAGTACTGCAATTTAGTATAGGGGTTGGCATTATTATTACAAATTATGGTCAAGAAAGTGGGCGTTATTCGACAAATGGGCGTGGCAATATTAGAAAAACACTGTATCTCAAATAATATTGGTACTAGTGCCCTGCATTAATTTCTTCATGAATGCTTTGAAGTTGGCGGTTCTGATTAAAAGTCTGATTATATTAGCGCCGTCCTTAAAAGCTTTTGTAATCATGAAGAAATTAATATATTTATGATAATAAAACAAATAAGAAAAAAAATTAAAATAATAAGATTTCATATGTAACAATATCTTTAAATAAATTATCAACTATGACCAAGAAATTAATAGGAAAAGTAATTTTAAATTATTTTTTACTTTGTAGTGATTTTGTAGTCGGTTGTTTATTTTTTTAAACGTTTTTTCAACTGAGAAATCTTCTTCGAAAAAGTCATAATTAGATTTTAGGTGATTTTACCAATAATTCGGAAACTAGACCTCGCACAGAACCAAATTTACAAAAGTTAAAGAGTTATGAAATCGAACATATCAAATAAGTGTGTTCGAATAGATAAAATTTTTAGTGGTGGGCCTTATGTGAAACATCTCATAAAAAAACGAAAAAAAACGAAATGGCCATTTCAGCCCTTGAAAGGACTTTGACCGAGCTTCTTATGATCAATTGTGTTGTGTGTGATGTGAAATGTTTGACACAAATGATCGAGAACTGGACCTACATGTTTTACGCCGACTCCGAACGGCTTATGTTCTCAAGAAGCTTTTCATGGCAATTTTTACTCTTTGAGGTTTGCCATTGTCTGCAGAGAGGTGACGTCCGAACAAAAAAATTCATTCAATTAAAAAAACTTTCTGTGTCGGATGGAGGATTCAAACCTGGGTTCTCTGGCGTAAGAGTCAAACATCTCATAATTGGTTTTATTTCCTGGAAATAGATTTTCTGGATTTTACGACTTTTTAACTTTCAAAAATGAATGAAAAAAATCCATTTAATCGAACATTTTCTGAAAGGATTGGGGTTCTATGTACTAGCATATTGCATAGAAAATGTTTACCTATTTTTCTACAATTTTTAAGAATATGTTCGCCTTTAAAATAGTCAATAATGTTACTTTAATATACAATAATTATAAAATTAATTCATATATGGTGAATGTAACCTTTTTTAAAGTAAAGCTACATTTTCAAATTTTTTTTTTAAATGCAATGAAAATGATAATATTTGCTTCTTAAAGCAATATTATATCATTTGCTCAATTTTTCTTAAAAGAAAAATATGAAGTTTGGTTTTTTAAGGTCTGACTTGTATTGTTTTTCATACTTTTTGAACTCTATAAGGGGGAAGTTTCAACACCGAAAGTAACCCTATGGGCCTGTGTGATATCATCATCAGTATCCAAGTATCATACCATAAGTTATTTAGTTATTGAGTTGCACAGTAGTAATGTTGATTCTAATATTATTAGTTTTTGTAAATATTCCTGACCTAACTTACTTTAAAAATTCAAAAACAAATTTTTCATTTCCAACCTTTACACATGAACGTTGCGCAAAAAGCTTAGCGGCATCCTTCGCTATATTAGTTTTATCATCGGTATTGTGTTTTATTTTTTCCATTTTCAATTCTCTATGTATTGCTTAAATACTGCATTCACAGCTTTTTCAAAGTATTTATTGTTGTTGCTCTTCTTATAGCTGCTCATTGAAATTGCATGCCTTGGTGTCCATTAAAATGAAGCACATTATTATTATATTATTCTTGTTTTGATTTGCATTTCTAAATTATTCTGCCGGCCATGTTGCAACGCATGCCATCTCCGTCTTTCGGCGACATCATTATTGTTTAGTTAACTCGTTATTGTCGTCGTTGTTGGCCTTTCGCAGCATTATGAGGTGTAACACTTTTTATTAAATCCTGTCATACTCATTCATTTCTCATCTACTTCATGTGTATGTCTACCTCTATGGGCTTGTGTATGTGCATGTGTGTGTTTGCTTGAGTCATTGTGTTAAGAGAATTGTGTGTTTGTTTGTTTTTTTTTTTCTATTGTTCTATTGTTTCTTCGTATTTGTGCGTTCTTTGTGCATGTGTGCATGAATGATTTTTGTCTTGTTCTTCTCATATTTAATTGCATTTAAGGTTTGTTTTGTGCTTATTCTTCGGTTTGTGTTCTTGCTTAGCTGTATTTGTTTTTTTTTGTTTATTTTTTTTGTGTGGAGCTTGAGCTGTCGTCATTTTTCAACTCTTTACGCATAAGCTACACAACAATTCTTTGGTATTAGTGTTGATTTTATCATTGCTGTTATTGTTCTGCGCATTGCTTGGGTTGGTTCTCGTATTTATATTTATTTTCACTTGTCGTACAACTTTATGCTTTAATGAGACTTTTAAAATTTTAATTATGGAAGCATCCGGTTTGAATATTTTAAGGTTCGTATTATTTTAATTGGATTAACAAAGGGCAATGTGTTTCTTTAAGGATAATCATGTCCGACAAATTGTGCTGTTTTTATGTTTACAAAATGGTTTACGATACAATTTTAAGACAAATGTTGTGTTCATTCCAGCCTAGGGGTTCAAAAAACTTTTTAGCTTAGGAACTTTCCAAATTTGTTTTAAACAATTGTTTTGAAACCTCAAGTTTTTGTTAAGATATAGCTTTTAAATATTGATTACCATTCATTTGTATTATATTTAAGATTTATTTGATTACTATATTTAAGTTTTCTTGAAGCTAAATTAAATTTTTTTTTCAAAATTTCTGTTTGCTATTTGTACTTTTTGTTTTTGTAATATTTTAAGCTCTTCTATTAACACTTTTTGTATTGCATTTTATGCTATTTAAATCGTTTCTAGAGACGTTTTAAATCAGCTTCTAGTTGGTAGCTTAAAAGTTATTTGAAATTTTCGCTTGCCTGCATTTCACATGTATGCACACACACACATGCATAGTTAAACACATTATTAACTGAAATTCTTCTTATCACAAGAAAATAACAAAATGTTACTAGTTCGTGCTGACAAAAATAGGGAAGCAACTGAAGCGAAACAAATGCAGAAATGGCCAATTTACAATTGTACACACACACATACAACCTAACAAGCAGCTGGCCAAAATTTCAAAAACTCTGCGCTCAAAGGCTCTCATACGCACTCACATTCACTCGCACACACACACACACACACACACACACACAGGCTGTCTTTAAAATATAAACTTAGCTATGAAGCAATCTTAAAAAAGCAAACATAGTAAAAATTGATGTTTGTAGGCAGCGGGTCCTGCACAAAGTAGCAAAAGATACAGACAACAGCAGCAGCAACCGGTCCAGCTTTTTGGGCACTTAAAATACATACAGCATAGAGCAAAGTAAAGATAAATAAATAAAATTCAAAACGAAAACTTTAAAATGCAATAAAAAATATTTCAAATGAAACTGATTCAGAGTGGACACAAGTTGTTTGAATGATTGTGTGTATGTATAAAATGCACTTGAAACATTTTTTTTTTGTCAGGCATTGAAACATTATTTAGTTCAATCTTAGCGTTGAAATAAATTTATTTCTAAAATTTTCCCATAAATTCGTTCACATTAATATTCAATTCAAATGGTTTCATTTTTACAATTTGTCAGATGATTTAAAACTTGTGCTTGTTTATTTTAAAAAAGTCGTTAAAAACATAACTGTCTTACCTAAAATTAGCATCCATCATATAATAACTATTTTCATTGCATAAAAATCTTTGTCATTTAGACAGACATTTAGACATTCCTGTTAGAAAGGATTTTGATGACATAAACATATAAATATATTTGGATAGAATCCCTCCCTAATAGGGTCCAGAAGGTATAAAAAAATAATACGAATGATATATAAAATCAAAAGTTAATATTTTCCTTGTTGAGAAAAATTTTGAAAATGATAAAAACTTACTTGTAGATGCAAAAATTATCATTTGCAATTCAAATTAAAAAAAAGGCTGTGCGAATAATCGCCCAAGAGAAAATCGCCCAAAGTGCCAAAATAAGCAATCGCCCAAAAATTTGGCTAAAAATTTTGGGCGATTGTTCATTTGGATTTGGATGATTTGACGCAATAATTTTGGGCGATTGTTCATAATGAACGTCCGCCCAAAATTCGGAGAATGAATAATCGCCAACGTTAATACGCAAGTATAAAGAATTAACCATAAAAATGCATTCATTGAACTCAAGTATGCTATACTTGATAAAATTTGAATATTTCGGGCTTACATTTTTACAGTACACTCTCAATATTATACTTCCGAAAAATTTAAAAAAAAAAAATACTTAGAAGTCCAAACACCAGAATACATCCTCAATTGATTTTATAAAAACTTATTCAGCTGCAAGTCTTTTTGAAGAAAAAGATATGCGTATATTTTATTTTATGAGATTTTATGCACTTGTGTATTAAATATTAGTACCGTGTGAAACTTTTTTGCCAAATACGGGTTTTGTTAAATCAACATAAATTTACATATGATTTTATTTCAAAACGATTCCTCAGCTGAAACAATTTTTATAAAAAAAAAAAAATATTATTAGTGATTTTTTTTTTTTTTTTGAGAACAGGATGGTTTTAAAAGGGAAAAAATAAAATAATAAAATATCAAATAATAATTGTATTAAAAATAATAGTATTTAGTATTTAAAAATTGTGTAGACAGTTTTTGAAAAACTCGCTTAAAAAAGCATTCATTCTCCAACGTAAAATTTTAGGAATGCATTAAGAATGAATGCCTTATTATGAAATATTTTCAAAACATAAAAAAGTTAATGGTGCGACCTTGAAAAATGTGAATGAAATATTTAAAGGCTAAAAATATTTATTTTCATAAAAGTTTTGATAAAAAGCTACACCACAAAAAAGCTCAATTTAACACTCTAACAGGCAAGACCTTAAAAATTATCGGATCAAGCCAATATGTGTTTTTCACGTAGATGTAGGCACAGAACCTTAAGTTTTAATTTTCAGGTAAGCAAAACTGTCTGTAATAAACGCCACGAGAAAAATAGTGAAGACCGTCTCCAGACGGTCTTGCCGGGTTACACGTAAAAATAAACACAGTTAAATTATTTCTACAAAACAAGTTCTATTATAGAACCAATTAAAAAATTTTTAAAAAAAACATATTATTTTGTATGGTCATAGTCCCAGAAACAATTTTTACCAACCTGGCCGCATAAATCTAGGTCGCATTTGGAACAAACGACTTGTGTGTCAGACTTATTGCAATGTTTGCACTTTTTTTTGCCTTTTCTATCTACCTAAACTGGAAAGAGATCGTCACCATCGAATTGAACATCAGCAACTTGATGGACAGATCTTTTTCCAACACCTGATATGCCAAGCTGTGGTAAAATTGGTCCATGGTCAACAGAAACTAGTTCAGCAGCTATTTCCTCACGGAAATTTGGAAGCAGTAGAAGATGTAGCTCATCGGATGCATTGCAGGAAACATCTGAATTTTCGGCATGCATTCGCTTGCACAATATAAATGCATTTGTAGAGGCCATGTTCACAAAATGGTAGAACAATTTTATCATAATATTTCTAGCCTTAGGTTTTATATGGTATCTACCCATGAGCCCATTCATTAAGTCTACTCAACCCATGTGAGCATTGTATTCTCGGATTATTTGAGGGCAGTTGTTTTCAATGAATTTCTTCTGCTTTCTATTATACCGAGCAGCCTTCGCTATTTGTTCATCAGGACTGGTTCTTGCGAAACGTTCATTACCGACATATGTAGATGCCAGGCGGACGCATTTGCTATCCTTCCATAACATTGTGTTCACATTGATTCCATTGAGTGACGTCATATATTCTACGCAAAATCTTCTGTCCTTTCCAAGTGGCAGCTTACAAGTGGCTATAAAAACAAGAGAAAATCTAGCATTTTTGATTAAGAAAAAAAAAATAAAACAAAAAAGCAAATGTGCCTCTCACTGTGTCCAAATTGTAAATTCCCCTGGCTTGCAAATAAACTAATAATGGCAGCGAGGTGTAGAAGTTAGCAAAGCACAATACATGATGAACGATATTAGGGATCGTTTGCGATAAGCGAATCACAACATTTGATGTGGTATTTATAGCATTATAGATGATGCATTTATAGCCTCTATAGCCGTGGTCTCAGCCACACTCATATTATGAATTTATTTGGCAACGGTCTGTTCATGGTCTGACAATGTTTAAAGCGCGATGTTATCAAAAACATAATTTGAATCAGCAACACTGTCATCATTATCAAAACTTTCATTCTTACCTCTCCCCACAGAATCGATGAGCTCAAGTAATTGCTCATCAGACATTGCCCCCAAATTGATATTTTTTCGTAAACGATTAATACGATTCATTTTTCATACAAAAATCAAATATGACTGTAAAAATAATTAAACAATAGGTGAAAGCAAAACTAAAATAACGGAGATCGAAAGCTGGCAAGACCGTCTACAGACTGTCTTCACTATTTCGTTTTCACTTTACATATATTATGACATACAAGTGAAAATGTATACACAATATACTGTTAAATAATTAAGTCAATCACTTTTTCCTAAATGTTTTTTGTTTATGTAATAAACAAAACCGATATTTTCAAAATAATTTACTTTGCTGATTTGCTGACTTTTCGCACTTCACTGACGAAAGCTCACGAACGGCTTGTCAGTGGGCGTTCTTTGATAAACCAAAATATCAATAAAAGTGTTCTTCTCACAATTTTCACTGATTAAAAAAAACAAAAACTCCAAAATGAAACTGGAGCACAAAAACAAAGACCGTCTACAGAAGCCCTTACCTGTTAGAGGGTTAAGATCTCTAAAATATTTCCTTAGCATCGTTTTGCAAGACTAACGGTTTTGAATATATAGTTGTTTTATAACATGTCCGAATCACAAATTTTGATTTTTTTTTTTTTTAATTTTCCGCAGTGTATAACTCGAAAAAAAATACAAAAAAAAATTATGCAAAAACTTCTAGTTCTTCTAGTGATATACGTACCGATATGCAAGTACCAAATTTTTGCAAATATGTAAGTTTCGAAAAGCGTCCGATTTGACATGGTGTCACCGATATGTATATTCTTGAATATTACTTCAACCGAAAAATTTATCATTTTTCATTGTGTTTTTTTTATAAAGATATAATTATGTCTATATTTTTTTTTTATTGTTAATAACATATAATTATTTATTTAGAAATTAATAAATTTTTTAACTTTTTTTTAGTAATTTTTATTTTAAGCTTATAATGTTGCATTAGTGAGAGAAGTTTTTACTTTTTGTATAAATTTTCGCCATTTTTTAATTTCAAAGGCAATTAAAAGTAAATAACTGTTAGCAATTTGGACCATTTCACAAAAAGTTATAAAAATAAAAAATTTAGTTCTTAAAATTTAATTGGTCTAAAAATTCAAACAACCTTATGTTTGAACCTTACGTTCTTTTTTTTTGAGTTATTTTTTTAAAAAACAACACATCCAAAAATAGTTTTTAAAAAACAAACGATTTTGTTTTGAAAAGTTACCATAACCTTATTTATAATATTTTACTGATACTTACAGACTTTCTTTTATGAAATAGTTTTCAATTTCAAATAATCAAAAATCTTTGCAGAATAAAAGTACCGACGAATTCCGACGAATTAATATTTTTACTGGCAGTAAAGTTGAAATTTTTACTAAATATTCTTTTGTTGGTGTGATGACTTCAAGCTTTCAAAATTTTATACTATATCATACAACGCATTCTTCGCAACATTCTTTGCAAACTCAGAGCGTCGTACGTCAGCCTGCCTTGCAGGTGCTTACATCTACTCTCTTACCAGTTCACCATAGTTCTTCGCCCGCTCTTCGCAATTTTATGATCGCAACCCAGATGACCAAATATTCGCTTTACTATCAAAATGCGAGTGGTATGCGAACTAAATCTTCGAAATTCCTGAGATCATTGCCTCTGCGAGAATATGATTTTGTAGCCGTAACTGAAACTTGGTTGCATGGAGATATTGCAAATGAAGAATTTTTTGATAAGCACTATATTGTTCATCGACGCGATCGCTGTGCAATTTCTACAGGACGTGATAGGGGGGGAGGAGTACTTTTAGCTGTTAAGGCTTTTTTAAATAGTAAATTAATACCTTTGCCAGAAGTTGATGGTAATATAGAGCAAATTTGTGTGGAAGTAAATTTTGAGGGGTCTAAATCTATTTACTTTATGTTATCTTACATTCCACCAAATAGTGATTTAAGTATTTACCAAAAACACATCGAAAATATTGAATTTGTTGTTAATAGTTTGAACTCTAATCAACAGGTTATTTTATTAGGTGACTTAAACATGTGTAATATTTTATGGTCTTGGGAGGGGGATAAGCTTGTGCCATTGAATGTTAAATCTGAAAGTGATTCGTTAGTAATATCCTTCTTGCTAACGAATAGTTTTGAACAAATTAACTTTGTCAAGAACGACATTGATCGAATACTTGACCTTGTTTTCATCACTGGTAACATAAAAGCCAAATGCGACCTGAATTTGCTGCCTATTTCTGTGAATACAGTTCATCATAAGGCGTTGCATGTATCTTTTGAATTTTATAGCTTTGATAAAAATCCTATGCATGATAATTACTATCGCGATTTTTCTAAAGGTAACTTTTTTTCAATTAATGAATACCTGGCATCCGTTGACTGGTCAGTTCTGAATGCTCTTTCTGATCCAAGGGATACTTACAATATTATATGTGAAAAATTAAAATTTTCAATCTCGGAATTTGTTCCTTTAAAACGCACCAGTTCTAATAGTAAGCCACCATGGCTTAACGCCAGGTTATTAAATCTTAAGAATATTAAAAATAAGGCTTTGAAAAAATTTAAGCAAATCAACAGTGAATTAGATCGTTTGTGCTTTGTTCGCGTAAGGAAGGAGTTTGATTTTCTCCACAGCTTTTTATTCAAACAATATATGTATAGCATCGAATCGAAACTAAAATCTCATCCTTCTGCTTTTTGGGACTTTGTTAATACGAAGCGGAAAACTAATGGATTTCCATCAAGTTTAGAATACTTAGATGAAAAGTCTTATAACACTCTTGATTCTTGTAATTTATTTGCAAAATATTTTCAAAGTGTTTATGAAAAACACAAAAATATTCAGAGTCTTACTTTTGGACCTCCAATTTTAAGTCCATTGCAAAATTTTTTAGTCAGCGACGAAGATGTGAGGAATGCCATTTCAAATTTGAAACCAAGTTACAAATCTGACCATGACGGTTTTCCACCCATGTTATTTAAACTATGCTTGGCTAATATAACAGTACCGCTTGTATTGCTATTTCAGTTATGTTTAAATGAATGCACCTTTCTAGAATGTTGGAAAACTTGTTCGATAGCTCCGATTTTTAAATCCGGCGATCGATGCAATGTAGTTAATTATAGAGCTATTGTCAAACAGGGTATTTTTGCTAAACTATTCGATGATATCATCAAAGCCAAGCTATTGTATTGTATTAAAAACCATATAAGTTCACTACAACATGGATTCCTGCCAGGTAGGTCAACATGTACAAATTTAGCGTTGATTACAAATCAAATAATCAGCAGCTTTGAGCAGCATAGCCAGTTGGATGTTATTTACACTGACTTTTCAAAGGCATTTGATAAAGTCGACCACCTCATTCTTTTAAATAAGTTGAAGCAGTTTGGAGTCTCTGACCATCTTGTTAAATTCTTTAAAAGTTTCTTAACGAACAGAAAACTTTTTGTTAAAATTGGTTCTTTAAAATCCGATATTTTGGTGGATGCTTTTTCTGGTATACCCCAAGGTACCCACTGTGGACCGCTTCTTTTTTTAATTTTTATTAATGATTTACCGCAGCACTTTCAACACTCAAAGTGTCTTATGTTTGCGGATGATGTTAAATTATTTCTAAAAATTTCTATGCTTTCAGACTGTCACAACCTGCAGTCGGATTTAGATGTTTTAAATAATTGGTGTGTTTCTAATAAACTATTATTAAATATTAATAAGTGCAGTGTTGTGTCATATACTAGATGTGCCGACCGAATAACGTTCGATTACTCAGTCAATAATTGTCATATTACTCGTAAAAACGAAGTCAAAGACTTGGGTGTGATATTTGACTCTAAGCTTAAATTTACCAATCATATTGACCTTATTGTAGCTAAATCATACTCTATGCTTGGTTTTATTAAAAGAAATACGCAAGACTTTAAAGATCCTTTGACGGTTAAGGCTCTATATGTGGCTTTAGTTCGAAGTCATTTGGATTACTGCTGCCTGATTTGGGATCCATATTTTGATGTTCATTCTAATAAAATTGAAAGTGTCCAAAAACGTTTGACTAAATATGCCTTAAGTAAAATGTGTTGGCCGGATGGTCTCCCTTCATATATAGCTAGACGTAAATTTCTTGGGCTAACTTCCCTTCAGGAGTCTCGGATTCCTTTCATAGGACAATTTATGCTGCTAATGAGTCAATTGCTAGGTGCGTTGATTTGTGCAATAGTCTTTCTCAAGTAATAAATTTCGATGTAAATGGGTATAGATTTAGATTAAATTTATTCACTGTATTTAATTAAATGTATTAGTCTGTAAGATTTGAATCCGTAGACTGAATTAATAAATAAATAAATAAATAAATAAATAAATATATATTATAATAATAATATTAAAATTCAAATATAATTTCCTCGTACTGCGACTTTGAATTGTTTAAAAAATATGTTTAAAATAATGTTAATATAGAATAAAATTTTATGCATTTGTATTTTATACATTTCCTTAAATATTGATAAAAATGATTCTTTTTTATCACAAAAACTGCTTTGCATGCTTAACATAAACACTAAGCCACTCACAAGATATACAACGGAATGTGTTTTTTCTGATATTCTTTGCTCTACGCTCTTTATTGTAGTATTTAGGATAAAAACATAAGATATCCAAAAAAAAAAAAAAACTAAATGTCGATAGTGACTAAAAACTAGGCGCCCTGGGTCTTAAGACCAAAAAACTTCATACAAATGGGGCATGATATAATTACTTTATAACTTTTAAAACAACAGCTTTACATTGTTGAATTATATGAATATTTTTATGAATATTTTATGCTGTGAATGTCAAAATTTGGAGGTAGTTTTTCTTTCTTTTTTTTTTTTTTGGATCGACTCTCGATAATTTTTGGAGTGAGATATATCCCAAATTTATGTATTGAATTTTTTTTTTTAATTACTCAACAGAGTCTTAAAGCTTCTTTGAAATTTTTCCCATTATAATTTTTCAGTGTTTCTCCTACAATACTGTTTCTTTTTTTAGCACACAAAATCTAGCCTTTCCCAAATCCCATATAGCTGTGTGCGTGTTTTAGAATTTGTGTTGGGTGTGCTTATATTGAATAAAATCTGGCGCTTGCGAAACAATTTATTTCGCATAAGTGGAAATTGCAGTGCAGTTGTAACCACTTGCTTGAACACACTCGTCCACACACACACTCACTAAAACTTATTCTTTATCTCTGAGCATGCGTGTGTATGTGTGATCTTGATTGCCTCACATACGGGTTAAAGTTAATGCGTTGCAGATGAGCTGCGTTGCATTCACTGTGAAAGCCAAAAGTCAAGAGCTGCTTCTTGCAACGGTTCACTGGACAGAGGCGAATAATGACGAAAATCGAGATAAAATTGGCAACAATAACAACTTGCTTGCTATACGAAGTTATGTTTGTGAAAGTCTGTTTAAATAAAAAAAGAAAACTTCAACAAAATTACAGCTCTAAAAGCTATTTTTAAATAAATACTTGATGATCAAAATATAAGCAGCAAAATTAGAAAATATGAAGTTAATATGACAGGAAGAAAGAAAGAATATTATAAAAAAAAATTTAAATTTAATTACAGTTTTCATAATAGAAGAAAAAATTAAATTTATTTACAGCAAACAGGCTGTAGAAAAATAAAAAAAAACCCAACTGCAACAACATCAACAGCAGCAACGCAGCTGATTCGATTATATTCTCAAGTCTGGAGGCAGCTGATGATAGTTGGTGACACTTTACAGGCAGACAGTGGCTATAATGAACAGTCACACACACTGGCACCTACACCAAACTCAAACCAATACACAACCACACACAAGTTGCCAACAGCTTATGCATGTATTCGTTATAATTATCCTTGGCTTTGCGCTGAATAATACGGTCAGTAAATTTAATTAACTTCTCATAAGGATGAATAGCCGGAACATCAACAACAACAATAAGAGTAAAAAAAAAACAGCTACAAAAACAACACTATTAATAAAGAAAAACAGCTACATGTACACATTTATATAGAGTATAAAGTACTGCATGCTGAACTGCCATAAGTTATCAAGTCAAAATTGAGTTACTCAATATATCCTCGTTATCTTTGCGTTGAGCTTTAAGTGTCACTTTGTAGTTTTCTGTTGTAGTTGGTTGTTTTTACTCTTTTTGGTTTTTTTTTTCTGAGACTTTAAAGTTATATTTTTTCGAAAATTTTTACATCATTATATGATATATGAGTAACATTAAATCACTATTAACTTGTGTTCAAATAAGAACATTAAATTAGATGAGGTGGATACACATTTTTTTTTTTTTTGCAGAAATCAATAATTCCTCAGCAAAATCAGAACTTCGCTCATGTTTTGTTTTTAAATTAAATTTTTTTTATACGAATGCCGAAGGGGCAACCCCAGAAGGGTAACAGTTAAGAGGCATTTTCGAAAGAAGAGCCCAAAGTTTTCAAGAGCTTGTAGCTCGTACACTATTGCTTCACTTGAGCTAGCTTCTTTTTTGAAATTAATTCCGAGGTTTATTTCAGTGAGTGACAGAATTGATTTATTCAATTTTTGTAAGTCCTAAATTAGTCAGAAGAAATGATAAAAATTAATATAAGAAAGTCCAAACTCTTTGTTATTAAAGTTAATATTAAGATTATCAATTTAACTGATTTATTTACTTGCACATTTTTTTAATTGTTAGAACAAATTATTTATTTAATATATACCATATACATTTTTTTTTTTTATTACAAAAATATTATAAATGCAATGCCTTTTCTGAGTTTAGAAAAATTTAATGATGTTTTGTCTAGTACACGTATTTTTTGACAAAGAAATACGAATTGGTTGTAGACTTTTGTTCAAAAACCACAGATTTTATGTTTCTTATTCTTCAGATTTACATGAATCGGTTGACTTGCTTACATCGTTTGTTTCTTTTTGAAACGTTTATATATTTTTTGACAAAATATTTTTAATTTTTTTTCAGTTAAAGGCCAAAGCACTGCATGCATCGAAAATAATATTTTAAGAATTAGTTTCCACAAACGAACGAACAGGCACAATTTTAATATCTATTTTCTGCAAGCGAACGAACGAATCAACATCTATTTTCTACGAACGAACAACTTTTTTCTACGAACAAACATCTACTTTCAACGAAAGAACGAAAAACCAAATTTATTTTCTTTCCCTACAAAAGAGAAAAAAAAAGAGAGTAGGTCTCGCTAGAGATTGATTATATAAAATTTAAGTGCACATTTTTGTTTCCAAGTAAATTCAAAAGTATTGGGTCGTTTGTTATGAAAAAGTTTTGAATGCCATATTTGGGCTACAGCACAGCATAGGGGTATTCTTATTTCGAAATCTTAATAATATTTTTAATAGTAATATAATACTTTTAATAATATTTTTAATAATTTAATGTTTAATTAAAGTATGACATTTTTTAAGAAATCATCCCATATGCCACGAATTGCTTGATGTTTTTTTTTCACGTGTTTGTTGTTGCGAGAATTTCAATAAGCTCCATGGTTTTCTCTGCTTTTCTCTTTTTCTGCTCAGCTAACACAGCACAACATAAAAAACACATGAGCCTCGTGCGAGGCGAAAAGAGAAATACATATAAAAACAGTGCTAAGCTGCAGAACAAAAGAAAACAAAACAAAAGAAAAAATGTTTTTTATTTCCTTAGACATGCATTATTTTAAAGGATGATGTCACACGGTGATCGTTTGAGCGGCGTTCAAAAGTTTTTGTTGCTTTCAATAGAAACTGTCAAATAACAGTGAGATTGAGAGCGGATAAACACATTGTAGAGCTATCAAAATTTGTTCATTTCTGAACGCAGGCGAAGACTTAGAAGTTATTTGTGATTCTACTTCTGTTTTCTACAAACGAACGAATAAACGTCTACCTTCTTCGAACGAACATCTGTTTTCTACGAACAAACAAAACAACAAAATATTTATTTGTTGTCCGTCTGTCGACACGATTACAGCCGCAATTTTAAAGCTATAGCGATGGAGTTCACAATAAAAGTTTATTTTTAAAAAAGAAAGTTCCAGTTCGAAAATGGGACAAATCGGATGAAAACCACGCCTTTCTTCCATAATAAGTGACTTTATATTTACCGTAAAATGTCTTTAAAATCCACAAAAATTAAAGAAATTCCTTGAAATTTGGCAGGTTCGCTTTGCTCTTTAGTCTTAATCCTGGCTATGAAATTTGGAAAAATCGGATGAATGCAACGCCTATCTCCCATACAAAGTGGCTTTATTTTAAAAGTAAAATCACTTAAAAATCTTTTCAAATTAAAGAAATGTCTTGAAATTATGCATATAGGCTTTGATATACGTAGGGTGCCTTTTATATTTCGGGATTTGGCAACCCTGGTGTTGCAATCTGTCAACTGAAAGCTCTATCGCAAAGTTTGACATTTGTTGGCTTATAAGTACTCAGAACGTTTTGACATACGAGCGCTATTTGTGTTGTTTATAGTAACTTAAAAGATTCATCTCGGTCTAAAAATGGAATTAAATCGTGAACATTTTCGTGCGATTATTTTTTACAACTTTCGACGTGAATTAACACAGCAACAGTGCATGGATGAACTTAATTCAATTTTTGGCGATGAAGCTCCATCAAGGACCAGTGTTTATCGATGGTATGATGAATTCAATCGTGGTCGTAGTTCACTCTAAGACGAATTTCGTGAAGGTCGTCCGAAATCAGCTGTTGTTCCGAAAACCATTGATGCTGTGCGCGAACTGATATTGCAAGATCGTCATGTTACCTATCGTGAGATTGAGGCAACCTTAGGCATAAGTGGGACCAGCTTACATTCAATATTGCATAAACATTTGACTGTCAAAAAAATTTGTTCGCGTTGGATCCCACACAATTTGTCAATCGCTCAAAAAAAGGCTCGTGTCGATTGGTCGAAGGAAATGCTCAAAAAATACGATCGTGGTGCTTCGAAACACGTCTATGACATCGTGACAGGTGATGAATCGTGGATTTACGCGTATGAGCCCGAAAGTAAACAGCAGTCGACTGTATGGGTGTTTCAAGATGAGCCAAATCCAACAAAAGTTGTTCGCGCACGAAGCACTTCCAAGCAAATGGTCGCCTGTTTTTTCGGAAAATATGGACATGTCGCAACCGTACCACTAGAACAACGCAGAACAGTCAACTCTGAGTGGTACACAACCATTTGTTTGCCAGTTGTCTTCCAAGAAATCAGGAAAACCAACCGCCGAAGACGGATCACTCTTTACCACGACAATGCGAGCTCTCACACATCGGCTCAAACAACTGCATTTTTGAGCACCCAAAACATCGATTTGATGGGTCATCCGCCGTATAGTCCTGACTTGGCACCGAATGACTTCTTTTTATTCCCAACCGTGAAGAATAAACTGCGTGGACAACGATTTTCGACGCCCGAAGAAGCGGTTGCGGCATTCAGAATGCATGTTTTGGAGATACCTCAATCAGAGTGGCAAAAGTGCTTCGACAATTGGTTCAAACGCATGCAAAAGTGTATAGATCTTAATGGAGAATATTTTGAAAAACAATACAGTGATTTTCGATGATTAATATTTGTTTTTGTTCTCTAATCCCGAAATATAAAAGGCACCCCTCGTATAACATAGACCACCACTATGATATTTGGCAAAATCGAATGAAAACCACGCCTAGCTCCCATACAAATTGGCTTTATTTTAAACGTTAAGTCTCTTAAAAATCTACAAAAATTAATGAAATGTCTTGAAATATTGCACATTAGCTTTGATATATAATATGCACCATCTCTATGATATATAGCAAAATCGAATCAAAACCAATCCTACTTCCCATACAAAGTGACGTCATAAAAATAGGAAAACTTTCGTTAATATATAAAACTGCATGCCATTGTGTATGTCGTGGCTAAAGAATTCGAATATACTTCAATATGGCTGCGGGGGGTATTTTAGCTTCGGTACCCTGCCGAAGCTCCACCCTTACTAGTTTTTAAATCAATTGGAAACCAAAAAACTCGATGTGAAATCGACACAATTTCAAAGATTATGCATAAATTTTATATTTTTATTGAAAAAGGAACTAAAACTAAAATAAAGAAAAATTATTCAAGCACAGTGCTTGCAGGTATATAGGCCAGCCTGTACCTAACCTTACCTGTAAAAATAACTTAAATGTATAACATACACAAATAATTAAGTGGTTTCACTGCAATTTTATTTAAATGACGAGGTTTAATCAAAAAAATGCTTAATATTTAATTTTTTTAGCTGGCTCACAACCGGGAATTCGAGTGGCTTATAACCGGGTCTGATCAGCAATTTGCAAATGACATCGCATTTTTTATGATGTTCATATTTGCTTATATCATTTTATAGTATTGAGCTACAAGTCCTTTTTGTAGTAATGCTTTTTTACCGATTCACAACCAACTCTACCGCTTTGAACATAATTCAATATTACTTTTTTTACTGTATTTTACAAGATATTTTGTTTTATATCATGTTAACTTATGAAAAGTGTTGCCATTGAATATACTAACATTGGGGTTACCATTAAAATTAAATCTATATATATAAAAATGAATGTATGTCTGTATGTCTGTTTGTGCTTTATAGGAGGCCAAACCACTGGACCGATTTTCCTGAAATTTTCACAGCGTCTTAATATGACTCTGGAAGGAATATTAGGCTATATAAATTTGTGCTTGGACAAAGGGGCGTGGGCCCGCCCATATAACCCAAAACTTAAAATCGTCATATCTTCGGCATTTTTGAACCCACGGAAATGATATTTGGTACATATAGTATTGGCATGAATAGAAATACGTACCATAAAAAAAGTGGGCGGGACCACGCCCATTTTTGGAAAAATTAAAAACTGTAATATCTTCCAAACTACTGGACCGGTCGACATGAAATTTTCACAATAGGACATTGTTACGAAATAATAAGACCTTGGCTACATAATATTTTGATCAAACGAAGGGATGGTGCCACGCCTACACAACCGAAAACTTAAAATCCTAATATCTCTGTCAATAATTGGCATAGAATGATGATATTTGCTACATATCATGTTTTCTTAAAAAGAATTATATGCCATGTAAATAGTGGGCGGGCCACGCCCCTTTCTTTGCATTTGCAATAATTAATTCATAATCAAATAAATAAATTTTTATTAATATCTAAATACTTTTTATTTTATCACTATAGGGGTAGCGAAGCACACCGGGTTCAGCTAGTATTTTATATTTACTGTCTCATAACCGTTAAATTGACTGTCTCATAACCGGGAATGGCTCACAACCGGAGACATTCTCCTAGTGAATGTTTGTAAATTTTCTGGGGCACTATAATTGATTCACAGATTCGAAAAAATATATCTTTTGTGATTTGTTCCAGTCATGGATAAGATTTGGGTTTAATCTGCAAGATGCTAATATACTAAAGATATAATGGGTTTATTTGATATATTTCTGGGTCCGATAAAAATAGAACTCGTCCTATTCATGCATAGTCCACACTCTTTGTCAGTTATAATTGGCTAACACTAGCAAATATGTTAGCTGGTAAACTTCCTATCCTATTCTTATATCGACGCTTTGTCACACGCCTATATTATATGGAAAACAGTTGAGTGCAAAAAGAACGTGAAGCTACACGCTCTTTTTGCATAAAACGACCTAAAGCTCCTCTCATTGAAGTGGTCGCTAGTTTATGACTAACAAGACTGGTACTCATTCAGGGAGTATTCCTGGTTGGCAAAAATTCTTGTTTGATTTTGTTCATAATTTTATTGCTTGTATATTTGAGAATATCACCCTAAAAGGGTTTTTTGAAATTCAAAATACTTTAGGAGATGTGGCCTTTTTTGTCCAGCAATGTTTTCGCCAAAATGCGATTTTATTAATTTGGCTACTTTTTGAATGCAACTGTTTGAAGCAACGCGTTCCTTAGTAGGTATAGGTATAGTTTGTAGGTATAGGTGTGATAGAAAAAGTTACAGAAATAAAAATAAAAGAAACAGTGCAGTGCTGTGGTCATTCGCACCGAAGCATATGTACACTGGCGCACGCACTATTGGGATTGCCAATTATATTGCAACTGTCATATTTAACGAAGGTTTTTCGCCAATACTTCAAATAATGAACCTTATGGGCATCCAGATTGGCAACGTTACATATGATTTCGCCATGTTTCGGAACGAAGAACGTCTGAAAAGGTCCGAAGCCAGAGTTCTGGCCGCATCAAAAGAAGTTAGAACTACCTGAAGAGCACAAAGAGCCGCTGAGTCCTCATTTTTTGAAGAACAGGAAGGAGTTCTTTATGGGGCTGGCATTGCAGATTGATGTTTTATTGCCTAAAATTTTCTTTGAGTTTTTTGAAAATCACGTTTTTGAACTTCGAAGTCTTTTTTCGCCGGTTCTACTGAACCGATTTTGATGAAACCAAGTGCAATCGACGCAGAATTGTTGAATTTTAAACTGTGTGCTCAAATTTTTCTTTTCAATTTTTTTTTTTTTTTTATGCAAAAAAAATAACTACGCTTTTATCTCGAAACCACGTTTTTCGAGCTTGCGGCCCAGATTGCGCCCGTAGTTCTGAACCGATTTAGATGAAACAAAGTGCACTCAATGCAAAATTGTCACCATTTTAGTCCCTCAATCACAATTTTAAACAATTTTTTACTATTTTTTTTTACACTAAACTACAAAAAAAATACCCAAAATCGATTTTTCAAATTTCAATGACCGCTATTTTGTAAAAAATAATCGCATAATTATGATTGAGGTAGGGATTTACATCTGTACTGAATCTAACGCCGTTATTTTTTTCTATTTCAGATGATGCAAAGTCGAGTTATCCGGACCGCAAGCAGCATACGTTTTTTTCGACGCCCAACTTTGAAGGTCGACAACTTTTTGAACAGCCCTCGTACAAAGAAAAAAAAAAATGTTTATATAATTTAATATGTTCTTAATACTATAAAAAAAATAGAATTTAAATAACTCTGCGTTTTCAATAAAGAAGCTTTCAAAAAGGGTCCAAAAACAGCCTTCCAACCAGGAATACTCCCATAAAAAAAACGTGAAAGACTGTCACGTCTCTTTTGCATCCAATGCATCATTTAATATTTCTCATACGAACTTTTATTTTTAAAAAAAAAAATTATCTTCCGAATCAAAAAAGTGAATTATCTTATGCAAAATTGCCTTCTGAATCCAAATACGATACAATAAACTTAGAAGAAATGTTTTATTACGGTTCTTTTATTATGTTATATATTTTGGACGCTTATTCCGACGACTAAAGGATTCAGAATTCTTATTTTTTACTATATAAAAAGTTATATGTACACGGTTAAAAATCTTGGAGTAATTTTTAAACCCATGGTTGGAACAATGTATTTTTAAACCATTTTATATTAGAATTAATACTTTTCAAAATACTTAAAATTTTTTAAGTCAAAGCTGTACTCAAATTAAATAAAGTTGGAATTAAATTAGAACCTTAGTACCTATGGCTTAAAATTTAATACAAAATAACTAAAAAGTAATTCATTCGATTTCAAAACTATAATAATAATATTGTTGTGTCTTATAATATTTCAATACTTTCCGTCTTAATTTTCAGATTGTTAAGATACAAAAGTCTTATGATTTAGAGTTACTTTTCGGTTAACAAAGCTTTGTAATACAATTTTTATGAAACGTTTTTTATTTGATTATGGCGCATAAGCAACGTTTACTACTTTCATTTCAATGTTGACGTGAGTTCAAAGCCTACATAGTAGTTAGTTTAAAAATTATAGTATAAAAGAAAAAAAAAATGAAAGAATTGGGTAAACAAAACCAATTTTGTTTTCAGTACGCTATGGTTTAAAATCGAAAACAACTTGTAATAAGGTTTTTAGTCCACATCGGGTATTGCAATTTAAACCCATGCGGGAATAAGACTTAGTTTTATTATTTGGCTTGGTTTAAGTGTTAATATAATTTCGGTGTCGTCATATATACAGTACAGGATTTACTAAAATTTAGTCCAAGATTTTTAGCCGTGTATACAAACAACGTTAGCAAAAAACTAAAGGTATTAGTGAAAAAAAAAAAATAAAAAAAAATAAAAAAACGGTAAGCAACAAGAAGAAGACATCGTGTCGTATGAGTGACATTTATTTACAATTAAAAAAGTTATGTTAATAATGTGCATAATAAAGCTTAAAAGCATAGAGCAAAAGTTAAAAAGCTGCAACTCGAAGAGCGTTTGGGAGAAGTTCACAAGTAGCTTGACTGCAGCAGCACTTGGGAAGAAAACAAAAGACAACAGAAGCAGCAGGCAGGGAAGAGCAGAAGTCAACAAGCAAGCAAAGCAAAGCAAAGACGAACGACAAGCAGGACAACGCGAAAGGCACAAAGCAGCTTTCTTTGAGTTGAAATTTTAATTATAACTTTTGCTGACATCATTAAAGAGAACATGTTCAAGAAGATCAAGAAAAAGTAGAAGAATATGAAAGCAGCTGGTTGTGGAGCTGGAAAGGCAGATGGGCGTCTTAAAACAATTATAATAAATACAACAACAAAAGCTCGTACCAGTACCCTGTAGGTAAATCAACTAATTTAAAAGTAGTTGATAAAGTAGTTTTTTGTCAACCACAACTAGTTGAAATTCTGACTTTTTTCCATAGAACGAACTAACATATTTTGTATGGTGATGTCCGCTAAATAAGTCAATTGACTTTCGCCTGCATATATTTTCAACTACTTGTTAAATTAGTTATATTTAAATTATTTTTTAATTACTTTAAAATAACCAATTGAAAACTATTACTGATGTCCTAAAGTTAATAATATTTGATGGAAGAACATGGTTAAATATATATAAACTTGTAATCTAATAAAAATTTGCAATTAAAACATGTCCAAATCAGAGTAGTTGTCGCCTTAATATAATTCAAAGTAGCTTATCAACCACTTGTTTTTAAGTAGTATTTCAATTACTTCATATATAATGCAATAAAAACTATTTAGAAGTGAAGTGGATGACGGCTTAATATAATTCAAAGTAGTTCATATACTGATTTATTTTAAACTAGGTTTTTAATTAGTTGTTTTTAAAAACAAGTTAGTTTGTTCCTATAGGGGTACTATACAAAAGGAAAAAAAAAGCAAGAAACGCATTTACGCTTATTAAAAGCAACTTGAAACGAAGCGCTGAAAACTTACGTAAAAACTTAATTGTATGCAACAATTCCTAAGAGAGAGAACGATGTCGTGTTAATTTTGTTTTTGTTGCTATAGTTGTTTTTGCATTGCAGTTATGGTGCATTTTAATGTAGCTGCAGATCAACTGACTCCATTGTGTTGTCTTCCAACTGCTTTTTAAGAGTTCTGCTACAACAAATCCTTGAGCAGGCATTAACAGCAAAAAATATTCTACATTATGAGAAAATGTTGTCATCTTCTTCTACATCGCCTTCTTGTCAGTTTTCTTCTACTTCTTCATGCTTTAGCTTTTTTTAACCTTCTTCTGCTGCTTGTAAAATTGTACCCAAAAGACTAATAAAACTAAAGTATTTATGCGCGCGAATGCGTTAAAAAGACACTCGCAGAAATAATAACAACAACAATAAAGTCAACAAGAAAACCGGCAGCAGGCAACAAATAATGCAACAAGGCTAAGCGCAGCGACATCCGGTACGCAATTTCCTGTCGCACGCGGATTTGTTTGCAGATTGTCTAATATGCCGCTTATGATTTGTTACACGTTTTTGGTTTTTGTTTTTTTTTTTTGCTCTTTTTGCACTCTGTAATTTATTTTTTGGATTTGTTTTTTCTCAGTGCACCCACGCCACTTACACTCTCAACACTACTTTTTTATGCACAGCCAGCACTAAATTTTATTGTCTGTTCATGTCCAGCTAAATTATGTAATAGCAAATGTGCCACTTTCCGCCTCTATTTTTATTATTATTTTATTTTACTCTGCCTTTAGCCGGACTTCTCAATGCATCGCATCTTTAAGACGTTTCAAACTCCAACCATTACTCGCTGGGTGCTGAAATAGCCTGTGAAATAATTAACAGCTTCTTGGCTACGGGGGCAACGGAAAATGCAGAAAGCAAGTCAGCGACATCGGTTGCAAAAAAAGTTTGCAAATTTCTTCGCTTACAAACTGTGCATAGAATGTCAACTGAAAATGGTAACAACTTTGCAGTGACATCTAGAATGACCCTAATTTTATGCATTTTTCGTTTGTGAAATTAACACCATCATAAACAGGGTCCATAATAATTAAATAATTCTTCAACGTAGATCAATGAAATCTTAGAATTTAAATCTAATAATTTTTCAACACAAGAAAGAAAGCAACCAACGTTACTTTCCACTCGATCATTAAATTGGTATGAGCGTTTGTTATAAAAATTCAGAAATGTTCTCTTCATGAAAATAATACAGTAAAAAAAGAACAGTGAGCAAATTACAGTGACGGCCGAGATGCAATATATTATATTTTAATTTTATTTATTTTTTTTTTTTTTTTTTTTGATGACATTATTTTGTGTAGGAGTCTGAATATTTGTTAAAAATAAAACAATATGTACAATATTTCAAGTTATTGCATTAATTTTTATGGAATTTCAAGAAAATTTACAGTTTAAATATAGTCACTTTTCTTATTCAAACTTGCTCAAATTTTTAGATAAAAGCTTATATATCGAATTTCATTGCGGTAGCTCCAAAACTTCGGCTGTAATTGTGATGATAGACAGACAGACGCTTGTGATTTTATATCAACTTCTCTCTTAGATAAAAATCTCACCTAAATATTTGAAGTTATTCCAGCTGAACTTGAACATTTCTTAAGGAAATTAATTAATAAAGCTTTGCTTGAAAGAGCCTTGGTAAAGCCTCGAAAATTCCATTTTCGTACATAGTCTTTTATTTCTTGATTATTTCCTAAAAATGTCTCATTGAATAAAGCTTTATATAAAAAAATTATGTAAAAAACAAAACGAACTGGCCATTTCAGCCCTTGAAAGGACTTTGACCGAGCTTTTTATGATCAATTGAGTTGTGTGCGTTGTGAAATGTTTGAACACAAATGATTGAGAACTAAACCTACAAGTTTTATACCGATAACGAACGGCTTATGTTCTCAAGAAGCTTTTCATGACAGTTTTTTTTTTACTCTTTGAGATTTGCCATTGTCTGCAGAGAGGTGACGAACGAACAGAAAAATTCATTCAATTGAAAAAATCTCTGTGTCAGGTGGGAATCGAACCAGCGTTCTCTAGCGTATGGGCCACACACTCTACCCACTGCGCCATGTCCGCCACAGCAAAATACAGGAACTGCAAAAAGACCCAGTTGCACTTGCGCATACATAAAGGTGATGTCAAAAGTTCCTTACTGATATAAAACCGGCATTAATAAAACAACTTTTTTTTTCATAAAAAATAAATATTTGTATGTTTTTGCAAGCTTAATATTGCAAGCATCTCAACAAGGTTTAAATTTCTACACTATCGTTTTCTATACAATTATTTGTGTCTCCTGAAAAAAATCAAAAATGTCAATTAGGGCCGTTGTGCAAGTGAGCGACAACCGACAACATAGATAACTTTACATAAGTACTTGGATAAATGAATTAATTCATATACCTTTTCTCCTTGCAAATCAGAGGCGCCTGACGAGAGCTGATGAAACCCGAAGACGGGTTGTTATGGCCACCTAAGTAAGTAATTAAGTTCTCCTTGCATAGACCTTGTTTCAAGGATTATTCAGGGAAGTTTAAATTCTAATACCTACTTACATAAACTCCTTATGTAAGGCTTTACTCAATGTTTTTTTTGTAATTTTTACCTGGGTATGTAAATATACTTAACTCAATCAAGAACATATATATTCTTCTATACCTGCCATTTCTCCTTGTGAGCATTACAAACGGAGTGACATATTTAATTTACCTCTAAAACGTTACAACATATTTAACATAGTTAACATAGAAAAGTTAACATATTTTCAAAAACTATTATTTTTAAAATTCCGTGCAAGATGAAATTATCAAGATCAAATTATTTCTACTCAAATTATGCTACCCCAAGGAATTTCTTAAAAATATATATATATAATTTTTTTTTAAAGCTGCAGTTTGACGTCATTTTGTAAAAATGTTTATATAAAAAAATTAATATTTGTATCTTAATTAATACACATCTATATATAAATAGGCGAAGGCAAAACAGTTCAGTACCATTTTGTCCTGTTTTTGAACCGATATTGATGATTTTTGTTTTAAATAAATCAGAGTAAGGAGAAACACCTACGAATTTTTAAAGAAAAATGCTAGCTGGAATATTCATTGCTGCTCCAGGTTGGTATAGTGTTTCTCAACCGATTTTGATAATTTATGTTTAAAGTTAATCTGAGAAGGGGAAAAGGAGTGCACTGAATAGTTTTTAAAGAAAAATTTTAGCTAGACTCGGCGTCGTTCAGGGAGATATGGCAAAAAGGGCGAATTTCGACCACTGGCGTACTCTAGTGTACATAAATATTTGGTAACTTTGTTTTGTAAATAAACTTTACTTTCTATCTTAAACAAACTCTGAAAAAGCTTGAGAGTCTTCTACTTGGGGCTTCTACACTGGCAAAAGAATTGAATTAATTAAAAAACTGAAAACTGGAACTCTTGGATCATCCTACTTATCATCTTAAAAATATACAGTCAAACTTGTATAACTCGAACTACTTCAGCTCGAATTTTCAACAACTCAAAGTTCCCCAATACTCAAAAAAAAAAAAAAATATTGGCACTTGCGTTCCATACTTCGAAGTTTTAAGGGAAGTCCTTTGTTATGTGCTTGATTATTTACGGTTTTAATTTTTAATTTTGTTCTTTTATGGCATTGATGAAGGTTCAAATTTGATGAAAACAAATTTCAAGGCATGGTAAAGAAATTCTAGCTACTATTGATGATAATAATACGGTGAACAATGGAAATTTGTACATCAGACTTTCCTACAGATGACGACATTACTTAGCATTATTGTAGTAAATTAAAAAATCCGACTGTAAACAGAGTGAACAGTGATGACCAGGGTAAGGTGGAAGAATTGATTCTGCAGCCTCCAAAGGACGATACAGTAGATTTCTTGAAAATGTTGAATTTATATTTGTAAAAAATAAAAATACAACTTAAAACTACTACACTCAAAGATACGTTTGCCGAAAATATGTAATAATTTTTTTCGGGTTACCTCTAGTTTGGTCTCCACAGGACTTTGAAATTTTAAGTAATCTATTTCTTTAAAAATATATTTACTATAGAAAATCACAACAAATTTGGCATCAAATTAAAGAAAAAGAAACAAAAATCTTCAAAAAATTAATAAGTGAAAAGTTTTGTTGAAGAAGGATATAATAAATGTCCATTTTATTTGAAAATTCTTAATGCCCTAGAAGTTTTCAGTCCTATTTAAACAGAAAAATTTGTTAATAGAATAAAATATTTTTATTATTTGATTCTATATTTTGTTTTTAATTGCTCCTTGCATTAATTTTTAATTTGTTTTTTAATATTTCTTGTTTTGTTTACTTTTTTCTTAACCCATTTATTGTATTTATTTTTATCAATTGTCGACGCAATCTTAATATAATTCTCTGGCCTGTAATCAGCAACTTATAGATTTTGGTCTCCCATCGCTAAAATCGGGTAAAATACAAAAACTCACTTTTTTTAGTCTTTCCATTGGTGTAAGCTTTATCAACTAGTTCACGCTCTTTGTGAAGCTATTTTTAAAAAGTTAAATTAGTTGATGAGAATAGTAAAAAAAAGCAAAATTAAATAAAAACTTCTGTTTTTTTTGTGGTTTTTTTTAACTTTATAACCTCTCCTTACAAAAATTCTTATATACCATATTGACTGTCTGAGTATGCACTAAAAAACATAGCCTTTATAAATCGGTTGCAAAGCTGAAGACTTAAATAAAAGGAAAAGTTAAAAAAAAAAAATTTTTTGTCCACAGCTTCCTAAGCACTCAAAGAAGCGATAACTCAATAACCGTTTTGCAATTGTATCTCAATTTCCCTCGAAACCCGAGCAGTATCACATTAATTGATCGAAAGATGCAACGTTTTCTTAAGTTTAACTAAAATATGAACACTGGGTATTAATATTAAATCTTTCTGCTTATAAAAGCATATAATATAAATATGTAATAATAAAAAAAATTAAATAATTTATGTATGAAATATGTGTAAATGTGTGTTTTAGCAATTAATATTTTGCTAAAATGGGGGCTTTATTGTGAAAAGTTGCAACATATAATGTATTTTATTCAAAGTATTGTTCAACGCTAGCCACTACTTTTCCCAATTTTTCTGGTAATTTACGAATTCCGTTGCGAAAAAACCACAAGTCTTTTCATGCTATCCACGAATCGATTAATTTTTTGGTATCTTCATAACAACGGATAGGCTGCTCAACCAGGTCATGGGTCACCGATCGAAACAAATAGTAGTCGGAAGGGGCAATGTCTGATGAATACGGTGGGTGTGGTACGACATGTACCAAACATGTGGTCGAGCATTGTCATGTTAAAAAAAATCACTTTCTCATGTCTTTGTTTTAATTCCGGCCGTTTTTCCTTCAATACTAGGCTCAACGCATCAATTGTAGCCTGTGGCAATCTCCTGTGGATGTTTCGATAGATTGGAGTAGCACTTATAATAAATAACACCTTGCTGATCCCACCAAATACAGAGCATGAGTGGATGGAATTATGTAAATTCGGCTTTGCTGTCGATGTTGAACCATGGCCGGAGTAACCATATGATCTTTTTTATGCTTTGTATTAAATCCAGTAATAAATCCATTTTTCATCGTTGGTGACAAAACTATGCAAAAATACCTTTCCGATTTTTGACTCCTTAAAACTTCAAAGTCCTGTGGAGACCAAACTAGAGATGTACTGAAAAAAATAAATGCATATTAGTTGAGGTTTTTAAAAAAGGCCAAATTTTTGTACAGTGTTATTTTAGTGAACTCAAAATGTTTATTAAAAGTACAGTGTTTTTTTTTTTTTACTTCACTTGGTGTTTTTTTTTTTATATTATACGAAAAAATTGTGTAACAAAGTTAAAGATTATGCATTTTTATACAATATTATTCATACTAGTTTTTAACATCTATAGACATAGTCTATCAAGATCCATTTTTCCTATAAATATTTATGGTACTCATAAGTACAAAAAGACATATATCCAAATTTTTTGTTAAAATGTTGCATCAGCCTGTTTGCAGACTTAAGAAATTTAAATTTCTCACAATACTTTATCTGCACGGTGAAAACTGCTGCATCCACATTTGTTGGCAACAAGATTAATAGAATAGTAGCTAGTAGCAGTGGCAGTGCATAAATGAACACAATGACTGTGACAATTTAAGGCATTTGAATGTACTTTCAGTTTACTTTTATGTTTACTGCTCTAGTTTTAAGCGAAAAATTGATTAAATTATTAAGTAGCGTAGAGTAAAGGCAAAAATATTGTCACTTAAGTAAAAAATAAAAAAAAATAAAAAAAAAAAACTGCAAGTCAAGGCAAGCTGGCAACAAAGTGCTTGATTAATTTATTGTAATTGAGTGACTGCAGCTTGATATTGTTAAAATTAACAAAGTTTTGCAGTGAAGAAACGTCAAGGGAAATAAAAACACAGGTGCGTCGTTGGACACACGAGAGAAGCGAAGCTTTTTCGCAGTTACAGAGATTTGAAAGCTAAATAATTTTTTCTTTTTAATAAATTAATTTTTATAATTCAAAAATTTAAAGTAACATAACATAAATTCCATTTATACAGAAAACATATTTACTGCTTATTTTTTATTGTTTAATGTCAAATTTCCACGCCAATTACATATACGGGCATATAATTCCAGCGGCTCTCCATTTTAACTCTCCACACATGGTTGTGCACTTGGCTGCATTGAACAAATTTTTTCCTTCAACAGCGTACTACGTAGCAAAAAAAGTTTGTCGAAAATTTTTCAAATTTCACTCCAAGCAAATCACAGAACGAAGAGTAAAAAGCTTCGCTTCAAAAATATATATTAAAGAGCGCACACGAAACAAAATTTAACAAACATTTTAGATACCTTGCCGATGTCATGCAAGCGTTTGTTAATTCCATAATTATTGATATCATCTATTTTTTTGACACTTAAAAACGCACTTGTCAACACACTTGTGGGCATTGCTAATTTTCTTCGTACCAACAACACCACAAACTCATTCACAATACAAACACACCGATGCTGGAGACACCTTTTGGCAAATAAAAGCAAATTTTTGTAAGTTGTAGCATAGCAAATACACAATCCTCTATCTATTGATAGATGGTGACGATCTACTGCAGCATAGCTTCTGTTATAAGTAACATTGAATTAACAAATGTTTCTTACAAGTCTTTGTGGCCTGGTGGATAGTGTATTGGACTATCATTTAAGAGGGCACGGGTTCGATCCCCACGGGAACTAAAACATATTTTTAGTATTTAATATTAAAGTATTAAATTTTCTTGTTGTAATTAGCGCTAGCAACAAAGAAACTATCAAATTTCCAAGAAAAAATCTGTCGAAAATTTTTCAGATTTCACTCTAAGCAAATCACAGAACGGGGAGTAAAAAGCTTCGCTTCAAAATAGAGCCCTTTAAATAAAGCTTAATTTTGAAAAAAATTACTTTAAAACCCGTTCAGTTAAATTTAACCCGTTCAGTTTTGTTTTGAAAATCTCAGCTTGAAAGAAAGATTTATTTACTTTTCAAGACATCACTCATTCCGTGCGCCAGATTCTACACTATCAGCATCAGTGTGCGTTCATCAAAGACTGCTACAGCTAGTCACGATTTTCGAAAATTTTTATATTAGGCTCTCGTTTATGTGAAAATTATGTGCGACAAGGACAAACGAACAGCGACAGCAACATCGACATTGTGCAAACGTTGCAATATTGTGCCTCTTACACGTAGTACCACTTTTTGCACAACGTAGTAGTAAATAAAAGTAGGAAAAGCAAGAAAACTGCACCTTGTGACAAACTCGTAAGGCGCGCGCTGTGTGTATATGCAATATACGTACGAAGCATTGGCCACGTTCAACAGAAACGCTCAATTCAAAGGCCAAAAATAGTGAGACTAGAAGTAGAAAAACAACAAAAAAAAAAAAAATCATTACACAAACAACAAGAAACATGGCTACGGCTGTCGAACGAACATACTAAATAAAGTGCAAGAAAACCTTAATGTAACGGTTAACATCTACGAAAATCCAAGCACGTATTTTTTAAATGGCTTTTACTGCCTGCTGCACGGCAGCTGAGGCAGCAATAGTAGTAGCAGCAGGGTTTGCTCCAAGCCAGCTGCCACACATTCACACTCACACACACACTCAAGCATTTGCTTTAAAGCTGCACTTTGAACATTTAACTGATCGCCTGTGTAAGAGCTCCAATGCTTGTATGTGTGTCTGGTCAACAGCAACCACAGGCAATGCGACATTGGTCGACTGCATTATTATCCTGACATCCTTTATTTCTCATATATTTTTTTTTTCTTTTTTTTTTATCTGAGTTTCCTCTCAGCCAATGACTTATGTTGACAGTCGTTGCGCTTTGACTTTGATTATATGAATCATTTTTTGCTCCACCAGCACCGATACCATCACCATCACCAGCATCGTCAACACTTTATTGCTTGCTTTTAAGGACCTTTGATATTGCTATTGGTAATAGCCAAATGTTGTAGTTGTTGTTGTTACGGCAGCACAGCCGGTGAAAATGTCTTGAGTTGCTTATTAATATCACTCATACGACACACAGTGGCGAACATTTGTTTCAGTTGCACAGCTGATTTGCATATCTATGTTAAAGCAAAAAAAAAAAAATTACAAAAAAATGTTGCATATTTCTTGGCATTCAATAGCATTCAGAATGCATTTTATTATCAAAACGTTCATTCAAGACCAGACAATGTGAGTTACGTGACTGTGACTAGACTAACAGATGATGAGGTGTAATGTTGCTGAGAGTATCTTAAGAAATCAAAACTGACAGTTGCAAAAGGCAAACAAAAGATGAAAAAACTTAGCTTGCCACAAAAATAAGATTTTGGAAAATTAACTCTATTAGTTAAGAGAGCAATCAGTGATAAAACGGAATATTTTGCCATTAAAAGCTTTCATATTATCTTGTGATGGTCTAACACGGGTCTTTATTACCTCGTAGGGGTCTTCAAATTTGTTAAAATTTGAGCTATTCATTATACTAAAGAGCTCTCGGCGGGATATAAAAAGTTTTTGTAAGAATTTGTTCCTGATATAACATAAGCATCAGTAAGAGCATCGCGAAAAATTCAGTTTTCCAAAATAACTACTATTATATTTTACCCCTTTGTGCATCGGTATCCTCTAGATCGGGTCTTCTTGAAGGTTGGGTATGTTCAGTGATCGGTTGGTCTGGCGTGTTTGGTATTTGAGAGCTCATGTTTGTGCGGCATTCGGTTATGTTTGGTGTTCGGAGATCTTCAGGCAGGTGTCGGTGCTGTTGCTTCTGACATAAAAAGATGGCCATGTTCGGCAGGGCAAGATAAGAGTCATCAATATTTGACTTCCTCAAAACCTTGTAGTTTTTATCTATTTATAACATTTGTTTGCAATTTTCCTTAGTTTTTTTTTTTAGACTAAAACAACACTCAGGGGATGCCCCCTATAAATGCGAAAGCATTGTGTTGCTTAGAAAGACGGATGATAGTTAGTTGGAGGGTGGAAAGATGGAGTAGTGTTAGTAAAGATTTGATTTAAATTTACACAGATTGAAACTGCCGGGAAACACGCAGGGAGATTGTTCTACAATTTTACTGAGCAACTAAAGAACGAATTATCTCGGTAATGCGATGTTCTGTTGGGCGAAGAGTCAATGGCAAAAGGATGAGCTTGAAGAGCTGCCCGAGTGGATCTAGGAAACACACGGGCTGGTGGCGTCAGGCCGTGTACCTCCCTTGAACACTTACCGTGGTAGTACCTGTACAGAAGGCTTAGGCAACCAACATTGCGACGATGCCCAAGAGAGTTGAGAGAAGATGAAATATTTTCATCCCCTATCAAATATAGCGCACCTCGTTGAATCCGGTCCAGAAGCTCCAAATATGATCTTGAAGCCCCTGTCTAAATGTGCGAATTGTACTCCATTTTCGGCCTAATATATGCGGTATAGATCACGCGAAGATCAGATGAAGTGACGTATTTTTTGCACCGTTTTAAAAAACCTGGGCACTTGGCCGCTTCTTTCGACACATCGAAAATGTGATCATTCCAACGGAGATCTGATTGTATCGATATGCCCAGAAAGTCACCGTTCATATCCAGGGGTGCTAAGGGACAGTTCATTCGTTTGTGGGTTAACAGGCAACACTGGGTCTTGCTAGCATTAAATTCTACTCTATTAGCAAGACCCCACTCGGAGATTTTTTTAAAGTCATTATTAAGTGTGGGATTCATAATTGGCTTTTTTTCTCTCAATCTCCAAAGAGTCAGGGCGTTTTTTGAAGAAATATTAATGACAAATGCTGCTATCGTCCGCAAAAGAATGAATTGGGTTGTAGGTCAACGACAGAAGGTCGTTGATAAAAGCGAAGAACAAAGTTGGCGATAGGACTGAACCCTGCGGTACTCCTGCGTTGATGGCGTGCTCATTTGATGAAATCCCGTCGACAACAACATGGATTCTTTGGTCCTTTAGAAAACACGTGATCCACCGAACAAAGTTTCCACCGACACCATATGCAATTAGTTTCGACACGAGCGCTTTATGCTACAGAGCAACTCCAGAGCAACAACCCTGCTCTCACCAAATTAGTGAACGCATTTTTCGGTGAGGAAAGCCATCAGGTCACCGGTAGAGCGGGTCCTACGGAAACCACACTGGCAATCACTAAGCAATTTGTTGTGCTCCAGATATTTCATTAGGTTGAAGTTAATTATGTTCTCCACAACTTTGGCGAGCGTAGAGCATATCGCTATGGGCCGATAGTTTGCAGGGTTTGTGGCATCGCCCTTTTTTTGTACTGGCTGGATATTTGCCACCTTCCAACAAGATGGAAATACTCCTGTCCTGTAGGAGATGTTGAAAAGGTTACGCAAAGGCCGAGCCAGTGTAGAAGCACACGCTTTAAGCACAATTGATGGTATGCCATCAGGACCAGAAGTTTTGTTTATGTTGAGACTTGTGAGGACTCTTTTTAGAAGAACCAAGAAGAACCATTTTCAACATAGGGCAGTGGCTGATTGCTATCCGAGATTGTGTAATATTGTGCAAACAATCCTGCCAATAGGTTCGCTTTATTAACCGAGTCAGTGAAGATTTGGTCATATGTTAAAAGAGTTGGAATCGACGAAGACATTTGATTTTTATCTCTTTTAACGAATGACCAAAAGTTTTTGCTCCCTTTGGGGCAGAGAAGATTCTGTTCTCTAATGTGAGTTTCGTGAAGAAACTTTCCGCGTTTTAAAATTGCGTTACAGCGATTCCTAGCCTCGATGCGAAGTCTATTAGTCTATCAGCATTCTAAACAGATCACCAATTCTGATTGGCTTCCTCTTTGGACCTGACTGCAATCCTGCAAGTCTTATTAAACCATGATCGCTCTTTTGGTTTAAGGGGGTCCTCTGGTAATCTATGCCAAATTTTAGCCTTTTTTCAAAATATTGTGGAAAGAGAACGAGTAAAGATATTTTAGTTCCGTTTTTTGATTTGGGTAGCTAAATTTATTGAAAAAAATACAAAATTTTGAAAAAGTGAATTTATGGACCGTTCAGAAAGTTCTCGGCCTGGTAACGAGGTTCTCCGGAAAAAAGGTGGGTCCAAATTGCGCACGATTCCAAGTGTAAACATCGTCTGAAAAAAAAAAATATTCAGTTACTTAGAATGAATGTCCCTATAGCCCCTACCTCGGAAACAAAAATCGAAATTTTTTTAGGGGGGGAGCCGCCACTTTGAAAATGAAAAATCGAATTTCGACCTTTTTTTTTGTAGTCTAGTGTAGAAAAAAAAATAGTAAACATTATTTTTTCGGCAAGTTTGAGGTAGGGGCTATAGCGGCGTAAATTCTGCGTCGTTTCATGCCTCATATATCAAAATCGGTCAAAAACTGTTTGAGTTATCGTGCGCAAAGTTTTGAAAAACATGGTTTCGAGAAAAACGCGTTTAAAGTTTTGACTTCAATTTTGAGGCACACAAATGACATTAACACATATTTTTTTAATACAATACTTACGAATATTAATCGGCAATTCCAGCCCCGTAAAGTGTGCCTTCCTCCATCTCATAAAACGAGTTTTCCATGGCTTTTTGGGCTCTGCGGGCTGTGCGACCCTCTTTCGATGATGCGTACGTTTTTAGCTCTGAGCGTTGAAGTCGTTTTCCGTCGCGAGATTCAGCATACATCTCGGCTTGTGGGCCGATGACAATACCCATTGTTGACATTATTTTTAAAATACTCGAAAATAAACTGAATCTCGTTCGTTTGCTTCTTTCATGTGAACACCTGGGCTCAAAATCATTTCAACCCCTAAATCAAAACATGCATGTATACATTAGGGCATAACGATCTCGAACTTTTTGTTTCTGTTTTAAGTTTAATAGCGAAAAAAACTTGCGAATAGATGAAAAAACAATTTTGGACAACTTTTTTTTTTTTTTTAACCCATACCGACCCACCCCCGTGACCTTTTGTAAACGAAAAATCACGATTTTTTTGAGTTTTTTCACCATAGCGTCCATACTATTGCAGATGCGTTGGTATAATATACTGGAAGTTAATGGACAATTTGAATACAAACATTTTGATACATCATTTAATTATCTGGGATATCCGGTTATCGAGATATATAATTTTGAAGAAAAAATCAAAAAATTTCAAAAATTCAATTTTTTTTTACTTTTTCAATTTTTATAAAAAATCTATTTGAGATAAGTAATTAAATGCATAATATTATTTTTTTTTAATATATTACACGTCTTTTGACACCCAATTTCTTACTCTCCAACTTTTTTTTAACCCATACCGGCCCAATGAATAAATGATATGTTTTCGAAAAAATATCCATTTGGAGCATAACTTCCTCCGTAATAGTCGAACTATAATAATGACGTAATTTTTCTAAGAAAAAAATCTGTCGATTTTTTCAATACTAATATTTTAATATATTGATTGTTTTCTGCGATTTCTGGTCAGAGAGACATAAAAAAAACAGCATCTTTTTCAATTATAAAATCTTCGCATTGCTGAGTCAAGAATATTCAATATTTGAATTTCTACATAGCCTGCTTAGACAGAAGTGCTAAACTACTTCCGTTTTCTTTTTAAATTTTATAGTTTTTTCCGGGTTGCTGAGTTAAATTGTTGGTGTTTCACTAACTGTTATTTTCAGTTGTTTTTTTTTTAGTTTCGTACAAAAGTTTCATTGTTAGTTTTTCATTCGATTTATAATTTCTGTTGTGAAAGGACAATAGTTTTAATTTATTCCAATTAAGAAGTGAAAGTGAAACAAATATAGACAACCAAAATGTCCCGTCGAAAAATACAAATTCTTAACAGTGATCCTCGCGAATTGCCGACAAGTTCTTTACCGACAGGTGCAGACGTGCTTCTAGCACTTCAGTACGTGAAGCATCACGAAAACCTTGATTGGAAAGAAGCCGAAAAAATCGTAGCATTGAAAGTTATTGATGTATGGAAAAAAGCAACAATTCCTACAACTAGTCCTCAGAGAGTGTATGCAAAACTGCAAGCCTTCAATAAAGCATTTCTGAAACTTTTAAATACGGATATATTGAGACAAAACAGTGAGAAGTTTTTACAAAAAAGCTCAGCATTTCGCGTGAGTTGTTTTCACTTTGTGGAACTATGTTCTGTGGAAAATATATTCAATATTTGTGTTTTTTTTTTCAGTCAACTGCATGCAAACTTTTCGACATTTGTAGTTGCAAGTGTAAAGACATTGTAAAATGCACATGCAATCGAAGTAACAAGGTAGATTCGATAGAACATAATTTTCTTATCGACCAGCGTAATGAGAGAAAAATGGTTATTGGTTCTGTCGACGTACGTGTTTCGGCGATCTTAGGAAAAAGGTTGGTTCGCCAAAATAGAGACCAAACTGGAGCATCTGGATCCACGAGCCAGCCAATCGCCTCTTCTTCTTCTGTGGAAGCTGAATATCTTCCGCCAAAGCGTGCGCGTCCAGACGCCAATACTTTATCACCATCGTCATCATCACCATCTTCATCTGAAGTATCGGAACTAGCCACTGAATTGTATAGAGATGACCAAATCAATTGGTTGGCCATTCCTAATGTGGCCAAAGTAGCTGACCGATATGATGTGTCAAATACAGCAACAGCAGCGATTGTATCAGCAGCATACTTGGATGCCGGCTTAATCACCTCGCAAGATAAACAATATGTCGTTGATCGAATGAAGGTTTATCGAGCTAGACGTGCACTTCGCACGACGGCTGTAGAGGGCGCCATTCAAGCAGCTACCTTCCATGCTTTGTTTTTCGATGGAAGGAAAGATCTTACTCTAAGACACGAGAACGGCTGCCTAAAAAAGATAAAAGAAGAGCACATTTCTATTCTGCAGGAGCCCGGTTCTATGTTTTTCTCGCATATTACCGTAGATGAAGGCACATCGGCATCTATTATGAATTCAATAAGGGACCGATTGATTGAGAAAAATGTTGATCTTTCAACAATCAAAGCGATTGGATGCGATGGCACAAATGTCAATGTTGGCAGAGAACGTGGTGTCATCCGTTTAATTGAAGTTACAATGGGCATGTCTGTGCAATGGCTTGTGTGCTTACTACACATGAACGAATTGCCATTCAGGGTATTGATGCGTGAGTATATTGGGGAAACGAAAGACCCAAATAATTTCTCCGGGCCAATTGGTGGAAAACTCAAAATTTGCACAGGATTGCCAATTGCAGACTTCGAGAAGATTGCTTTTGAAGAAGATTTGACCGACTTTGATACATCTTTATTAAACACGGACAACAAATATTTGATCGACATTTGTCGAGTCATTTCATCTGGCGTTGTACCGCAAAATTTTGAGCATCGTGAACCAGGTATAACAATTCATGAAATGACACGTCGTTTGCCAGATTAAAATTGATATAATTTTATTGATAATTATTGTAGGAAAGCTGTCTCACTCACGCTGGACCACGACAGCAAACTGCATTTGTCGACTATACATCGCGACCGCAAAACCTTCTGCTGCCTTAAAAATTTTAGTGACTTACATTTTAAAAGTACACGCTAAAAGACGTGTAATATATTAAAAAAAAAATAATATTATGCATTTAATTACTTATCTCAAATAGATTTTTTATAAAAATTGAAAAAGTAAGAAAAAATTGAATTTTTGAACTTTCTTGATTTTTTCTTCAAAATTATATATCTCGATAACCGGATATCCCAGATAATTAAATGATGTATCAAAATGTTTGTATTCAAATTGTCCATTAACTTCCAGTATCTTATACTAACGCATCTGCAATAGTATGGACGCTATGGTGAAAAAACGCAAAAAAATCGTGATTTTGCGTTTACAAAGGGTCACGGGGGTGGGTCGGTATGGGTTAAAAAAAAAAAAAAAGTTGTCCAAAATTGTTTTTTCAACTATTCGCAAGTTTTTTTCGCTATTAAACTTAAATCGGTTTCCATCGTTACGGCCTAGTATACATACTGCATGTATACATACTGTGTGTGTATATTTTGTAATATCAATACATATTTTGGAAGAATTCCACAGAATTTTCGACTAATGACTGCAGGCAAATAAACAACTTTGCTGATGCGTTATTTTGACGAAAACATACCTACACAAAAATGCCTGTATCTCCTAAACTATTTCGAATTTTGGAAAATCCTTTTGGGAAAATGTTTTTGAGTATCTGAGCAATAGAAATATGAAAAAATTGAAAAAAAAATTTTCGGATTACCAGAGGACCCCCTTAATGCTTTTCTTCTTATTGGGGATGAAAGACCGCATAGCCAATAAGATAATTTCTTGCACCATAACAGCAGAGGCATTTACATTTCTGTCAGCGAAACATAATTCCCAATTGAAGTTGCGATAAAAATTATTTAACGCAGTCCAATTTGCCTTATCATAAAACCATGCAGTCCTCTTGGGGGCTTTATGCGTAGAGGTGCACAGGTTAGAATATGGAAAAGCAGCGGAGATGGTGAAATGGTCCGAATTTCCAAGAGGTGCGTTGACACTCACATCATATTTTTCATGATGTGAAGTCAGAAAAAGGTATAGGATGTCATGGCTAAGTACATCACTTCGTGGAAATAAAGTTGGCTCATTCACTAGTTGCATCAATTGGTTTGATTCAGCAAAAAGCTCAATATATTGACCCTCAGGTGTTGTATGGCTCAAGTGACATAACCAAGCCGAGTTGTGGACATTGAAATCGCCGGCCACAACGATTTCGCTATCAGGGAACAACCCTGAAATGTCTCGAGATATTTAGGTGTCTCAAAATAAAAAACTCATCCCGTATAGTAACAAAGCCTTCAATTTACAAATTGTTGCGATTTATATTCTCCGAAAAAAAATATTTAAATGCGTTATTTTTTTTTATTTACTATTACAACTATTTACTATACATATTTACATACTCTACTAAGGTATATTATTACCTTTGTAAAAAAATAAATTTTTGTCTGTGCAAAAGTTTTATAATCGAAAATTATTCCCTCTTACCAACTTTGTAAAGAAAGAATCGATGCAAAACAAAAATCTTATGAAAATTTTTTACAAACACTTTTTATTGCCTTGCATTGGTGATCGTTTTGCCATTCAACGATAACAATATTCTTACCTACATGATTTCACGATACATCTTCTTCCATTTGTTCCATCTTCTTTAAAAAAAATTTCTTCATGTTTTTTTTTTTTAATTCTATTTCTTACATTACCTGTTTAGTTTCTTTACATTACATTACCTATTTTGTTTATTTTCTTTCTTTTCTTTTTCCTCCTTAACCTGAAACAAAGTAAGTTACTTGAAACAAAGGAAAAAATTAATGTCACACTATTTTAGCTTAAATTATTCTAGTATATCTAGACACAAGAATCTATTACGAATAGTAAGAAGTAAAATATTTATATTATATATCATGCCTGTATTCATGCATATTTGTTTTCTTTTAAGTTAAATCTACAAATAAACACGTTTTACAATTAATTTTTGCAATCCCACGTTTTCATCTTGCAAGCAGGTATTAGCGTATGAAAAATAAAGCAAAAAAAAAAAATAAACTTAAACTAAGTTTAGTAAGCAAAAATGTGAAAAAAATAAAAAGAACAACAAAGAGTACAAAAACATGGAAAATATTTGCTACTATGCGACATGCAGTGAATATTTTTTAAATCTGTTGCAATAGTGCGCTTGGAATTTTAACGCAGAAGAATTTAAAAGTTGGTCAGTCGTTGGTCGCAATGTCTGCTTTTTTAGGCAGGACTAAGTCCTGATATGCTTTCTTCTCTAGAAGCTTGCGACTTACAACTTTAATATGAAGATCTGTATATGCAAAAAAACAGGCTAGTCTAATATTATGTAAAAGTTTTCCTATAAAAGTTCTGTATGTTGTATGAGTAACTTTCAACTATAAGAATCGAATGATGGCGTAACTTGCAATTACAATATTTGTTTCGAATCAAATTTAAGCTCATTCTGCTGGTGCTCTACACAATTTCAACTAAGTTTGCTATTCGTTTCTAGTGTCTAATTTCTAAATAAAAGCAAATAAAAATACATTTAACTGAATTTTATTTTAACCTCTTTAGTAGACGGCCTTGTGCGCATTTTAGATTGTATGAGTTAAAGAAGCTTTAAATATGTGTGTTTATAAAAAATTTTAAATTTCTTCTATGTATTGGTGATTCCGGACGCTTTTGTCCAAAAATTGATTTTAACGGCTCCGATTTTTTTTTCAAATTTTAAAAATCAATAGTTCATTAAAAATAGAAGCATTTGCATATTTGTTTTATTTTTTTTTTTAATTTATTTTGCCACATAAGAGTCCACTGTATAAATTAAATACAAAACTTTTCATTTAGTTCGGCAACAAATTCTTCAAAACCGTTAGTCCTACAAAAAAATATTGAGAACATATTTTAGAGAGTTTGAATCGATCTTCCTGGTGGTGTAGTTTTTTTTACCAACACTTCAATGAAAAATTTTTTTATTTTTTTTTTTTTTTTTGTCACTCAATATTTCAGTCACATTTTTAAAGGGCAGACCCCCTATTTTTAGGCGTTTTGAAAACATAGTCGTATTAAAACATTTTTTCTTAATGCATTCACAAAATTTTACCTTGGAAAATCAATGTTAAACGTCTTTTTCAAAAACTGCCTGCACAATTTTTACATAAAAAAAACTTTAATTTTAAATTAAAAATTTAATTCTTAGTATTTTTTGTACTTCTTACAGAAATTTATAGTTTTTCAGTTAGTGGTTTACCTCCGACAGTCTTTCCTTTATTTGGGAACAGAAAATAAACAAAAAAAAAACAAAAAATAAAAACCATTAAAATATAAAATATAAATTTTAAGCATTAAGAAAAGTTGTCGGTAGTTATTACTAGCTTAAAAATTATAAAATATAATGCAAAGAACCAAATTTTTACAAATATGTGAGTTTCGGAAAGAGTCCGATTTGGCATGGAATCACCAGTATACACTCTTTCTCTTCTAGAACAAGAAAGATTTTAGTGTGCGAGGCAAAGGGAAAGAGATAAAGAGAGAGAGAGCATCTCAAAAGAAATACAATACGAAGTTCTATTCACGTTCACGTGCTGCATTGAGCCACCAGAGAATGCGTGTACTTCACATGTTGTTCATGTGTAAGTATAAGCAAATAGTCAGCGAAATATCACCAGGAGGAGTCAAGAAGTGGTTTGACTAAAATCAGTTGCTTAGCAGTCGAACAACTTTCTGGTGATAACAAAAATATAAATAATTTTGAAAAAAAAAAAATAAAATAAGCAGTCTTGGCGGCAAGTCCTAATCACCAACAAAAACCCAACAAGCTCCGGCTTTTCGGCTTCGGCCAAACTCAAGCTTCGGCTTTTTGGCTTCGGCCAAACCTAGAGAATCCGTATTGTAAGGCTTTCTGCCATCGGTATTCTGCCGCCTGATTAAATTGGCTCTCAGCCGCCGTTTGCACTTTGCCACTATACCCGTCTGTAAAATTATATATATGGTTAGCCGTAGGAACTTATTGATAAGCTAATATTTTTAATAATTATTTTAAATAAAAAAATATTAATAAATAAAATAAAAGGAAATATTAAAATATAAAAATAGATTTTGTGAGCGCTCCGAGCTAAAACCTTCGGGTTTAGTGATAGAGTTGGCCTCCGAGTCCAACCGTGGCAAATTCTGCGATTCACAAGACAATTTATTGTTTTTTTTTTTTTCTTTAGACTACTTTTGTCCGGGGGTTGCGAGATCCCTTGAACGGACCCTCGAGTGGCTGACCATATCCCAGCCTAAGAAAAAATATACAATAAATATTACAAGATATATGTCCGTTATGCAAAATTTCGAGATAATTTTGTTGTTGATTCTTTCGGATTGATATTTATGTGTAAACCAATTTTTCGTAAAGAAATTAAGTTAGCGGTAAACAATGACTTGATGTAAAATTTATATTAAAATCTTCTCCGAGAATCATCAACACAGAGAGCATCAATACCTGCTTGACTGTAAATCAATAGGGAATGATGTATGGAAATAAAAAAAATTAAAGGTGGCGGATAGGATTGCCACCTGAGAGTTTTGTATTTTTAAGAATTTAGTGCGGGGCGAACGCTAGGTAAAAATTTGTTGCTGAATCTTAAAATGAAAGAAATATATGTATGAAAATATTTCATACATTCGTATTAATAACAACAACACAAGCAGTTACGATTCTTGATTTATATAATGGTTTATATAAACTAATATAATAACATATGCATCACTTCTTCATAATGCAACGTATTATTTTCTCAGGCATTAGGCGGACATAGCAACGCCACCCTAACTGATTGGAGTCTGCCAGCAGACTGAAAGCTTCTTAGCGGCGCAAGCATTTATATACGTATGAATTGCTAGTAAACCTCTGAGAAATTCATAAATCGTTTCTATTCAAGAAACAACTCGATGTTGCGTGCGAGATTTCGGCACGAACTAAAGCAACAAGCTTATGAGCGTCAGCAGGAACTGAATCATCAATGCATTTTTCTCATACAAAAATGTGAACTTTTCTTCTTTTCTTTTGCTATCTTTTGTGGCTTTATTAAAGAAGTAAATAAATAATAGAAAGTTAGTGATTCCTTTTAGGCAAAAAATAACTGATATTTTGGCATAAATTTTATCTTTGTCCCCTAAATTGTCCCCCAAAAAACGCTGCATGTCCTTGGAAAAATTTGTGAAATACCCCCATACAAACCACGCTGTAAGACGTAATTCTACGTCAAAAATGTTGGTGGCAAGCCTATTCGGCATATTGAATTTGCATACTGTGATGTCAGATTTGAGAACAAATCAGTTGCCAGAATTACAAGAATTTGCAAAAAATACGAAAAAAACTAGGTGACAATCTTCTTAAATTTTAAAATTCTGTATTCAGATTCAAAATCAGTGATCCCCTAAAACTGTTTGATAATGTTTACAACTCTTAAAAATACAAATTATTAGATGGCAATCCTATTGTAAAAAGTTTTCAAAATTTCAGCGACCCATTTTTACGTAGTGTACGCCTCAGCACCGAATTCGTAAAAGTAAAAAAATTTAGGTGGAAACCCTATCCACTATCTTAAATTTTAAAATCCTAACATCAGATTCGAAACCAGCAATCTCCTAAAACTGCCAACCGTAGTGACTCTCTTAGGCAGCGTTTACATACAAAATGTTTCTCTTCTTTGTTATAGGTTTATAAACAAAAACGTTTCACTTTTATGCTATGTACGTATTTTTTGAAATTTTTCCCTCAATAAAAATCGACACATCGCTGCCTAAGTAGTTTCACTACAAAAACTTCTGTCAAAACTTCTTCATCGAAAAATCAATCGAATCTTACCCAACGTCCACACGTGCAAGTGCAAGTTCGAAAAACTTAATACATCTAAACATTTTTACTAACACACTCACATTTTCGTACGTGCAGCCTACTTGCAGCGCTAATTGCAAGGAAATTTCAGAGGCAGTGCATTTTGGCACTTTCTGCCAGTAAATGTAAAAAAGGGGAAAAATTCCACAAGAGCATCAGTTTAGCTTTTGTGGAATTTTTGCGGGATTTCCGCAATTTTATTTCCACAAAGGCATCACTTTAGCTTTTGTGGAATTTTTGCGGGATTTCCGCAATTTTATACAAAAAGCAACACTGGTAACATGTTTTCCTCGTTTTCTAAACTACTTCATTTCAAGCAATACTGCAATTGCAGGGAGAACCTTCGCATTCTACGATATTTTTAAATAAATTTCCACTTGCACATGTAGACACTGAAGCTACTTGCAGCTAATTTCGAACTTTTTTGAAGACAATATATATTGTCTACTTGCAAGTGATTACTTGCACGTGTGGACGCAGGGTTCAGATCGACAAAAATTAGACCATTGTGTTCACTTCTATGAGAGAAAGGTTTTTGCTCTCTATACGAGCAAATATAACAGGTCATTAAATAAGTCCGTTGGATAAGTAAGAAAAAAACAAAATTTTGATAACACTCGATTATATTATTCAACATAGTTACCTTCGAAAGCGATACAACGAGTATAGCGATTTTCCAACTTTTCGATGCCACATTTATAGTACGATTCTTTTTTTTCTCGCAAAAATAGGCCTCAGTTTCAGCGATTACTTCATCATTGGACTTGAATTTCTTTCCAGCAAGCATTGTCTTGAGATCTGAAAATAGGTAAAAGTCGCTGGGGGCTAAGTCTGGAGAATACGGTGGGTGGGTAAGCAATTTGAAGCCCAATTCATTAAATTTTGCCATCGTTTTCATTGATTTGTGACACGGTGCATTGTCTTGGTGAAACAACACTTTTTTCTTTAGCAAATGTGGCCGTTTCTTGGCGATTTCAGCCTTCAATTGTTGATTGTGGTGCTGTTGCTATCGCCTTTTTGGAGATAGTCGATGAATAGTATTCCTTTCACATCCAAAAATACAGACGCCATCACCTTATAAGCCGACTGTTGGTTCATTCGGTTTGTCGACTGCTGTTCACTCAGCTGACTGTCTTTTGGATTCTGGTATGTAATAGTGAAGCCATGTTTCATCCATTGTCACATATCGACGATAGAATTCAATTTTATTGCGGTTTAACAGCGCCAAACACTCCTCTGAAGCATCAATTCGTTGTTGTTTTTGGTCGACTGTGAGCTCACGTGGCACCCACTTTACACAGAGCTTTCGCATACCCATGGAATAACAGTCTGATTTGTGCGTCCACTGCGCTCTGCATCATTTGTGCTGGTACGACCACGTTTTAATTCAGCAATTCACCTTTCTACCATTTGTCTCGATGGAGCAGAGACCGGATAATGTTTATCAAGCCATTGTTTGGTTTCCACTGCATTTTTTTTTTCATCAAAAATCAATGCTTTATCAAAACTCGAAATTCACTTTTTTCCATATTTTTTTTTTTTTTGCAATAACAATAGTTGCACACAAAATGCTATAACTATCGAATCAATTGTCAGATTATTGTCAAATTTTTATACGTATCATTTGAAGATTGGTACTAAATACAAATCATGTGGGAAGAAATCTTGTAAAGCCATCTATGTGTCGTCCTATGGACTTTTTGAACGTACCGTTATACTAGGTTGCTGCAGCCACGTAGCATAAGCTATGCTACCATATCTATGATATTCGGCAAAATCGGATGAAAAACTCGCCTACCTCCCATACAATGTGACGTCATCAAGATAGGAAAACTTTCGTATATATATAAAACCGAAGCTCCATTCCCTACTAGTTTTTTTCTTTTTTTATAACTCTTATAAGCTGAAATCTGCTCAAATATGGCCGTCTAATTGGCGCCAATCAGTTTCATAACAAACGCCAAGTTCCGCTTCCGTTTTAACGTTGGCAGCGCCGTGCCTGCCGTAGTGGCTACTGAAAAAACTGTGTAAAAAATAGGTTAATTTCCTGTAGCAAAAGTTTTATGAGAATTTTTAACTTTTACTGAATTTCAACTTGTTTTGCTTGAATTTTGTCATGTTTTTAATTTTCTTTTTGAGGTGTTTTTTTTTATTTTTCTTAAAGTGTTTATAATATTGCTGCAGTTTTTTTGTGGATTTGTGTTTTTATTTTTATTACTGTTGTTGTTGCTCTCGAGGTTATTTGAGATGTTTTGTTGTTGTTGATATTATGACATCTCTGACTGCAGTGCGAAACTGTAGTTAGGCAAAAAAAAATTAAGACGCGGCCAAAGTTTTCATTGCCGCTGGAATATTACAACTTAGTTATTTTATATATTTTTTTTTTATTTTTTTTTTATTTTTTTTTTTGTTCGTAGGAACATCATATTTTTTTTACCATCGAAATCTCATTATCGTTTGATGGCAAATTAGTCATGTCCTAAAATTTTAATATAACAGTTTTTTTCATAAAATTGTTTTAATGCCTCTTACAAGTTATTTTTTATAGTTTACCGCTATTAAAAATTGAAACGGAAAATTTAACTAAAACTACGATATATATATATACACGGTTGCGGCCGTGGCGTAGTGGGTAGAGTGTGTGGCTCATACGCCAGAGAACCCAGGTTGAAATCCCCCATATGACACAGAAAGTTTTTTCATTTGTATAAATTTATATGTTCGGCCGGCACCTCCCTGCAGACAATGGCAAACCTCAGAGAGTAAAAACTGCCATAAAAAGCTTCTTGAGAACATAAGCCAATCGAAGTCGGCATAAAACTTGTAGGTTCAGCTCTCGATCATTTGTGTTAAAACATTATATCAACAAACCCCACCAACTCAACCGTTACCGTGCTGTGATCGTGTGAAGATGAAATCAATCGGTTGAACTACCAAATTTCAATTTTGAGTGCAAATTTCTCAGAATTTTGCGTAGTAAATGAAATTTTTTTTTTGGAAAAATTTTGTAATATGTTTTATTTTCTTTTCAATGACATCAAAAACATAAACATATCTTTAAAAATATAAAAGTTGGCTGCACTAAAAAAATTACACTTATTTGAAAATAATGATAAATAATGACTTTACAATTAGTTATGCAGTAGATAATATCATTGTTTTCTAATAAGTATAACTTTTTTAGTACAGCCAACTTTTTACTTTTAAAGATATGTTTCTGTTTTGGGTGTCATTGAAAAGAAAGTTGAATAAATTACAAAATTGATTAAAAAAAAAAAAATCCTTTACTACACGAAAATCTGAGAAATTTGCACGTAAAGTTGAAATTTGGTAGTTTCAACCGATTGATTTCATATTCACACGAGCACAGCTCGGCAACGGTTAAGTCGGTTAGAAACAATAACGTGAATCAAAGTCATTAAATATTAATTAACCCTGTAGCTCCTAAGAATGTGAAAATAGACCCCCCCCCTCTCATACGATTTTTTGCTCAGCTCGACATAATCTTTCAGCTCCGTAAATAGTTGCACTCAATTGCGGGACATCCTGTATATAGTCGATATACTATATATGATATACATATAAAATATATAAAAAAATCTAATGGTGTCCGTATCTTACTCCATCAGATCTGATCCGTTCCAATGGTGTCCTTCAAATTTTGAGGGTGTGTTTGGCCAGTCTTGGCACGGGTTGTTGTACAACATCAGATGAACGGTTCTCGAGATATTACGAAAATATTGGATCCCCTTTCGCTCATGCGATTTCTCATAAAAAATCGCTAAAAATCAGTTGTTCGTCCTTTTTTTATATAAAATCGAGCTACGCCCACTTTTAGGGGTTGAAGTTGATGAAATTTATAGCGGTAGATATTTCTAAATTTTTCTTTTAACAGGTGTTTAAATAGTTATATGAAATTTACCAAAACAGTTTTTGCAGAAATTATGCTAAAAAGTTTCATATTCAATAAATAAACTCACACACATAAATACACATTTAAATATATTCAAGTTCTTAAGAAACGCCAAACATCTTTCGAAAGAAATGTCTAAATCATTTTCGATTATATGACACCCTGCGCCGGAAGCAGCAGCAGTTTGATAAGATTACAACGCTGACTTGGCGGAATAAAACCACAAGAACGCACACACACACACACACACACAAAAACGCCAAATATAACCAAAGCAACTCACTTAACAGTCAAAGTAACAACAGCAGCGACAGCATAAGGCAACAAATAGTCACAACAACAATGGCAACGGCGACAACAACACTGACAGTAGTAGTGTTGAGCAACCGGAAGCGAAGCTTTAACAGCCGGAAATGCGGTTTAATGTGACCAAAGTGTGCAACTTTGGTGCCGGCAATGACGGCGGATCTCAGCTAACGATCAGCAGACACACCATTAAAAAACTCACACACACATTGAAACTTCAACACTAGCAAACTAGTTCATAAGCATCCATGACAACTATATGGTTACATATACTAAATCTGACTTCTTATTGTTGTTGTTGTTTTTGTCGTTGTTGCTACTTTTGTTGTTGTTTCTGTCATATCCGTCCAGTGATAGTTTTGATTTGTATTCGCTGTCACTACCTGTGATTGCGAGACAGCATGTTTTAGTATTTCTGTATTTACCTGAGTGTATCTGAGTCTGTTTAGGCTTGTGTGAGTTTGAGGCGTTTCTGTGTAGCTATATGTGTGTGCCAGGTTGTCCTTGTGGTTGCTTATAAGCATTTATGTAAGTCATTCAGCTTCATATAATTCCGCTTGAAATGCGGTTAATTTGGGGATTGGCGGTAGCTGTTCGAATGTTGTAAAATACCAAGAATTCTTGTTGTTGTTGTTGTTGTTCGGCTTTAGCCGCCCTACTTCAAACTGTCAATTATTACATGAAGCTTATTTATGCTACACGTTTGCATATTTGTGCCTAACTAAGTGTTTGTTTTGGTTGCTTTCTTACACATAACTGCCATTGTATCGTTTTGTATTCTCGTTGCCAGTAGTTGCTATAATCTCAGCACCGTCCCCTATTAATATATACGCTTTAATTCGCAAGTTTTATTGCGGCTACGTTGGTTTTAAGGGTATTTAAATTATTTCTAATACATGATTAATAGTAGTTTATTTAGTAGTTTGTGTTGTTATGCTGCTGATTTATGTTAAGGTAGATTTAATTAATTGTTGAAAAACGCTATGATTTTAATTTGAAAGAAACAACTTTATTTAAGGCTTACAGCAATGTTTATGAAAATGAGTTTAAATTATTTTTAGTAAAAGTTTAAATCTTATGTTTAATTTGAACTTAAAGTTATACATAAAATTTTAATAATTTTTCAATTATTAATTAAGAGTTATATTTTTTGAGCTCAAGGTCTATGTTGCTTTCTGAAGAAAACAACCAAAAACAACAACAATAACCCTTACAGCTGGCTAGACAGACTGTTTCGTCGGCCGCTATACTAACTCATCAGAAGCCTTGCGTGATCGCAGTGATCCACTAAGCTGTTTTTATTTTATTTGTTCCGTCAATGTTACGAGTAAATTACTTCGAAATACATGAAGCAACTTAAAGTTCTTCTAAATTTTGATGCATACTTATTTGGTGAAAAGTAAGCTTTTTCGAAGATGGAACAAAGCTTTTTACTACTCAAGGGCATGTTGAGGTTGGTTTTTGTTCTTCTATTTTCACAGTCGGTCCTAGTTTCAGCAGTTTGCTGATATTGAACTATGATAATATGAACATTTTTGTTTTGAAAACTAAGATTTTTAATTTATTTCATTTGTAAACACACAAATAATCATCTTTTCAACACCGGCCGACTATGCCAGAGAATTTATTTTTGTAAATTTTTTCTTTTTTTTTTTAGACTTAACCAACACTCAGGGGATGCCCCCTATAAATGCGAAAGCATTGTGTTGATTCGGAAGACGGGTGATAGTTAGTTAGAGGGTGGAAAGATGGAGTAGTATCGATGAAGATTTAATTTAAATTTACACAGATTGAAACTGCTTGGAAACACGCTCGCAGGGAGATTGCTCCAGAATTTTAATGAGCGACCGAAGAACAAACTATCTCGGTAATGCAATGTTCTGTTGGGCAAAGTGGCAATGGTAAAGGGATGGGCTTGGAGAGCTGCCCGAGTGGACCTAGGAAAGTCAGGCCATGTATCTCCCTTGAACACTCCCATGGTAGTAGCTGTACAGAAGGCTTAGGCAACCAACATTGCGACGATGCCCAAGCGAGTTGAGAGAAGATGAAATTTTTTTATTACCTATCAAGTATATCGCACATCTTTGAATCCGGTCCATAAGCTCCAGATATGATCTTGAAGCCCATGCCTAAATATGCGAATAATTTGTTACAAACTCTTTTCATTCGGCCTCATAAGGTCATATAAGTGGTGATATCGATACATATTTCCTACTAAAAAAAGCAATTCGTTAACGAGTCGCCAAAAAACTATAAAAAGCAGTCGTTAACGAGTCAGCACTACTATTAAAAAAAGCAATACGTAAACGAGTCGCCAAAACAACAAAAAGCAATTTGTTAACGAGAACTTATTCATATGAAAATCTTGAACAAATTATTTATATGGAAATTATTTATATAAAGAATAAGCACGAAATAACATAACAGAAGAAAAAATATTTCACAAAATTTTTTTCATACAAAAATTCACTTTTATAGTTAAGTAGTTTAAGTTTTTTAAAACTTAAAAACAAAAACATAAAATTTAAGAAACAAATATTAGCTTAAATGACCGATTAACAATAGGAAGTTAATAAAAAATAATTTTCTTAAAAAAATGTGTGTACTGAAAGGTCGGAAAAAATTGTTTGTTTTTTTTTAAATTCAGTTTAGGAAAGACATGATTTCACTCGGTGATTTCTTTAAGCATCCAGCCAACCTCTGATGCAGTCGTAATAAGACTATTCGAAAACTTTAAAAAAAACGATTCACAAGCGATTCGTTAACAAATCACCCCTCGCCACAATGTTTATTGGGAACATGAATACTCCTTAATAAATGTAATTATATTCAATCATAGGAATTACTCTTTACTTATTTATGAAAAATAAATTTACACAAAAACGAATCTCAATGCTTTTTTAATTGTCCTTTTAAAAAAGCATATACAAAATATAATAAAACTATGCTGTATATTTTTTTATGATATGAATACTTTGTTATTCCACAGCTTGTATTTTTAATTATTTTCACATTGATTAACTTAAGTTTGCTCGAATAACTAAGCATTTGAAATGCTGCTGAAGCATTTTTCCCTTTTTTTTTTACTTTTTTTTTTCTATGCATTTTATTGATTAGTTTCCGTGCTGCATGGTGTTTTTTTTCTTAGCTCAATCCTAGCATCATTATCAAAATGCAGTGAACTGAACTGCAAATTCTTATTCGTTGGTAATGAATAAAAAACAAAGTAGAAAAAAATATACCAAGCAAGTTCATTATGGTTTTTTCGAATTATATAGTTGATTATAACATAGTTGATTATAATATAATAATAGAATATAAAAAATTATTAATTTTCAGTTCAAGTTAAATAATACATTAAATATCTAAAAACTTACGCAATATTTTTATATATATATATAAAGAAATATTTATAAAGGCATTCTAGTTTGTGACTTTACTGAGACCAAACTTAATATTTAACTATAAAAAACATGTTTAAAACTTAGTAACAATGTGCTTAATAAAACTTAAAAATCATCACGTGTTTTCGCTCAGTGAAATGAGAGTAAATATAAAAACCCGTTAGCTTTGAAGTTTCAAATGCGAATGAATTATAAAAGCATACTAAAAAACTTAGTTTTAGTTGATTGTTGGCGATCATTAGGACAAGAACACGTAAGTTTTTTATTCTAAAAGTAAATATTTATTATTTTCATTACTTTTTATTATTTTTTTTTAAGTGTTACAGAATGCCACGTGGTAAGCACTAAGCAATGAGGAAATAGGCAAAATTAAAGCCTACCATGATGAAGGGTTGTCTAACCGAGAAATTTCTAAGCAGATAAAAAGATCTAGTTGTCTTATAGACAATTTTATAAAATTTGGTCAGATTTACTTTAAAACGAAACATCCAGGACGGACACCAAAAGTAACCCAAAAAGAAAAAAGCATAATTCGGCGGATTGCGACTAAAGAAAATCTTAGTGCAAATGAAATAAGAGGACAATTAAACTTACAAGTAGGTGTACGAAGAGTCCAACAAATAATGAAGACAAAAAGCTGTCAAATACATAGAATATAATCATTTGCAAATTTGTTATTTGTTTTGCTTTTATTCGCAAAAACCTGTATTTGACAGGTGCTGTACTCACCACAAGACAGAATCTTAACTACTAACACTACCTTGCCTTATTATACCATGTTCATACTCTTTTGTTCGCAACTTGCTTATGAAAATAAATGTAGCAAACCGGCCCTTACAAAAAAGGATGAGCTAGCAAGATTGCGGTTTGCCGAAAAGTATCGTTTTTGGGACGATGAATGGAAAACGGTTGTGTTTACCGATGAAAAAAAATTCAATTTAGACGGTCCCGATGGTAATCATAAATATTGGCGGGATAAAGCTTTAAAAAAAACCAAAGCGTCGGCGTCGAAATTTTGGTGGAGGATCGCTTATGCACTCAGAAAATTCATTTATAGGCATAAGGTTGCGGGAAATGAATATTATTTGCGGTAATCGGAAGAAAATTGCTACAACTGATATTTGGTTAATGTAACTCGAATGAAATAAGCACAATTGATTGTTAGTTGGCGCGAATGATCGTTCCTTCGCAACCCGCTTATTTCCAAATGTTTGTTCAGTTGAAATGAAAATATGACATGTTAGTTGATTGAACCGCGTAAATGTATTTGTTTCAACTCCCCTTGCCACTACAAGGAACGTAATGTGTCTGAAATAACTAACTGAAGCTATTGCAGACAAGCGAACAATACAAGTCATTGTAACAACCAATTTGAATTTTGTCAAATCAATCGCACCCTTTAGTTGCGTCAATCTCAAAAGCCAACCTTGCAACTGCAAGTTTGTCAAACCATCCGACTTATCGAGTGAAACAGACATACGTTCACAAACACGAAGTTGTGTAAGCCGACCTTAATCGCAAGACGCTTGCATTTCATTTCTCAAAGTTGTTAATGTGTCCGGACGGAATTTTTGTGTCGTTTGTCGTTTTTTTTTAATAACTTGTAAGAGGAACAACCATTTGGTAAGGTAATTAAAATTGCTTTTTATCTATATATGCATAAAGAAAGGCTGAGTTCCTAAATGCATTTATACAAAGCATCAGAGACTTTCTCTTAATTGGTGCTTAGTTGATTTACCAAAACTGCGCAACTAGGCTATTATTTTTAAGCACGTTTCAGTTTCGCAGTTTCGGTGAATCTGCTTAGCACGAATTCAAAAAAAAAGTTCACTGATGCTGTGCATAAATGCATTTAGAAACTCGGCACGATTACAATTTCCTGGACGTCTTGCAAAATGACGTTTCAAACGATTTTATAAATGTTATTATAAAAACACCGAGTGACGATAGAATTCCTAGAAAATCTGCATTACAAATATTTAGAAATATATTTTCATTTTACGACAAAAATATCGTACTGTGAATAAATACTGTGAACACATTGTAGATTGTTTAATCTACAAATTGACCTACAGTCAATAACCATGTGTAGGTCGAAACGATCAATGGGTTAGTCAAAATAACCAAATTTTAGTCAAAATAATTGACAGGTCATACAACCGAGTGGGAGTCAAAACAGATAACAGGTCCATTCAAACAATTGAATGTAGGTGAAAATGACTTACGTCTCCGTTCGTACAATTGAGTTTAGGTTAAAACAATTAACAACTGAATGAAAGTTGAAAGGATAAAAAGGTTTGTTCAGAAAACCGTGAGCGCAGTGCTTACAACAGAATTCCACAGTCAAGGCTATGGAAAACTACGTAGTTGTGATGATTACTTTTTAAAAGTAATCAACAATCGACTAAGTCGGTAGGGCACCAATTCGGTTGCTACACTGGATATAATTCTCTGTGTATGGTTTGGGCTGAAATAGCATATAGAGGAACAACTCCAATTTGTTTCGTAACAACACGAATGGACTCAAATTATTATAATAAACTATTGCATGAAGTTTTAATTAATTTTGGAGAGGAAATTGCTGGAGTTGAGTTCACATTCCAGCAGGATAATGCAGCGATTCATCGTTAAAAAAAAAAACTCTGCAGTATCTAGAGTCCAGTGACACCCCGAATCTCGATTGGCCCGCGATTAGTCTCAATCTTAACCCGATCAGTATACACACGTTAAAGAGCTACGAGATGAAATTAACAAAGAGTGGAAGTAAATTGAACAATAAACCATCCACAGTCTCATAAATTCGATGACCGAATGATGAAATTCGTTTTATTAAGCAAATTGAGGGTGCCTTTATAAATATTTCGCAGAGTGTATCATAACCAAAAATAAGCGCCAATTCTAAATGTTGTGAAATTTTTTTGACACATTGCAAAATATCCACAAACTCGTATGTCATGGAGCATTCTATGCGGTTCTATAGAGACTATTATACATACATAACCTCAAATTCCAACAGCAATTACAACAACAACTGAATGATTTTCATTCGATTTCCGAACGCAATTATAGATAACCATCAAATGTAAAATAAAATTACTTCCGTTCAATGAACAGCGTGAACTACTGCACTGTGTTGCTTGAATGCGTTAAATGCGTTGAGGTGAAACGCGGTGGCTAAATAAACAGCTATGTGCAGCTTTTCAGGAATCAATTTAATATATATAAATAAACATATATAGCTTTTAAAATTATTTGTTCAATATGATAAACAGTTTATTCCAAACAGTCCACATTTTTTTTTTTTTAATTTTGCCTGCTTTACTGGGTGCTATTTTTTATAAATATATTTATCAAAACTTTTCATCTTCAATGAATTTAAGAAAACAAAAATTAAAAAAATAAATATGGGCGAGAAAAAAAACAACGAAAAACTACAGACACTTTTAGATAGAAATTGGAAACTTGCTTACATACTCACACACAAAAATACTGAAGAAACTATGGCTAGTTCTCGTTTAGCCTGCCTTTTTTAACAGCCCTTATAAAGCTTCAGGCTTGTTTACAAGAAGGACTTTTTCTATGTATATTTCTTTTATTATCCTGTTGAGTCAAGAAATTTACATCAAATTGAAAATCGAACTCACACAAGCAACGGCACATATTCATAAAGCCATAAAGACACACACACACAAACAAACATATATGAACTGGCTTCATTTCTCAGAATCAATTGAAGGATGTCTCGATTTTTTCTTCATTTCAAGTACAAACAATGAGCCAAGACTGCAGGACATTTACTCGTGTGCTTCATTGTTTGTTTGTTTGTTGGCTAGGATATCGTATGTATGTGTGTTGCAACAGCACACATCCAGACACACTCTTACCAACAAACCATGTGCAGCGTAGCATGTTAAAATCTAACTCTGTCAAACCAGAACGGAACTGAGCTTCATTTATAGAGAAACAGAATTTCACATACGCAAACACACACAGACTCACATACTCGACCAAGTAAACCAACCCAACAATCAGCTCGTAAAATGTAAGTTTTTTGATGGCACTTGTGAGGAAATTTAAGAAAAAATAACCTGCAAAGTTGAATTTAAAATATACAAAATAGCAGTAAAAAAAGGCTCCGCAGAAAAAGTAGTGAAAAGAAATAAAAGTAGATAAAAATACCTACGAAGAAATTGAAAGACAAGAAGAAGAAACATCAAGACCGCAACAAAACTGAAGAAAAAAAAGTAGAAATAAATTTTAGCTTAAAATCGTTTACAAAAATTGACATTTGACGACAAAATCAACACAAATAAGCATTTACACACGGATAGACACACAAACACAAATAAACCTACACGGGCAGTTTATTTCTGCATTTGTGTGTGTCACTCGTTTGAAATAATTTTATTCAGCACATTTGCAAAAAAATCAATAAAATAAAAATTGATATATTTTTATTTTCAATTCCGTTGTATGAGTGTGAGGAAAGAGCGCTGATCAAAAAATTATAATATCATATCTAAATTTTGTTTAATAAATATTTTCGAAATTTTTTCGAGATATTGTTACATTAAAAATGTACTTTAGATTAAATTAGATTAAAAGGAACCATAATTATCTCTCATTTGACGTTTAATCTTTTCAAATTCGTTTATTCATTAAAAAGTTATAGAATTTTGAGATTATGAGTTCTTACATTTAACTCAAAAACTCTACAGCCTGTAAACGGTTAGTCCATTATTCTATGCCCAAAAAATGTGCACCATGAATGTATGATTAAAAGCCTTTTCATTAATTACGTATCATGTATTTGGCCAATTTTTGAATGTCACACTTCGTCACAAGGTCTTTACCCTCAAAGGGAAAATTCTTGTTTGTTTTAGTTTCTTATAACTCTATGATGTTGCTTTAAGGGTGTAGGTATAACAGCTATTTTCGATGACTGCTTTAGAGCGAGAATTCACACTCCAGTTTAACAAACAAAATTTTTCTTGAAACTGAAAGTGTTGAAAGTGTTTCAAATGCTTTTTATAACTTTGCTCGATTTAAACATAGTTTTAGCTGTCTTTTTCGGTCTGTGCTCCATTCGTTTTATAAGATGTGTTTTTAAATATCATATATAAAATAAAATTTTAATAAAATTTTGAAAACAGAATTCAATACTTCACGACCGACCTCTGCCCCCCTCCCCACCATGACACAACTCGTCACACACTTCGTCACACACTCCATCACACACTTCGTCACACACTTCGTCACACAATTCGTCACAGACTTCGTCACACACTTCGTCACACACTTCGCCACACAATTCGTCACGCACTTCATCACACACTTCGTCACACACTTCATCACACAATTCGTCACACACTTCGTCACACACTTCGTCAGACACTTCGTCACACATTTCGTCACACACTTCATCAAACACTCCATCACACACTTCGTCACACACTTCGTCACACAATTCGTCACACAATTCGTCCAGACTTCGTCAGACACTTTATCACACACTTCATCACACACTTCATCACACAATTCGTCACACACTTCGTCACACAATTCGTCAAACACTTCGTCACTTTCGACTACCTAAAAGTGTTACATAATTTATGATGATTTAAATGATTTAAATTTCATCACACCTTATTAAAAATATATTTTATGTTCAATGAGAAATTTTTCTCGAAAAAAGTCATATTTCAATTTTAGGTGATTTTACAAAGCCCGTTATTCGAATACTACCTTCGTATAACACCAAATTTTTGTACACAAGTTTGAGAATTTCGATTTGTAATGCACCAAAAAAGTTTTCTAAGCACGTGATATTGCCCATTTTATATTGAACTGTAATATCAGTAGCACTGACCATCTTCGATATGGCTCAAATTTTGTTCTTGGATTGATTTTTTGATTAGAAAACCAAATCCGAATTTAAACATTTTTAGAATCATTTTTCGCTACCAAAATAGGTTCTACTTTGAGATAACGTAGCACTCAATTTAAATCCGATTATCGTAAATAAAGTACCTATCATTAAAAAGACATAAATAAAGTATCAAAATTTTTGGAGAAATTGCAGTAAAATGACCCATTATTAATTTCAAAGTTTATTACTATGCCAGCAACAGGTGCTTTAATATTGTTTTTTTTTTTCTTTGACATTATTTCCATTTTTTTACGTTCTATTACCTTTCTAACGATGTAAAATGAAGGATTCAAAAGCCTTAAAGGCTTCAAAAGCTATGACGTAAAATGTGAAGTGTTAATGAATTTTCAATACAAATTCAACAAGCTATCGACTTTCTTTATTTTTGTTTTGTTGTCGTCGAAAAAAAAAAAATGTCGGAAAAAAGTAGAGTAGAGTAGTCCAATGCTACTTTATTTACGAAAATTAGATTTAAATTGACTGTGCTATGTAGTCTCAAAATATACCCTATTTTGGCATTCGCATTGCTGTGGGTTCGCGAAAAACAATTCCTTAGATCTCAAACTCTGGATTTGGTTTTCTAAACAATAAACCAATCAAAGAACAAAATTTGGGCCAAATCAGAGATGTTCATTGCAACTGATATTACACTTCAATGTGAAATGGGCGATTTACTACATATTTTTTGGAGTTTACTGCTTTAGAATCGATTCCATATATTGCCAGCGGTATGAAAATTTATAGCGAGTGAAATCGAGCGTTATATTAAACATCATCGTTACGCAGTCAGCGTTGCGCAGCAAAATACCAACAATGAAGAATTATCAACAAACCACATACTCACAGCAGAGAAATACCAACAACGAAGAAATACCAACACAGTACACACAGCAGCAATCTGCTATTGTATAAAATTGAAATGAAAATTTATTTTAAAACTCCAAAAGGACTGGAACCTATTTGTATGAAATAAGTCTTAGAATATTATATTTGTGCTACAGCACATTTTCCTTTCGAAATTTGAACAGTAAGTATATATAATTAAAATGTAAAGACTTGCATGAAATAATCTCCGATGCCACGCATTGCTTGATCATTTTCTTTTCACCAGCTTGTGCTTGCGAGAGTTTCAATAAACTCCATGTTGCTCTCTATCTTCTCTTTTTATCTTCAGCTAAGCCAAAGCACAACAAAAAAATTGTGTGTGTTTGAATGTGTGCGCATTCGCATCGTAGCCGTTGATCATGCGAGTATTTGTATTAAAATACGCTTTTATTATAACTGCTAATAGTATAAAAGTTTGGTTCATTATAGATCCAACAAGTTTTATTTCATTCAAATTAGTTAAAAATTTGACGAGTTATATAATATTAAATTGTTAGCATTCATCTGTTTAAAACAGCACAAAATCGTTGTTTTTCATGCTGTTTTGCCTGAACTGAGTTTTTCGCAAGTAAGAACAAGCAAAATATAGTTATTTTTGTGATTTTGTAATGAAGTAGAAATACTTCAAATTTAATAGCTCGGCAAATTTTCAACGTATTTCAATTAAATAAAACTTGCTGGATTAAGAATTAGCTAGAATTTTTATTGCTATGACATAACGGGACATAATACAAAATATGCCCACAAATTTATCTCAAATAAAAACTAGTAAGGATAGAGCTTCGGCAGGGTACCGAAGCTAAAATACCCCCCAGAGGCCATATTGAAGTATATACGAAGTCTTTAGCCACGACATGTACGATGACATTCAGTTTTATATATTAACGAAAGTTTTCCTATTTTGATGACGTCACTTTGTATGGGAGGTAGGCGTGGTTTTGATCCGATCTTGCCATATAACATAGAGATGGTTCATATCATATATCAATGCAAATGTGCAAGATTTTAAGACATTTCATTAATTTTTGTGGATATTTAAGAGATTTTAGATATGGATATTTTAGAAGTTAACTTGTATGGGAGGGAGGTAGGCGTGGTTTCCATTCGATTTTGCCAAATATCATAGTGGTGGTCTATGTTATATATCAAAGCCTATATGCAAAATTTCAAGACATTTCTTTAATTTGAGCAGATTTTTAAGAGATTTTACTTTTAAAATAAAGCCACTTTGTATGGGAGGTAGGCGTGGTTTCCTCCGATTTTTTTCAAATTTCATAGCCAGGATTAAAACTGAAGAGCAAAGCTCACCTACCAAATTTCAACGCATTTTTAATTAATTTTAATTTTTGTGGATTTTAAAAACATTTTACGGTTAAAATAAAGTCACTTTGTATGAGAAGTAGGCGTGGTTTTCATCCGATTTGGCCCATTTTCGAACTTGATCTTCTTTTTTTAAAAATAAACTTATATTTTGAATTTCATCGCGATAGCTTTAAAGCTGCGGCTCTAATCGTGTCGACAGGCGGACAAACGGACAGGCGGACGAACACACGGAAATCGACTCAGGAGATGATGCTGATCAAAAATATATTTATTTTTCTGTACCTGCCATACCTTCTTCTTGGCGGTACAAACGGAATGACAAAGTTGATATAACCCTTACAAGGGGTGCGCAGTACGCGTTGGGGTATAAAAATATGGAAAATTTGACGAAATTTTTATTTGTTTCATTATAGCAGTCTAGGATTGCGCTTAATACAATTTTTGAAAGAAGAAGTTTATTTAGATTAAATTTCTGGTAGAACACTGGGAACGACTAGATATGGTACAACTATTGATGCGATGTTTTCACGATTACCACAAACCAGATATTACAGTATTTAATAATGACGTTAGTATTAATGAAATTCATCAATTCACCTCGTAATGAATTTATGTAATATATGTAATAAATATATTTTAAAACTTAAAAATTATACAATCATTTCAGTAATATAAGTGATGCTTTGTTCACTCCCTTTACCTTTGATATACATCTCAAATTCCAAGGTAATCGATCTAGAGAAGTAAACTCCAGTCGCGCATCGGAACTGACACGCAGACTTCTTTTTTGTTTTTAATTTCGTGAAATTTGTATTTTCTTGATTAAACAACTTTACAAAATTGATATTCCATAAATAATTGTTTGCAAATTACATAAAAACTATCAACATAATATTCGACACACTTCATTAGTTTTATTAAAATATCTAATATATATCGCTGATTCCATGTCAAACCGGACGCTTTTTGAAACTCACATGTTTATAAAAATTTGGTACTTTGCACGTCGATAGTACCTACTTAAAAAGTAAAAAATGATTTTTTTTATTTTTTTTTTTTTATTTTTTTCAAGTTATACACAGTGGAAAATTAAAAAAGAAATCAAAATGTTTCAATCGAACATGTAATAAAATCATTACATCTTCAAAACCGTTAGTTCTAGAAAAAAATGTTCAAGATATATTTTAAAGGCCTTGAATTTATCTTTTTTGTGGTGTACAGTTTTACCAACACTTTCTTGAAAAATTTAAATTTTTTTGTCCACTAAAAATTTCATTCACATTTTTCAAGGTCAGCACTACTATTTTTACGACATTTTGGAAATATTGTCGTATTAAAGCATCATACTTAATGCACTGAGAAAATTTCAGGTTGAAGAATCAATGCTTACTATTTTAAATAAATTTGTAAAAAACTGCCTACACAATTTTTACATACAAAATACTTTTATTTTTTATTAAAAACTAGCTTAAGCCCGCCGCTTCGCCGGGTTTTCAAAAAGTTTTCATTCAAAAATTGATAGTGGGTAGGCTTGATTTTTCGCTACCAAAACGATTTTTTATTGTTTAAGTAATACTACAAATTATTAACCTTCAGATTGTTATATCATCTGATAGGAAATCGAAAACCTAAATTTTGGATGTAATTTTTTTTACAACAAAAACAACTTTTATCCAATTTTTTGGCTTAAACTAAAAATTTTTGAACATTTTTTAAAAAAATTTTTAAAAATATTAATACTTTGGTTTAGTAAAAATTTCAACTTATGTTTGAAGGATATTTTAACAAACAACATTTTCCAAAAAAAATTATTGAAATCCATTGCAAACTGACTGAAATATTTGCCTTCAAAGCTAAAAGTGTAAATTTCAAGTCGTTTTTCTCTCATTCTCAGCTTATAATTAATACTAAAAAGATCTGGTACTAAAACTTTTCACAGATTTCAAACTACATACATGATTTTGGTATCAAATTGAAGGAAATTTAAAAGCGTTTATTGATTTTGTTCTCGTTTAACCGAAGTGCAATTTAATCCATTAGGGCCGAAAGAAAACCATAAAAACCGACATTTTTAGACTTGAAGCAACATTTTGGTGAAAACTATGTATGCCATTGAGCAGAAATAAGTTATTATTGCATGCTAATTTTACTTTTTTTAAAAACTGGCACTAAAACTTTTGAAATATTATGCAGTATTTATGAAAATTCGAGACGCATATGTTTCCATATAGTAATATTGGTTGTTAATGGGTTAAAATAAAGTATCCTATTGCACTCTCTGCTGACCTATAAATATGTGTACAAAATTTTATAAAAATCTGAGTTGTCGTTTAAACGTGATGAGTGAACATAAAAAGTGGCTACAGATTTATTAATAGTATAGATAAGATATAATTTCTAGTATATTTTTTTTTTTTTTTTTGTGCTTCTTACGACATTTTACAATTTTTTTGCAAGTAATATACCTCAGTCATCTTTTCCTAACACAGTCCAACATTTTTGAACACATAATTTTAGGACTCAATTCTGACAATTGCACGTGAAAGTAGGCCCAAAATGAAGAACTTGTGCATCATTCGTTTTGTCTTCTTGCCTGCCAATATATTTTTAATATCGATTTGAAGTTAGTAACTATCGTATAGGGGAATTTTTCACGTTTTAGGCTCTTTTGTTTGACATAACTCGAGAACCACTTGTCCCATTTATCTGAAACAAACTTAAAAAAATTAAGAATTACAATTCCTCTAATCTGTTTTTATACCGTTTTCCTATGTGTGCAACACTTTCGAAGTTAAAAATGAATGTATGAAGGGAAAAAAGTATTTTTTGCCTAAAAATTTAAGTCTTTTTTTTTTTAAATTCATAAAAAATCCAAAATGGAAAAAAGTGTCAAATCTAATTACTTTCACGTAAAGTCACATAACCTATGAGCAAAATAAGGCATAGATCATGAAAATCGATGAACGCGTTTCGATTTTATTCACAATTAAGTAAATGTATAAATAAAGCCACGTAACCTGTGAGTAAAGTGACACATTTTTTGAGAAAATCGATGAATAAATTTATTTCAATTCCAAGAATGTTATGAATGAATAAACACAAAACTTAAAATAAAAATTCCGATTTGAATTGCAGCTATTCTTACACAAAAAATATGGAATTATTGGAATCTATGCATAAAAACAAAATTTCACATTCTCGTTGAAGTTGACGCTTGTGGTTCTGATGATCTTCTTTTCTTCGTAGGTTGTTGATATTCGTGGTCTGAGTTTGCGTCGTCATCCGAAAAATCCATAATATTCAAGGGCTCGTTTTTTCCTTGGCGTTGTCTGTATGATGTTGCGCTGACATTGAATCCCAATACGCTTTTTTGAGTTCTTCAGTAAGCAAATTTTTTCGATAGTGTTTGTTTTTTTTAGGACGTTATGACCACAAACGTTACAAAAATTATCCAATTTTGGGCACTTGTTATTTTCCATATTTATATATTTTATGTTTTGTTGTTATTCACTTTTAAAAAACTGGAGAAAAATCACTTTTACTGTTCGCGTTCGTCGGCACTGGCTGAATGACAAAAAATCGATCAATGCACACATATAAATACTACGTATTTTTCAATAATTTACTGGCAGGTACTTATAAATGCTATATACCTGATTCACCACTTGTACGTTTCAAATTGTGCAAAACTTTCCAAATAATGACCACCCTTAAATGTGGGTGCAATTTCTGTAAAAAAATCATACAGGTAGTTATCATACATTTATTAGCGTTTATTGATTCGCAATCTTAAAAATCAAATAACCTTTTGTTTATTCCTTTTTTTTTAATTCTCAGAATCGTACAAAAGGTGTCAATGTTTTCTCCAAAGAATTTGTGCAAATAAGTTGTGCATATCGCGAGAAAATTTTTGAAATTCATACATTTACTTAATTGTGAATAAAATCGAAACGCGAGCTTCGATTTTCATGATCTATGCCTTATTTTGCTCATAGGTTATGTGACTTTACGTGAAAGTAAATAGATTTGTCACTTTTTTCCATTTTGGATTTTTTATGAATTTTAAAAAAAAAAAAATTAAATTTTTAGGCAAAAAATACTTTTTTCCCTTCATACATTCATTTTTAACTTCGAAAGTGTTGCACACATAGGAAAACATTATGAGAACAGATTAGAGGATAGATAATTTTTAATTTTTCTAAATTTGTTTCAGCTAAATCGGACTAGTGGTTTTCGAGTTATGTCAAACGAAAAAGCCTAAAACGTGAAAAATTCCTCTAAATGATAGTTACTAACTTCAAATCGATATTAAAAATATTTTGGCAGGCAAGAAGACAAAACGAATGATGCACAAGTTCTTCATTTTGGGCCTACTTTCAACTGCAATTGTCAGAATTGATTCCTAAAATTATGTGTTGTACTGTGTAATGCTTGCAATTTACATATTTTCATTTAAATTTTTTTTTTTTTTTTCATGTCCAAATGACAATTTTCGATTTTTTTTTTTTTTTAATTTTCCACAGTTTAATTTTCCAAAACATATAAAAAAAATATGCAAACAAAAAAAAATCGGAATCGTCAAAATCATTTTTTGGACCAAAGCGTTCGATTTGACATGGAATCGCCGATATATTTTTTTTTTTCTATAATAGAGCCTTTTTGAGCATTGAAATCTATAATCGTAAGTATGATATATTAATTTTTCAATTCACAAGCCAACTTCTTTAAATTTGTAATGAAAATTATAACTTTTGCTTCTTCAATTAAATTAACATCATTATTTAAATTTTTCTCAAAAGAGAAAATGTCAAACTTGGATTTTGAGTCTGACTTATATAATTTTTTTTTTACTTTCTGAAACCTATTAACGGGTTAGAACGCCAAAAATCCCCCTGCCTAGCTGTCTGCTATAAGGGCTAGAAAATATATACATCATGCACAAATTGACAAAAAATGTACAAATCTTGGAAAAATTTTATCTAAATTCAATATATGTATAACCAATATAAAACGTGCTGATTTCAGCTCAATACAAACTTTCACTGAACACAACAAGAACAACAACCTGTCATCACGCCCAAACACTGAACGGAAAGCTGTTGCTGCTTTCCGAACTGACTCCAGCATCGATTTAATGTTCAAATAATCGACAATATGACGTTTACTACAGATAAGGTACACTTTCAATATAGTTATATTATTGGAAGTGAAGTTGCTTTACGCCATATTTTCTCATTGTTGCTTATCCATATCTGAACAAAAAAAAAAAAATAAGAATAAATCAGATGTATAAAAAATAAAATACTGGTCCAGAAAACAAGAAAAGAATTAAAACTGTTCAGTTGCAAGCGTCTTTTTATAAGATCTGTACAGCTAGCTTAGGTTAATGTGGTGAATTGAAATAGTTGTGGAACTAGTGAACGCAAAGTGATTGGTAGAGAAAAAGAGAGAGAAAGTGGGAGTGATGCTAGTAACTTACACGTTATGGAATTCTATTTCTAACATCCCTATAGGAAAAAACTAACTTGTTTTTAAAAACAACTAATTAAAAAAGTAATTTAAAATGAACTAGTATATGAAGTACTTTGAATTATATAAAGGCGGGATCCACTTCAATTCTTAATAGTTTTTATTGCATTATATATGAAGTAATTGAAATACTACTTAAAAACAAGTGGTTGATAAGCTACTTTGAATTATATTAAGGCGACAACTACTCTGATTTGGACATGTTTTAATTGCAAATTTTTATGAGATAACAAGCTTATAAATATTTAACCATGTTATTTCATCAAATATTATTAACTTTAGGCTTCACTAACATTTTGTTTCAAAAATTATTTTTTTTTATTTACGACATTGAGCTGCAAGACAGACATGGTAAACACACTTTAAAACTAGTAAACTGCCTCTAAACCCTGTGAAACGATTAAAAATTCTTTATTATTTAAGATATTCAAATTACAAACTGGAACTGTTTAGCAAACATTGCACAATTTGGACTCTGTACGGAAATTGATGCATTGCTTAACCATTCAGCAAACACCTCATCACTTCAATAGTAAAGACTCACGCCATTCCATACGCAGTGTCGAGTCTGCTCCATCACTTCATTGCGATTGACACTTAAGAGAAGCACTAAGCAAAATATCGGTGTGTCCAACGACCATGATTAATGGTTGCAAAGCCTGGAAAATCCCGCTGACACGCTTGTTTAGCTCATATTTTGAAATGAAGCATCAAAAAGCTGGCTCCACACGTTCAATTGGATCGGCACCTTCGCTCATGTACCCAGACGGTGGCGTGCCCGTTTTTGTAAGCTTCCGTGGTAGGCATGCTCACATATAAGCGCAGAGTTCCTCCAGCTTCTGGAAATATCACCTGTTGGAAGCAGAAATAGTCCAATGAAGAAAGGAATAATGAAATTATATCTACCATCACAGCGTACTTCTGTTGCGCTCCTTGAATGCAATTACTAGTTTTTTTTTTTTATTTAACTGGCAATGAAGATTGGCATGAATCACTTTTGAATTATTTTAAAATCAATTAAAACCCCACAAAAAACGACATTTCACAATTTTCTATTAAAAAACTCTGATCACTTTTAACGTTGTTTACATTTTGCTTGCAGATATTATATATCAAAATTTATTTGTGTCGACCAGTCATGATTTTTTTGGCATAATTTATGTATTTTTCAAAACAGTAAAATAAATAATCTCTTTGATGTACAGAAATTTAAAATTTTTATGCTTTTAAATTCATCTTTAGCAAGTGGAATATTAAATAGTTTTGAATTTGTTATTTTAAAGTAATTAAAAAAATAATTTAAATTTAACTAGTTTAACAAGTAGTTGAAAATATATGCAGACGAAAGTCAATTGACTTATTTAGCGGACATCAACATACAAATATGTTAGTTCGTTCTATGGAAAAAGTCAGAATTTCAACTAGTTGTGGTTGACAAAAAACTACTTTTTCAACTACTTTTAAATTAGTTGATTATCCTACAGGGATTGCAAACGAAGAATTTTTTTTTTTTTTCTTACAACATGAAATTTAATACACACATACACGTGCCAAGATATGCACATGCAAGCAAACACACAAAAATACACACACTAATATGCTACACTACAGCACTACTGATTGTCACTTTGTGGTTTTGCTCAGTGCATGGCACGGCTAGAACATAAACATGTCTTAAGTTCTGGCTAAAAAGGAAATTAAGTATTGACCATTTTTTGCTGACAGCGCTAAGAGATGGTGAGTTTGAATCTGTGAAACAGCTTGTGCAGCACATATTTTCCCAGAATAAGTATCAGACTTGAGTGTTTGTTGCTGTTCAATTTTTTTTAACTTAAATTTAATATTCTAACCCATTTCCGCCTAGTAGTCGATAAACCGATCAATGACTTAAGAATTTATTCGAGATGAGCTGAGAAACTACTGGACTCAGCGCGATTTTTTTTTTTTTTTATTTTAAGAAAACAAATCTCTTTTTTTAAAAAAGTTCTTCAGCTGAAGACATTTTTCAGATAGATTTTTTGATCAATATAAAAACACAATGAAAACGAAAGAGAGCATATGGAAACAAAACAAAAAATTTCTTAAAATTTTTAAATAATCTTCCATATGTTGGTTTTTATATTTTTAAGCCAGTCCTTATATCTACTTTTCCTACTTTTTTATTGTTATATGACATTTTGTTGCATTATTATTTCTTTTAATCATACCATTATATAAAACTGAAGTGCAAATTTTTGTTTCCAGGTTAACTCCAAAAGTGCTGGGCCGATTTTTATGAAATAAGTTTTAAAATGTCATATTTGTGCTACAGCACAGCAAAGCACATTTTTATTTCTAAATTTTAATAAGTATGTTTAATTAAAGTGTTAATTTTTTAAGAAATCATCCCTGATGCCAGTGGTGAGCTGCAAAACAAATTAAAAGAAAAAATGTTTTTTATTTCATTCGACATCCATTGTCTTAAGGGCTGATGTCACAAGGCGATCGTTTGAGCGGCGTTCAAAAGTTTTTGTTGTGACTTTCAATAGAAACTGCCCAAAAATCAGTGAGAGTGAGAGCGGATAAGCACATTATAGAGCGATCAAAATTTGCTCATTTTTGAGCCCAAAGCGATTGACAGAAGACCTTTAGCGTGTTCAGCACTTTTTTTTATGTGAAGTTTTTGCTCTCTATCTCTCTCCACACTCATTTAAAGAGTAACAAAAACGTGTTCCATGTGACATTTTATTCGTATTATAAACGAATTTCTTTCCAACATCACACGATTTCTTATTTTCATTTTGGTGACATTCATCACAAAAAATACTCTTTCAACAAAAGCATTTGATTGAAGCAGCGTTAATAACATAAACGCCAGCTTACAAATACTTGCCAGCATTCTGGATCCCCAGCATTTTTCTATTCCTTTTTCAAAAATGTCTTTTCATGAAGGGAGGTCTGAGGGAGTTTTGATAAAGCATCTATAAGTAAGATACCAGTAATAACTGAAAGAAAGGATGTGAACATTTTTAAGCAAATCCGTTTTCTTTTAAGACTATTTGTGAATATGCCTGTTTTTAAATGACTACAAGAGAGGTGAGAAGAGTTTATTTAATTTTTGTTTTTTACAAATCAATTTTGAGTACTAAGTTTTTTGATTTTTGCCTATGGTTTGACCAATGGTCCAAATTGAGAATTTTTAATTTCTAAAAATGTCTGGGACAAAATTTTACTAATTCAATAATATTAATGTGAACGTTAAAAATAGGTTAGATTTCTATCAATTTATTAAAATCAAAATTGTAATCAGCTATGAAAAATGCAAACATTTTTTAATAAGTTGAGCTGGTAAAGCTGTATTCACAACTTTTATGGACATTTCATATAAACGGGAGAAAAAAAAAAAACTTTAGTCTTTAGATGTGGTTTCTTTTTGGCTATCTTACGCTTTTATTGATCCCCAGCTTGTGAACAACTATTTGAACCTGAGTGAACCCTAGTTCGAATTATCGTTAAGGGCTAAAATATTACTGTTCTCGAAAATGATTTCGACAATTTAAAAAAATTCAAAAGAAAATATTTTAAGATCTTTAAAAATGTAACAGTTTCATTTTCTCATGATTCAATTCCAATAACAATTACTAGCATATATTTTTTTTAATAAAATTTTTTAACTTAGGAATCGACTCCGATAAAGTCATATTTAAATTTTGGACTATTTTTCAATAACCGTAATTCGAAAACTGGTTTTTGCACAGAACCAGTATCTTATACCCAATTTATTATATGAGATATCACATGAAAATAAGTTTATATTAATCTTAAAATGATTACTGAGCTAGATAAATTTTTATAAAAAGAAATGAAACAGTAACTTTTTTTGGATATTTAAGAATTTAATCGGTCGTAGACTTATATTAAAATTTTTTTCAAATAAAAAAAGAAAAAAACAAAATTTTTTGAACTTCCAAATGGTTTTTTAATTTTTTAACATAATAAAAATAATTTTAAAAATGCTGAAGCTTAAAAACATGGAATTGTTAATTTTTTTTATGAAAATTTGGTAACATGATTAAAAAATCATCAGATTACTATAGAATTGGACTATATATAATGTTTTACAAAAATTTTTTCTATTAAGAATTTTTTTTCGAAAAAAAGCATGCTTAGATCTAAGGTGATTTTCCGAAACCTGTTATTTGGAAAAGGCTTCGCACAGGGCTAAATTTGTGTGCCAAGTTGGGAATTTTAGATGTCTTTTATTCCAAGAAAGCAAAAAAATAAAATAGTCAAGCTTTTTAGTCATTCGCTTTACGTGGAATAACCCATAATGTGTTAAATTTTGTGGTTCATGTAATTTTTACACTTTTAAAAATGAAAAAAAAAACTCACACAAATGAATGCTTTTTCAAAAGTTTTGGGTTTAATGAGCTTACCCAGCAAACCATTGTTGACGACTTTGTCGAAATTCCGACGAATTCATAACTATTTCGAGCTGTCTTCGAAAAGAAAGAAATCGCTATAATTTCGTTACGCAAATATCAGAACAGTTTCATTTTTATGCGAATTTATAAAAAGTTGCGTTATGCGACTATTGTTACGAAAAAGTTACGATTTTGTTCAGACAGTTCGAAAAAAATTTTACTCTGTTATCATTTTAATATGTTGTACAAACAGTCGCATTACGAAATTTTATATAAATTCGTATAAAAAGTGAAACTGTTCCGATATTTGCGTAACGAAATTGTAATGATTTCTTTAAGACAGCTTGAAATAGTTACGAATTAGTCGTAATTTCAACATAGTCGTCAACTATGGTTTGCTGGGTAGATATGGCATAAAAAATGTCAAGCTAATTTTCTTCAATTTACAAAATTATATTCGTTCTAGGTATGATTTCATATACGTATATATATTTTACTGGATATCAGGGACTTTTTGAGCATTGAAACTGATTTTTAATATACAAACTCCTTGGAGATGAATTCCAATATAATGACTATGACTCTTATAAGCAAAATTAATCTTTCACTTGGCCAAAAAAATATTTCAATAATTAAGTGAAGTTTTCAAGAAAATTAACATCATTATCACAGTTTATCTAAAAAAAAAAATCATATTTTGAATTTAATAGTCTCATTTGTGTTATTGCTTTATACTTTCTGAACCCTAAGGGGAGGTTTGAACACCTAAAACCCCCATTGTCTACGGGCCTGTATCAAGCGTTTCACAAATACAATTTGAAATATTATTGGGATCTCACTTTTCAGCAAGCTTGTTAAAAGTGATATTAAGAAAAGCTTAAAACCTACAGTTTATATTAAACTTCTTCACACAAGTACAATTGCGGTTCGCCTTCTAGATGGCCGGCTGGGTAGCCTGCTGTCACTACTACCATGATAAATTTGACAATATCCCTATAGGAACAAACTAACTTGTTTTTAAAAACAACTAATTAAAAACTAGTTTAAAATAAACCAGTATATGAACTACTTTGAATTATATTAAGGCGGCATCCACTTCAATTCTAAATAGTTCTTATTGCATTATACAGGGTGTCCCGCAATTGAGTGCAACTATTTTCAGATCTGAAAGGTTATGTCGAGCTAAGCAAAAAATCGTATGGGAGAGGGGGGCGGGTGGTGGGTCTAATTTCACATTCTTAGGAGCTACAGGGTTAATTAATATTTCACGACTTTAGTTTACGTTATTGTTTCTAGCAGAAAACCTAACTTACATAAAACTTATTTTAATAGCTCATTTTAAAGACAAGGAAATCACCTTTCCAATGGTATATCAACAAACCCCACTAGCTTAACCGTTACCGAGCCGTGCTCGTGTGAAGATGAAATCAATTGATTGAAACTACCAAATTTCAATTTTAAGTGCCAATTTCTCAGAATTTCGCGTGATAAATAAAATTTTTTTTTTAATTAATCTTGTAATTTATTCAATGTTCTTTTCAATGTTACCAAAAACATAAACATATCTTAAAAAATAAAAAAGTTGGCTGTACTAAAAAAATTATACTTATTAGAAAATAATAATAAATAATGACATTACAATTATCGTAGTCATGCAGTAGATAATATCATTGTTTGCAATGTCATTATTTATCATTATTTTCTAATAAGTTTAATTTTTTTAGTACAGCCAACTTTTTCATTTTTGAAGATATGTTTAAGTTTTTGGTGTCATTGCAAAGAAAATTAAAAACATAACAAAATTGGTATAAAAAAATTTCATTTATTACTCAAATTTCTGAAAAATTTGCACTCAAAATTGAAATTTGGTAGTTTCAACCAACTGATTTCATCTTCACACGATCACACGATCACAGCTCGGTAATGGTTAAGTTGGTGGAGTTTGTTGATATACCGTTGGAATGGTGATTTCATTGCCCTTAAGATGTGATATCAAAATTAGTTTTATGTCAATAGTTTTACTCAATTGCGGTACACCCTGTATATGAATTAATTGAAATACTACTTAAAAACAAGTGATTGATAAACTACTTTGAGTTATATTAAGGTGGCAACTACTCTGATTTTGACATGTTTTAATTGCTAATTTTTATAAGATTACAAGTTTATATATATTTTACCATGTTATTTCATCAAATATTATTGACTTAAGGCCATCAGTAAAAGTTTTTAATTGGTTATTTTAAAGTAATTAAAAAAATAGTTTAAATATAACTAACTTAACAAGTAGTTGAAAATATATGCGGCTTTCAAGTGATTTATATTAAGGTAGTCAAAAAATAATTTAAATATAACTAATTTAACAAGTAGTTGAAAATGCAGACGAAAGTCAATTGACTTATTAAGCGGACATCACCATACAAAATATGTTAGTTCGTTCTATGGAAAAAAGTTGATTTTCCTACAAGGATGTGCGACATCATTGCTTCTCCGATTTCAAGCAGAATATTTATATCGACTTCAGCACAACTGAAAAAAGTTTTAAATCCTAAACATACTTGATTGTAGATGAGCATTACGTTAAATGATGTTCATTGAAAACCTATAGTTTTACGCTTCAGTATATATACGATATTCATTGAATACCACTACTACCATTTTTAGTAGTCGAGCTGAGCTCGAATTGTGTCATCTGCTGGAATTTATGTTGCGTATTTTGCATCCATCCGTACCAACGATAGAACCGAAATCCGAACACTGAATATTAGTTCCAAATATCAACTGCGACTATCACCGACTATTTAGACTATTTACTACGTTTCACTGCACTGGCGCACTTCATATATCGTATTATCATAAGGAATACTATTAATTATAACCATTTGTGATATAGAATTTAAAATTATGTATAATATACAATTGAATTAAAAAAAAAAAGTACTTGGAAATATTAATAAAGATTGAGCACATAATTCATTGTGTATCTAAAACCCTGAAAAGGCTGAGCTTAACCTCAGCCTTAGACAAAACCATGTCACAATATGATCGATTTATGTTTTGCGTTCAATATGATCGATTTATGTATATGAACGCAAAGTTAATCAGGGCCAGAATGTTGTCAATCATTTGGTTGTAAAATACCTTCATACAGGACGCACAGTTTACGAGTTTGCCGACAACATCTTTTCATCCTTACTTACTTTGATGAGACAGAAGACTGAATTTGTTGGATCAATACAGTTAAATAAGACATTTTTCCCGCCTAAGTTTCAAAGAAGTGCTCTGCGTCTCATTTCCATTGCACTACGCTTGTGACGTTAATACAGAAACCGAAAATCGAAAGCCAACTGTTATTCTAGACTACGATACGCATAAATCGTTGGTGGACACAATGGATCACTAGTAATGGTCTAAAACATTATTGATATTGCCACTTTAGCCTCATTCATGACTTATGTCGAGATGAAAATTTCACAAAAATCTGATAAGATACTTTTTTAAAATTGCTAACAAGGCAAAAAGCAATGCCAAGTCCATATATTATATATTTAGAATATTCTCATAACATGGTATCCCAGAATTCGAAACGCCATGGAGGCATTTGATGCAAAGGTAAAATTAAAATTAACAATTTTTATATTTCTTATCTTTGTAGGTCAAAATGCAATTGCGGCAACAAAGCCGCTTGTGCTGAGTATGAAACATCGTTATATCGGTGCAATACCTGAACTCTGTACTTGAATGAGAACAAAGCAGCAGCACAAAAATAAATTTTTTAACTCTTTTTAATATTTCCATAAAAAAATAAAAAAAAATAAAAAATAAGAAAATTAATAATTTTGCCAAAACTAAAATTCTTTTTCCATTTAATTTATTTATACCAATAAAGACCCACATGCATTATGATAATATCAAAGAACTCTTTGAAGGTCCCTATGGACCTTGTCACTTTTTAAACGAAGCCGGAACTGTCACTTACCGGAGGGTTATGTATGTATTTATGCATAATATATATATGTATATACATATATGATACATATCGGGGGGAGGGGCAACTGCCCTTCTCTGCCCTACCATCGCTACGCCCATGTATATGTATATATGTTTATATATGTATATATACATAGTATACATGTATAAACATATACATATACATATTGATATACATATATTGTACATCTATATACCGTTCGCCTCGCCCGATCACACTTTTTGTAACGTCACACTTTTCGCAACGCATTTACCAGCTTACTCCTCAAGTCAAGCGTGCCTAAAGAAGTTTAACTTCAAAAACAATCGCTCAATCGGCGCTTTATAGCCAAATCTGCACACACTGCTGAGGAGCACTATTTCTATCTTTAAACAAATACCGTTAACAATCCGAACAGTATACGAAGTAAAAATCACACGCTTCAAATAGAATGTGTCTGACAAGCACACTAATTAAAGTTAAAGTGAATCCCTAGTTTACACAACACAAAGTATCATATTTATTGTTAAAAGAGAAATAAAGAAACAACATGCCAAATTTTATTAAAATGCAGTCTAGTAGTTCTTGTGATTTAATAAGTTTTAATAATGGCATTTTCGGAATCCACATCATTCAAAATATCCAACGCAATAAGAATTTCAAATAAATATATATATATATATATGTAATAAACAGATTTCTTCGAAACAGTTTTATTTATTATATGTTAAGATTATTGAGCATATTTAATGAAAAATAAACTTAATTTGGAATCATTTTATCTTCTATTCTCTTAATTCAGATCAACGGCATCGTCCATCGCTAATATACTCAACAGTATCTATAAGTAAAAATTAATAAACGAAAAATGTTCAGTTTTAAGTGTTTTTTTTTTTTAATAAAGCTAAATTCTTTTGACAATTAAAAGAAAAGGTATATCATATAATAAAGTCAATAAAGCGTGGGGTCAATGGGGTGAGTACAAGTCAAAAACATTGCCTCAGTACAAAAACAAAGCTGTTCTGTATGAATACCTTTTGGTAAATAATTAATTTTGAAAGATGAAAGAGGCTTATTTTATGCAAAATGATCCTTTTTTCGATGCAAATGGCTCAAAAGCATTAATATCAGATCATTACAAGTTTTTTGCCAAATAAAAATCACGAAATTAATATTAAATTTTATACTCTTCAAAAATCTTCATCTCGGTTATATTTCGAAAACTTACCAGGATTGCAAAGTCTGTCATTTATGTATGTACACATTGTACCGGTTCCTCTAAAACCATTGACAGAGTAGCATATTTGTCTATCATTTCCTTCATTGCAAGGTTCCCTCGAACATAATGCCTCGGACATAACATTAAATATGGCCAAAATGGCAAAAAAATAAGACTACACTCAAGACACGCATAATGAATACTTTGAATTAAATTATTTCTCTGCTTTTGCTTCAACTAATTCACTTTAAAAGTTATAAACTTTATGATGAAAGTGTGTAGATAAAAGCGTACTTATAGGAAAAATATACCTGGCCGAATACAAACACTTAAGACTACGCGGTAAAAATTAAAAAAAAAAACCAACTGAATCAACAAACTTCTTAAGAGTGCGTAGGAAGTTTACTTAAAACAAAAATATTTTTTTGTTTAAACACTTGAATCAATGTATTTCGGATGGCAACATTATATTAGATCATCAATATCGTATTAGATCGTCAATAGATATTATAGCTACAAATTGTCATGTGCGAATATTTAGAACGTCGAAAAAATTGAAATACGTATATTAAAAATTTGAATTCTATTAAAGGGAGAACAAAAGCTGTACTTGAAATTTAATGAAGTTAAGCAATTTTCTCCAGCATTTAAAAAAGAACATAAACGTAAGAGATAGAAACATAAACATAAGGAGCGTAAGATGCACCAAATTTACTACAAATATGAAATATTAAAAATTAAACAAAATTCAAGAAACTAGATTTTAAATTTGCGTAAATTTTACTAATTTAAACATTGTTTTTGATAACAATGTTATGTAATGGAAACATTTGGCTTTTAAATTACATTGTTTCTTAATCAAATAAAACTTATATATAATCAAACTTTTTTGGAAATAAACTTAAAAATTCATTTTAGAGATTTCATTTTTTATTTTTCTACAACTAATTCTTTACGTTAAGGAATAATTTGCATTGAAAATAATACATTTTATTGGAATATTTTTTGTAACGATTTATGTATTGCTAGCTGAATATCCGGCTTAACTCGGGAGTTGATATAAATAACTTTCGATTTCATTCGTCGATTTGAAAAAAAACTTTTCACTATCTTTAGAACGGATTTTGTGTGCATCTTTTAAGCCGGTAATTTCGGGGAAATGTGCAAAATGTAGCTTCAACATCTGAAAATTATGAGAAGAAGTTAGAGAAATCGTGGATTGTGTGTGCGTGCCGGCGATCGCTTGCCGGTTCAATCAAATTTTATATTGTATTCGTTAGATTGTACATTTTTAAAAAAAAATCAGAGCAAGAACGAATTTTTTGCAATTCGCGAGGAAACTGGAGAAAAATTAAATAAGAATTGGAAATAGAAATTAAATTGTCAAAACAACGCTAAATTAGGACGCAACTGACTTTCGCATGTATTGATGCGTACTCAAATACCACAGAATTCGACATCAGCTGTTCTGATTTGCGAAAAAAGAAAGTGGAATATAAATTCACATAAAGAAGAATAGAAGATATTTATCACACCCTTCGCGCTTTGCTACGCCTTACCGTCGTACAGCGCCCTCTGGGGTTCAAGATATAGCAAAATACATAGTGCCAAAAGCCTCACCGCACCCGAAAACCTCTGGTTTTTAAAATAGTATAGAAAAATAACGCCAAAGCCCTTTCCATACTCGATATCAAATCCTATATATCCGATATAAATATTTTTATCTAAATCGGATGAGCGGTTTTTGACTGTTTTACGATTTCTTAAGTGATTTTTACTACAGCACCATCTGGTGTTTAAGATAGCGCAGAAAAAAACAAGTCCAAGGTACCCACCGTATCCGAAAACTCCTGTGTAAAAATTTTCACGCCAGTCGGATGTACAGCTAGGAATTTTTCGACATTTTCAAAACATGTGTATTGCAGTGACCTCTGGTGTTCAATATAGAACAAATTAGATAAACCCCTAAATACAAATGTTCATGTTAATCGGATGAATGGTTTCGGAGATAAACTATAATAACCAAATTTGTTGGAACCCGATCGCAGCACCACCTACCGGGTCCAATTGCAAATCTGAACCATCCAGGGATCCACTTAAGCACACACAAAAAATTTCATTAAAATTGGTGTAGCCGTTTAGAAACAGTTTAATAACATACACACGTACAAATTGTATAACAGCGCCCTCTAGTTTCGAGAGAGAGCAAAAAGATAGCACCAAGACCCTCGATAGCAAAAGCGCCGTACTCGAAATTCGCTATTTACAAATTTTCATCCAAATCGGATGTGCTCATCTTTTAGGAGTTTGGAGCTTTTCACGATTTCCTAAGATTTGTACTAAAGCGCCCTCTGGTGTTCAAGATAGTACAAAAAACATAAGTCCAAAACACTCACAGTATCAGAAAACCCCTATTTTCCAATTTGAATACAAACCGGACGAACCGTTTAGGATTTTTTCGAGGTTTTGCAAAATATTTGTACTACAGCGCCCTCTAGTGCTCGAGATAGAACAGAGTAGATAAGTCAAAAGTACTCAGCGTATTCGAAAACCTATACATACAAATTTTCATGCAAATCGGGTGAACGGGTTTGGACTTTTTCGACGTTTTTTAAAATATTTGTACTACAGCGCCCTCTGGTGTTGAAGACAGCTCAAAAAAGATAAATCCAAAACATTTACCGTATTAGAAAATCCTTACATACCAACTTTCAAGCAAATCGGATAAGCGACTTAGGAGATTTTCGAAGTTTTGTAAAATATTTATACTGCAGCGCCCTCTGGATTTCAAGATAGAAAAGAGTAGATAAGTTATAAAAACTCACTGCATCCGAAAACCTCCACCACAAATTTTCATGCAAATCGGATGAACGGTTTTGGACTTTTTCGACGTTTTTTAAAATTATTTGTACTGCAGCGCCTTCTGGTGTTCCAGATAGAACAAAATATATAAGCCATAAAAACTCACCGTTTCCGAAAACTTCTATATACCAACTTTCAAACAAATCGAATAAACTGCTTAGGATTTTTTCGACGTTTTTTAAAATATTTGTACTACAGCAAATACCCTCTGGTGTTCAAGATAGCACAAAAAAGTTGAAAAAATACTCAATGTATCAGAAAACTCCTAGATTCCAATTTTAATGCAAATCGGATGCACGGTGTAGGAGTTTTTCGAGTTGTTTCAAAATATTTGTACTACAGCGCCCTCTGGTGTTCGAGATAGAACAGAATAAATAAGTTCTAAAAACTCATCGTATCCGAAAAACTCTACTTACAAATTTTCATGCAAATCGGATGAACGGTTTCGGAGATAAGCTAAAAAAAGAATGCCTGGAACACGATCGCAGCGCCCCCTACAGGGTCCAACCTTTTTTACTGGATAAAATAGAGCCTAGGTTATGACTGGCAATATAAGGAACCTAGATGTCAAGTTCCATTTAAATCCGTTTAGTGGTTTTCGCGTGATGCTTTAACAGACAGACAGACAGACAGACAAAAATTTTAAAAATGCGATTTTCGGACTCCTCGTCATTCAAAAACAATTTAAAAAAAAATTGCATGTACAGATTTTTTTTTTACAATTTTATATATATATAGAAGATAGATAATAGAAAAGATTTTTAGTAAATAAAATATTTACTTTGAAATGTATTCAGATTTTCCTTTTTTTCTTCAGGCCCCCTTAAGAGTGGAAAATGTTGCATGTCATTTTATTGGAAAAATTATAACATCTCAAAAGAATGAAAAATCTCCTGTTTTTGATCCAAAAGTGCGGTCTTAAATTCGATTTTTTTATTTTTATTGCTGAAAGTGATCAATCTTATAAATAAACACTGTGATAAAGAGACCTAAGAAAATTTTAGCCCAGTTGGACCTATAGTTTTTTTTTTTTTTTTTTTCGTTTTATTCAAGAATCTTCTTAAGACTAACTTTTGTTTTACTTTTGTTTTGCAATTTTTCTCTTAGCTCATCGACAACGTTCACGTCAGTCAACGTTTTTTTCTCTCCTTTTCATCGGTATCAAATTTCAATATTGGCCATTGCTCATCAAAATTCGATGGTTGCAAAATGTTGAAGACATTGTTCCAGTTTTGTTTATTAAAATAAAAGTTGCTGACGGAACATAAGCTTAATTAAACTAAACTAAAGTAAACTAAAGTAAAGTAAACTAAACTAAACTAAACTAAACTAAACTAAACTAAACTAAACTAAACTAAACTAAACTAAACTAAACTAAACTAAACTAAACTAAACTAAACTAAACTAAACTAAACTAAACTAAACTAAACTAAACTAAACTAAACTAAACTAAACTAAACTAAACTAAACTAAACTAAACTAAACTAAACTAAACTAAACTAAACTAAACTAAACTAAACTAAACTAAACTAAACTAAACTAAACTAAACTAAACTAAACTAAACTAAACTAAACTAAACTAAACTAAACTAAACGAACCTAAACTAAACTAAGCGAACCTAAACTAAACTAAAATAAACTAAACTAAACTAAACTAAACTAAACTAAACTAAACTAAACTAAACTAAACTAAACTAGACTAAACTAAACTAAACTAAACTAAGCTGAACTAAACTAAACTAAACTAAACTAAACTAAACTAAACTAAACTAAACTAAACTAAACTAAACTAAACTAAGCTAAACTAAACTAAACTAAATCTTTAAGTTTCAAAATTAGAAAAAATTTAACTGTATGAAATAAGTAAGAAATCAAATTAGATTTCTATGAAAAATCTCCCAAGAAAAAAATTAAAAATCACCCAAATGAAAAATAGCCCAAAAATTAATAAAAAACTGCCCAATGAAATTACAACAAGGAAAACCACAGAAAAGTCCAAAAATGTTTGAAGAATTGGCCCAAAAACAAAAAACCAAAATTTCCCAAAAAAAAAAAAAAAAATACATAATCTCCCAATTTTTTTGCATTGTTCTCAGGAGATAAGTTTGCCTTGTACGAAATGTGCAGAGTTTTCAAGAGCGTGTGTCATATCGCCCAAAGTCATAAAGATCAAAGCAATGGAAGTCACAACGCCCAAACAAGTTGTGTGTAATTTGTTGTAAAATTTTTGTGGATTTGGGCCATATGACTATGCATTGGGGCTTATGACATATTATTTTTGGCAAAAAACCATCAAAAGGCCCAACACGTCACTATATCGCCCAACCTCAGAAAGCCCAAATCACGAAAAGGCATACTGCCCAAAAGCATGTCACAACTCCCAAATCTAAAAACAAATATAGTCACTGTGCCCAAATGAAATGTCATATCACCCAATCGAAAAGTTTATGCGTTTTGACATCCCGAAAAATTTTGGGTATTACGACTCAAATTTGGGCTTTATGATATTTCCAATTATTTTAATCTTTCTCTTAAAATATTACTAAGCAACGCGCCCACGACCCGGAATTTGTTTTTAACATTCCGTGCAAGGACAAACCATTGCAACGTATTTCACATAGCAGATAAGAGCAGGCCTAATTTATGTAGTTATACTCAAAGCATAATATTTACATATTGCAGCAATCAGAGCGCTACTAAAAACTTTGCTTATTCACAAATGAAACGAAGCTTGCAGCAATTATCATCGGAAAAATTTTTTAAATCCCCACAAACACCTTGGATTCTAAAGAGAAATAAATAAATCCGGATTAGCTTTATCTCATTTTCAAATGGAAATGAGTCCCGTTTCGCAAGATTCTCTCAAAAGTTTCCCTTGTATGAAATGTTGCATTAAGACTTTGGGTTCTATGGCCTGTCATGCTATAACCTATTTATCGAACCATTAACCATAACATCCATTACTTTTGAAGATATAACTGGTCTTGTATTTTGAATATTTTACCATTTTTGTATGTCCTTTTGAAATATTTGCTGTTTCCTTTGAATATTTTCTGTTTGGCTAAAAACCAAAAACTTTCATGGTTTGGTTATTCCGTAAAAGGTTGAACAGGTGAAAGGGTGAAAAAAAGCGAAATCAAAAAAACGCAATTTTTGGTTATTTAGTAAAAAGGTATACCGTAAAAAAAAAACGCCACAGGCGAGAAATTTGTATAAGAAATTGAGCTTTTTTTAAAAAAAATTTGTATGTTTTGGTTATTTTGCAATAGGGTGATTTTTTAAAAAGTTTTCATGTTTTGGTTATTACCAGGATGCACTGTCAAAAAAAGCAACGCTGGTCAAAATGCAAATTCACTCCCAAAAGTGAAGCCAAATTCTTTTGAAGGTTTTTTTTATTTTGAATTTTAATACATAATAAACGAACAGTTTTAAATGCATAAAGAATGTAAATGTTCTAAACAATGTAAGCATGATTGGAAAATGAATTTTACCGAACAAATTTTGGTGCAGCTAAAGGAGTTAGGGATTCTAAAATACTTTCCACCGCCACTTCATTCCATAGCGATGACATGCTCAAAATTGTTAAAACTATGCACACAATGAAGAATTTTATGTTTCTAACTGTTAAAATTGTTGTAATGATTTGACTAAATTCTCAACTCAAAAACATTTATGGGGATCATATATATAATGCTTTCATAGACAAAAATATTTATTCAACTGTTGTACAAAACTGGCGTGGTGCAAAATTACTGAGTATTTTTTTCTGATAAAACCCATTTTGCTGAAATATTATCTATTGTTTCAGTAGCCAAATATTGAGATGGGCTATGAACATTTCTTTTTAATTTGAAGTCTAAAAGACAATAACAATTTTTTTTTTTTTAAGCATTCACAAATGGGAAAAATAAGCTCACCCAAAAATACATGTTTACATGTTTCACAAAACTGTCTAAGAGACAATAACAATTTTTCTAAGCCTTTAAAAATGGGAAAAATAAGCTAACCCTTAAATATTGGTTTAAATGTTTCACAAAACTGTCTAAAAGACAATAACAATATTTTTTTCTTAGCATTCACAAATGGGAAAAATAAGCTAACCCAAAAATATTTGCTTAAATGTTTCACAAAAAATCAGTTTCACACCTAGATGGCCTAGATGCAAATCGGATGTGAATGTTGAAAAAAACGCAGCTAATGAACAAGCTAATTTTCGGCACAATATTTTAGTAACATAATCTTCTGATGTTAAACTTTTGACCAAAATAGTGTAGATAGTCTGGTAGCTGGTAATGGAAGAACTTGTAAGTAGTAAGTAGTAAGTTCAAATACCGCACCATGCGATTTTTTTTTTAATTTCGATATAAAAGTGAGTAATGATATAAGCTACATTTGAATTATATGGAAGATTTTGTATTTATATGGATCTAAGAATAAAACAAATTTTAGATTCAAAATTGCAATTCTTAATATCACAATCAAAATAATGCTTACTTCGAAAAACGATGAAAACCTAACCTGGAGTCATAAACGGAACAATAGCATCTTATATCACAAAAATTCATAGGTGTGTATGACGAAATAAAACTAAACAAACCAGAAAAAAGAGAATATATATAAGATATTTTCTGGAAAATTTCAGTCATCTAGTGGTAGATATGCTGGCAATATTTCAACTTATCAATACTAATTAATTGAAATACAAGTCAGTTTTTGCAGCACTACACTTTTGTTGTTTCTTTCGTTGCAGCCTAATAAATAAAAAAATTTCGTTAGAAAATAAACATATATTAAATTGAAATATTATTAGCTTGCAAACTTTGAAAGAAACAACAACCAAATAAAAAATTAAATGAACATTTTGCCTTCCAATTGCAAGGAATATTTTTGTCATATTCATATTCATACACAACCTCCGCTTGTATGCTATTCTACCGTTAGCAAGAAGTACATTTTAGTAGGAATTGCTTAAATTGCTGCAAAACAATTAGAAACAAAGCAAAAAAAATTGAGCGTGAGTACGCAGTAATAATACTGATCATGCTTTCTTTCACAATGTGAGAATAGGCAAAACCAATGCAATGATTTTCCGTCACTTGGCAAACTGAGTCTCCACTCAATGTTGTTTTGCGTTTTTTTGTTTGACAGTTCTGAGTCTCGGCTCTAAGTCATGCATGTACCTTCTTTTATTGTGCCATGAGTCGAAGCAAAGTTGACAAAGAGCTGGCAGTACTTTTGTGCATTCTATTAATAGTTATACATGCTAAGACTCAATTCAATCATAAAGAAAAGAAAAGGAAAGAAGAACTGATTGTTAATTTCAGATGAGTTTGGGCTACGCAATAAAATGTGCCTACGTGCCCCAGTGAGTAGAACAGCCAACTACGGATCACAGAGTACTGTGTTCAATCCTCAGTGGCAGCAAAAATATGAAAAATGTTAAATAGCAATTTTTTCGCTTTTATACAACTATTGCGGGAATTACTGTGTTGTTGTTGTTTTCATAAGAACCATTTCGTTAAATTGGTTTTATCCACCATCTAGCTCGCCGTATCGTTGTAGACGGTAGAAGAATGTAAAAGTTGTAAAAATGTAAACACGATTGAAAAATTAATTTTACCCAACAAATTTGATGCAGCTGAATGAGTTAGGGATTCTAAAATACATTCGGCCGAAAATTCATTCCATAGGAATGACATGTCCAAAATTGTTAAAACTATGCATCCAGTGAAGAACTTTATAATTCTAGTTGTTAAAATTTTTGCAATGATTCAACTAAATCCTCTGTTTCACAAAACTGACGTGTATTAATTTACTGCGTATTTTTGTTTCTGATTAAGCCCATTTTGTTGAAACCTTTTCTATTGTTTCAGTAGCATTGGATTTAATTTAAAGTGAAAAACACAATAACAATTTCTTTTCTAAGCAGTCACAAATGGAAAAAATAAGCTAACCTAAAAATATTTATTCAACTGTTTTACAAAACTGGTGAAAAACATGTTGCTAATATACAATTTTTGTTTCTTTAAATGCGCATATAGCAGGTATTCTATTTACTGTTTCAGTAGATAAATATTAAAATACTTTATTCCCACTTATTCAACTGTTTCACAAGACTCACGTTTATATAACACTGACGTGTATAAATACACTGACGTGACGTGTATAAATGTGTACAGTGACGTGTATAAATATACGGCACATTTTTGTTTCTGATAAAACTCATTATGCTGAAATAGTATCTATTGTTTAAGTAGCATTGAATTTCATTGAAAGTCTAAAACACAAAAACAATTTTTTCCAAAGCATTCACAAATGGGAAAAATAAGCTTACCCAAACATGGCGCAATATACAATTTCTTTTTTAAATGCGCATACTGCGGATATACTATTATACCATATAATATTAAAACACTTTATTCCCAATAATTTAAGTTTTTCACAAAACTGACGTGCTAGAGATATAATGCGTAGTTTGTTTTCTGAAACTTTTTTTAATTTAAATTTATGAAAATCTGACCCAAAATGCCGACAATAGATGTTAAAAATTATTAGTGGTAATAGAAAAGTATTCAGTAATTGTGAAATTGACGAAAAACGGTGTACTTTGTTGACAATTATGTTCACAAAACAATTGTTGGGTTCAAAAAAAGCAGCTCAAATATGAGCCAAAATAGCAGTTTTTATGTTGGTCACTTAAAATATTTTCATAGTAACCTTTAAATAAATTTATATTAAATTGAAATATTATTAGCTTGCAAACTTTGAAACAAACAACAACCAAATGAAACATAATTATTAGAAGAATAATTATTTCGCCTTCCAATTGCAAGGAATATTTTTGTCATATTCATATTCATACACAACCTCCGCTTGTATGCTTTTCTACCGTTAGCAAGAAGTACATTTTAGTACGTATTGTTTAAATTGCTGCAAAACAATTAGAAACAGCGCAAAAAGAATTGAGCGTGAGCATGCAGTAATAATACTGATCATGCTTTCTTTCACAATGTGAGAATTGTCAAAACCAATGCAAAGATTTTCCGTCACTTGGCAAACTGAGTCTCCACTCAATGTTGTTTTGCGTTTTTTTGTTTGCCAGTTCTGAGTCTCGGCTCAAAGTCATGCATGTACCTTCTTTTATTGTGCCATGAGTCGAAGCAAAAGTTGACAAAGAGCTGGCAGTACTTTTGTGCATTCTATTAATAGTTATACATGCTAAGACTCAATTCAATCATAAAGAAAAGAAAAGAAGAACTGATTGTTAATTTCAGATGAGTTTGAGCTACGCAACAAAATGTGCCTACGTGCCCCAGTGAGTAGAACAGCCAGCTACGGATCACAGAGTACTGTGTTCAATCCTCAGTGGCAGCAAAAATATGAAAAATGTTCAATAGCAATTTTTTCGTTTTTATACAACTATTGCGGCGGAATACTGTGTTGTTGTTGTTTTCATAAGAACCATTTCGTTACATTGGTTTTATCCACCATCTAGCTCGCCGTATCGTTGTAGACGGTAGAAGAATGTAAAAGTTGTAAAAATGTAAACACGATTTAAAAATTAATTTTATGCAACAAATTTTGATGCAGCTGCATGAGTTAGGGATTCTAAAATACATTCGGCCGACAATTCATTCCATAGGAATGGCATGTACAAAATTGTTACAACTATGCATTCATTGAAGAACTTTATATTTCTAGCTGTTAAAATGTATGCAATGATTCAACTAAATCCTCTGTTTCACAAAACTGACGTGTATTAATTTACTGCGTATTTTTGTTTCTGATAAAGCCCATTTTGTTGAAATTTTTTTAATTATTTTAGTAGCATTGAATTTAATTTAAAGTCTAAAACATAATAACAATTTTTTTTCTAAGCATTCACAAACGGAAAAAATAAGCTAACCTAAAAATATTTATTCAACTGTTTTACAAAACTAGTGAAAAACATGTTGCTAATATACAAATTTTGTTTCTTGAAATGCGCATATTGCGGTTATTCTATTTACTGTTTCAGTAGATAAATATTAAAATACTTTATTCCCACTTATTCAACTGTTTCACAAGACTCACGTTTATATAACACTGACGTGTATAAATACACTGACGTGACGTGTATAAATGTATACAGTGACGTGTATAAATATACGGCACATTTTTGTTTCTGATAAAACCCATTATGCTGAAATAGTATCTATTGTTTAAGCACCATTGAATTTCATTGAAAGTCTAAAACACAAAAACAATTTTTTCCAAAGCATTCACAAATGGGAAAAATAAGCTTACCCAAACATGGCGCAATATACAATTTCTTTTTTAAATGCGCATACTGCGGATATACTATTATACCATATAATATTTAAACACTTTATTCCCAATAATTTAAGTTTTTCACAAAACTGACGTGCTAGAGATATAATGCGTAGTTTGTTTTCTGAAACTTTTTTAATTTAAATTTATGAAAATCTGACCCAAAATGCCGACAATAGATGTTAAAAATTATTAGTGGTAATAGAAAAGTATTCAGTAATTGTGAAATTGACGAAAAACGGTGTACTTTGTTGACAATTATGTTCACAAAACAATTGTTGGGTTCAAAAAAAGCAGCTCAAATATGAGCCAAAATAGCAGTTTTTATGTTGGTCACTTAAAATATTTTCATAGTAACCTTTAAATAAATTTATATTAAATTGAAATATTATTAGCTTGCAAACTTTGAAAGAAACAACAACCAAATGAAACATAATTATTAGAAGAATAATTATTTCGCCTTCCAATTGCAAGGAATATTTTTGTCATATTCATATTCATACACAACCTCCGCTTGTATGCTTTTCTACCGTTAGCAAGAAGTACATTTTAGTAGGTATTTTTTAAATTGCTGCAAAACAATTAGAAACAGCGCAAAAAGAATTGAGCGTGAGCACGCAGTAATAATACTGATCATGCTTTCTTTCACAATGTGAGAATTGTCAAAACCAATGCAAGGATTTTCCGCCACTTGGCAAACTGAGTCTCCACTCAGTGTTGTTTTGCGTTTTTTTGTTTGACAGTTCTGACTCTCAGCTCTAAGTCATGCATCTACCTTCTTTTATTGTGCCATGAGTCGAAGCAAAAATTGACAAAGAGCTGGCAATACTTTTTGTGCATTCTATTAATAGTTATACATGCTAAGACTCAATTCAATCATAAAGGAAAGAAAAGGAAATAAGATCTGTGGGTAGAACAGCCAACTACGGAATAAAGCGTACTGAAAAATGTTGAATAGCAATTTTTTTCGTTTTTATACAATTATTGCGGCAAATTGCTATGTTGTTGTTTTCATAAGAACCATTTCGTTACATTGGTTTTACCCACCATCTAGCTCGCCGTATCGTTGTAGACGGTAGAAGATTGTAAAAAGTTGTAAAAATGTAAGCACGATTGAAAAATTAATTTTATGCAACAAATTTTGATGCAGCTGCATGAGTTAGGGATTCTAAAATACATTCGGCCGACAATTCATTCCATAGGAATGGCATGTCCAAAATTGTTACAACTATGCATTCATTGAAGAACTTTATATTTCTAGCTGTTAAAATTTATGCAATGATTCAAGTAAATTCTCTGTTTCACAAAACTGACGTGTATTAATTTACTGCGTATTTTTGTTTCTGATAAAGCCCATTTTGTTGAAATTTTTTCAATTGTTTCAGTAGCATTGAATTTAATTTAAAGTCTAAAACATAATAACAATTTTTTTTCTAAGCATTCACAAACGGAAAAAATAAGCTAACCTAAAAATATTTATTCAACTGTTTTACAAAACTAGTGAAAAACATGTTGCTAATATACAAATTTTGTTTCTTGAAATGCGCATATAGCGGTTATTCTATTTACTGTTTCAGTAAAAAAATATTCAACTTCAACTTTCTCAAAACTCACGTTTATATAACACTGACGTGTACAAATACACTGACGTGACGTGCATAAATACCCCGTAGGAAAATCAACTAATTTAAAAGTAGTTGATAAAGTAGTTTTTTGTCAACCACAACTAGTTGAAATTCTGACTTTTTTCCATAGAACGAACTAACATATTTTGTATGGTGATGTCCGCTAAATAAGTCAATTAACTTTCGTCTGCATATATTTTCAACTACTTGTTAAATTAGTTATATTTAAATTATTTTTTTAATTACTTTAAAATAACCAATGGAAAATTATTACTGATGGCCTAAAGTTAATAATATTTGATGAAATAACATGGTTTAATATATAAAAACTTGTAATCTAATAAAAATTTGCAATTAAAACATGTCAAAATCAGAGTAGTTGCCGCCTTAATATAATTCAAAGTAAATTATCAATCACTTGTTTTTAAGTAGTATTTCAATTACTGCAATGCAATAAAAACTATTTAGAATTGAAGTGGATGACGGCTTTATATAATTCAAAGTAGTTCATATACTGATTTATTTTAAATTAGTTTTTAATTAGTTGTTTCTAAAAACAAGTTAGTTTGTTCCTATAGGGTATATACAGTAACGTGTATAAATATACTGCTAAAACACAAAAACAATTTTCTCCAAAGCATTCACAAATGGGAAAATTAAGCTTATCAAAACATGGTGCTATATACAATTTGTTTTCTAAATGCGCATATTGCGGATATACTATTTTACCATATATTGTTTCAGTAGATAAATATTAAAACACTTTATTCCCACTAATTTAAGTTTTTCACAAAACTGACGTGGTAGAGATATACAGCGTAGTTTGTTTTCTGAATCTTTTTTTAATTTAAACTTATGAAAATCTGACCCAAAATGCCGACAATAGATGTTAAAAATTATTAGTGGTAATGGAAAAGTATTCAATAATTGTGAAATGGACGAAAAACGGTATATTTTGTTGACAATTATGTTCACAAAACAATTGTTGGCTTGAACAAAACCAGCTCAAATATGAGCCAAAATAGCAGATTTTATGTTGGTCATTTGAAATATTTTATTAGTAACCTTGATCTTTGAAAGAATAAAATCAATTTCGTGCGAGATTATTAAATGCTTGTATGCAAATGATCGAAATCGAAAATTCCGATTTTATTCGGAAGTTCTCAAGAAGCTTAATATTTTGCTTCTGATTTTGATGTTATTGATGATAAGAAACAAATTCTTATTCAAAACGAAAACTAAAGAGTTCTTCTGGTAAAAATCACGTAAAATCAAGCTGATACAGTTATGAAAGCGCTTTATGATTAGAACCTCGATGACCAGGAAAAAAAGAATGCTGTCACACTACTGATCGCTGTAGTGTGGTTTGCTAGAAAGAGTAGAATTGTCCTACGATAACAGAATGCTGTATCCTGACTGTAAGTAGGAAATACTGAATAGAAAAATGTTCGTAACAATTCTATATCTATATCTATATCTATATCTATATCTATATCTATATCTATATCTATATCTATATCTATATCTATATCTATATCTATATCTATATCTATATCTATATCTATATCTATATCTATATCTATATCTATATCTATATCTATATCTATATCTATATCTATATCTATATCTATATCTATATCTATATCTATATCTATATCTATATCTTTATCTATATCTATATCTATATCTATATCTATATCTATATCTATATCTATATCTATATCTATATCTATATCTATATCTATATCTATATCTATATCTATATCTATATCTATATCTATATCTATATCTATATCTATATCTATATCTATATCTATATCTATATCTATATCTATATCTATATCTATATCTATATCTATATCTATATCTATATCTATATCTATATCTATATCTATATCTATATCTATATCTATATCTATATCTATATCAATATCTATATCTATATCTATATCTATATCTATATCTATATCTATATCTATATCTATATCTATATCTATATCTATATCTATATCTATATCTATATCTATATCTATATCTATATCTATATCTATATCTATATCTATATCTATATCTATATCTATATCTATATCTATATCTATATCTATATCTATATCTATATCTATATCTATATCTATATCTATATCTATATCTATATCTATATCTATATCTATATCTATATCTATATCTATATCTATATCTATATCTATATCTATATCTATATCTATATCTATATCTATATCTATATCTATATCTATATCTACATATATCTATATCTATATCTATATCTATATCTATATCTATATCTATATCTATATCTATATCTATATCTATATCTATATCTATATCTATATCTATATCTATATCTATATCTATATCTATATCTATATCTATATCTATATCTATATCTATATCTATATCTATATCTATATCTATATCTATATCTATATCTATATCTATATCTATATCTATATCTATATCTATATCTATATCTATATCTATATCTATATCTATATCTACAAAAATAGACAAAAATTATAATTTTAAACGCTTCACCTCACCGCACCCTATACTTGAGTACATGCAGTAAGTTCAGCCATTTGAGTACAAACATTGATATATTTAAAAAAAAACAACAAATATGTGGCTAATAGAATCATATTAACGAAAATATATTAACGAAAAAAAATAAAATTGCCTATGCCCCAATAAGATATAAACGTATTTACTTCTAATTCAACCAACCAGTTTAAATTGCCGCTTATGTCGTCATGCGAAAATAGTTTCAGCACTGAGCCTCGAACCTCAGGCACACAGACGCACACTCCCACTCATACAGCTCGCGCACGTGACAACGCACCGTATTTTCCACATATAAATTTGTTTCAAATAATATTGTTATATAGCGTTGACAGACAAACTGCTGCAATATTTTGAACAATCCTAGCCATGTACAACCATTTTGGCTGACAATAATCATAGTTATTATTACGAATTGGTTTGATTTCGGATTGTTTAGGTTTGTGAATATTTAGTAGGATTAGAAGTCAAACGCAATTTATTGCATCCAAGGACCTTTAGTGACATAGCAACTAGGTGTTTTACATACATACCCTATAGGAAAAAACTATTTTAAAATAAACCAGTATATGAAATACTTTGAATTATATGAAGGCGACATCCACTTCAATTCTAAATAGTTTTTATTGCATTATACATGAAGTAATTGAAATACTACTTAAAAACAAGTGATTGATAAACTACTTTGAATTATATTAAGGCGGCAACTACTCTGATTTTGACATGTTTTAATTGCAAATTTTTATTAGATTACAAGTTTATATATATTTAATCATGTTATTTCATCAAATATTGTTAATTTTAGGCCATCAGTAATAGTTTTCAATTGGTTATTTTAAAGTAATTATAAAAATAATTTAAATATAACTAGCTTAACAAGTAGTTAAAAATATATGCAGACGAAAGTCAATTGACTTATTTAGCAGACATCACCATACAAAATATGTTAGTTCGTTTTATGGGAAAAAGTCAGAATTTCAACTAGTTGTGGTTGACAAAAAACTACTTTATCAACTACTTTTAAATTAGTTTATTTTCCTACAGGGTATTTACATGCATATTTGTGCATGTGTTGCATATGTGTGAAACAGCTTTATTGCATTATTTTCATTCGGATCATCCTATTTTAACATGAAACTTCCACACATTGAGGTGTTGTGAAATTATTGTCAGCTTTTAAAAGCCTTAGTATAAGTTATTTTGTTTCATTTTACTTACCTTTCACACAAAATGTTTCCCTTATAAATTCAATCAGATCTGTTTTAAATTTTTTCTTTCTTTTAATTTCGCATTAATTTTTCTTTTCTAAATATTTCATTTATCTTAACTTCCTTTTCAATTATTTTTAACTCTTTAGGTTTTATAATTATTTTTTTTTCCTGTTCCTTTATTAACCTATTCTCTCTCCCTCTCTCTCTTTTTTCGCAGCTTTTATCTTTTTTTATTTGGTTGAGCGGATGTTCCTATTACTGCAAAATCGTTTTTGCATTAATTAGACCTACTAAATAGTAGTTGAAGCGAATCAGTATCGTGTTTATTTTGCTCATTAATTAAGTCAATGCTACTTATTGTTGTTGTTGTTGTTGTTGCTGTAGAGTGTATCTTTGTAACTGCCCTGCAGGAAAATCAACTAATTTAATAGTAGTTGATAAAGTAGTTTTTTGTCAACCACAACTAGTTGACATTCTGACTATTTTCCATAGAACGAACTAACTTATTTTGTATGGTGATGTCCGCTAAATAAGTCAATTGACTGTCGTCTGCATATATTTTCAACTACTTGTTAAATTAGTTATATTTAAATTATTTTTTTAATTGCTTTTAAATAACCAATTGAAAACTATTACTGATGGCCTAAAGTTAATAATATTTGATGATATAACATGGTTAAATATATATAAGCTTGTAATCTAATAAAAATTTTCAATTAAAACATGCCAACATCAGAGTAGTTGCCGCCTTAATATAATTCAAAGTAGTTTATCAATCACTGGTTTTTAAGTAGTATTTCCATTACTTCATATATTGAAGTGGATGCCGCCTTAATATAATTCAAAGTAGTTCATATACTGGTTTATTTTAAACTAGTTTTTCAATTAGTTGTTTTTAAAAACAAGTTAGTTTGTTCCTATAGGGTGCGTATGTTTATTTGTGTGGCATAAAGCTAAACTATTAACTATTCTGTTACATTCTTTTTGACTTTATTCTACTCGGTAAACATTTTATTACTCTCTGTCTTCATTTATCTATCCATTCGTCTGTCTGTCTATGTGTCTGGCTCTAAGTCCCAGCGTTTTTTTGTTTTTTTGTTATATCAAACCTGCACGCTCTTTGAAAGAGTGGTTCATAATCGTAATTACGATATACATATAAGATGGGAATGTCGACTTGACTTTCTTTAGTCGACTTAACCTTCTTTTTATGTTGCTTGGAACTATTTTACGGAATTCACTTTTAAACGTGGAAAAAATTTACAAATGTTACATCGATGATCATAGCTTAACACGTCGTTACTGATAATTAATGAATTTTACAAGAGAAGCTAAAAAAAAACGACAGAGTTTCGATAGTATCGTAAGTGTGGACGTAGAATTTTATGTTTGATATATTTGGTGATGAATTTGTTGTTCTTATTCATTTTTATGTTGGTTAAAAATATATGTGATTCAATCAAATGTTTAATAAATGGAACTAAATATTTCGGAATAATATGAAATTATTATTTTTCCTGCAGTAAACATCTTAAGTACATTCCAAATAATATCGAAAATTAAAATTTTAGCAAACAAAACATATTTTTAATATGAAATATATGAGCGATTCCACCAATTATCAGGCAACTGTGGAGGTCACCATCTGGGATTTTTTTGTAATATTTTTTGTTATTTCAGTACAAAATTTTGTTCTTGATTAACGAAAACCACTTTGTTCTACGTGCATTGAACTAATATAGTTGTGACTAGTTATTATTTTTTACTCAACTACTTTGTGTTTTTTTTTATATTTTTTAATTATTAAAAAAGTGAAAAAGTAGACTATGTTGAAAATAGGAGGTATGTTAAGAATGGCGAATTATTTGCGTACATAGCTTAGATTGACATTATTGCCAATATTAACCCCTTCTAACACCCTTGTAGTGCGTGTGCTGGATTTTAAAGCTCTTTGCAAATCAGGTGTAAGAAAATATTAAGAGTGAGAAAAAATGTTCGGGAAGGGCGGGAGTCCAGAAAACTTCTGACTTATTTTTATACTAAACCTACTTTAGTTAGAGTCTAGGTTTAGTTATAAGCTTAAGTCTACTTATACATAATACATCATATAGGGTGTTGTTGTTGGTTGTTTTCTTCAGAAAGCAACATAGCCCTAGAGCTCCAAAAATAGAATTCTTAATAATTGAAAAATTATTAGAGTTGTAATGCACATAACATAAAAGTTATGAAAAAGGTTGTAATTAATTTACAAAAATAGTCTTCTTTTTTTTTGTTTTTTTATTTTTATAGATCATCCAGACCAACAAATGCTTACATCAACATTGTACGATCAATACTATAAACACACCAAACGATCAAAGTGTGACATAAAAACGATTCCTGATTGCAATCAATTATCCTTTTAACCTCGGAGAATGACGTAATTCTACGTGAAAAATTAGATAAAATGTCCCTTAAATAAAACTGTATTCAATCAAGGCAATCTGCTGCCGGCAAAAATTGCTGTAAGTTCCCGTGGATTTTTGTTAGAGTGCGCTCATCTTATTTGCGTGAGAGTTTGTAAATAGAGGTTTTCTGGTACGGTGAGTATTACAGAATTATTTATTTTCCTCTATCTCGCATTCCAGAGGGAGCTGTAGTACAAATCTCTAAAAAAATTACGAAAAACTCCCAAGCCGCTCATTCGATTTCCATAAAAATATTTATTTAGGAATTTTCGAGGACGGGAAATGTTTTTTGTGCTATCTATTTTGCTATATCTGAAACACCAGAGGACACTGTAGTACAAATACTTAAAAAAACGTGAAAAATGAGCACACAGACATACAACGAAAGCTTCAAACAATTGTTACCAAGGCGTAGCACATTGGTTAGTAGCTTTCTATAGCACTGTTCTGAAATCCGATTTTATCGTAGTTGGAGACAACACAAACATAGTGACCAAAACTCCGCGATGCTTTTCTTCATAGAGGAGCATCCAGACATGGCAAGCTTAACCTATTTTGGGCATAGGAGACGTTCCATATGGTTAAATATATTTATAACCACTTTCGACACCGTATTCTTCCTAAAGCTATATTTGCATCATTTCCCACACTAAACGCTGATAGTCTCCTTCTTACTGGAAACGTAAAGTTGTGATCAGTTGAATAATTGTGGGAATCGTAGATTGCAGGGCAAAAGGTTTAACTTAATTTAAAACCAAATTAAATAAATAAAAGACAATATTGTGCAATACATTTAAAAGAAACATCTTTAAATGGTCTTAAATAAACCGTACAAATTGCTACTTACGCTGAATCAGATAAATTCAAAGGAATACTGTGGTTGCGCAGAATCCTCCACTTAACTTTTTTGTCCAGGTGCTTCCCGCACTCCAATAAAACTGCTGAAATTGACATATTCGAAACTATTTTCATTTTGTTTCAAACCTGCCATTTCCGATTAAAATGCAGACCATCGTTTCGAATCCGATCGGAATTGAATTCCGACTTTTACGCAATTCCGAGCGAGTCAGAATTCAAAACAGGCAGTTACATATAAAATTGTTGGTGGGTACTCATGTTGCTACAGATCTCAGTAGCGGTAACATCTAAGACCACCAAATTTTTAGACATATAATTAGGGTTAATATATACACAGAGAAAACAAAACTAGCTGCACAGATCATGCAGAAATTTAATCTAGCACGACACACACGTGTAGTAAAAGTATTTTTCTTGCCAAATTTCTTTATGCGAAATGTAAAAATATGCAAACTAAACGTATTTTCGAAAGTTCACAAAAAAAAAGTTGTTCGGGTCGGTTCCTCAAAATAATGCTTGGCTTATGTTATGATGATTACCCAAATATTTTAACTCTACACGGTTAGAAATCCTGGAATATGTTTTTATACAAGCGATGTATTACAACTATTTGTAATTCAAAAAGTATTACATTCAATTCTATTCAATAAATTACAAAATTTGTAAGTGGAGTAGGAATCTCCGAATTTATTATAAATACCATGGACATATTTAAATACTTGGCTATAATACGACGAAATATGCGACAGTCTGCCGCAAAACTTCATCTACTTTGATCATTTTGTTTTCAACAAGACAATGATTCGAAGCACTCTGCCCACATAGTGCGTGAATGGTTATTGTAAAACGATTCTAAGCAGTTATAAATGCCACCGCAGGTAACTGATCTCAACTAGTCAACTAGTCAAATAAGTGGCAACTCCATAACTTACGTGTGTGAGCTTTATGGTCACTCAGTGACCATCAGCTGTTTAGCGATCAGTTGTGAATTCGTATCCTTTTTTAATAATATGTAAAGTGAATTTTTCTCAAAATGCAAAGAAATTAAAAAACATTAAGTATTTTTTTCTGACAGGCAGCAAAATACAGCAGATCATTGAAAAAAGAGACGATATTGCTGACTGTAGTGACATTGCGGACGAAGACCAGAGCTGGGTTGTAATGATTCCTTTTGAAATTTATTCCGCATCAGTTCCAATTCCTTGGAATTAGGAGTTAATTGGTAATTGGTCATCTCAATTCTTCAGGAATGGAATTGGAATAAATCGTCAATTCCATTACAGAAATTGTAATTGGTAAATGAATATTTCAATTCCTCAGGAATTTGAATTTTTAATTCAATTACAAGAATTGTAATTGGAGGTTATTGTAAATGTAATTGGATTACAGTAACCTCCAATTAAAATTCCTTGGAATTTGTTCCAAAGTATTGACAAATTCCAAGGAATTGTAATTGGATTAGATTCCTAAAGGAATTGAAATGTTCAATTACCAATTACAATTCCCATAATGGAATTGACGATTTTTTTCAATTCCACTCCTGAGGAATTAAAAAATTTAAATTACCAATTACAATTCCTGTAATAAAATTGACCATTTTTTCCAATTCCATTTCTGAGGAACTGAAACGTTCAATTACAAATTATAATTCCTGTAATGGAATTGACGATTTTTTCAAGTTAATTCCTAAGGATATGAAACGTTCTATTACCAATTACAATGTCTGTACTGGAATTGTCGATTTTTTTTTAATTCCATTCCTGAGGCATTGAAATATTCAATTACCAATTACAATTCCATCAATGGAATTGACGATTTTTTAGAATTACATTCCTGAGGAATTTAGATGACCAATTACCAATTCCTAATTCCAATGAATTGGAATTGAATTGCAATGAATACTTTTCGACCCAGTTCTGACGAAGCCTATGTTGTGGTGGAGATTACAGATGGCGAGAGCTCTGACGAAAATGTTCAAAGTGATGTCGAGTGATTTTATTGTACTGTATTAACTAACACTCAAAAAACTGGAAATTACTTAATTATCTATACAAATTTAAATTAATTAATAATAAATAAAAGTTTAAAATAAATTAATACTCATTAAAAATTAAAAAATAATAATAAAATCTTGGTTCTTACAACATATGCATACATGGCCATATACATACAGGCTTGGTCATTTCGTGACCTTAAAATCACAAGTGTGACTTTTTCTTAAGATACCATTAATACTCTCAAAATGAAAGCTTTTCATAACTTTTCATGGTGTATGCTCAATTTTGTGAGCAACTGTATATATCATGATATGATGCTTTTAGAAAAATGGTGATAGCATTTGTATAATACAAAGTATTCGAAAGAAATTAATTATTCAAAAAATTTTGCTATTCTACAAATAAATTCTACTTGACTAAAATGTTAGTTTGTGGAAAAAAGCCATGTTTTCTTGTAATAATTTTTCAGATTTTAATAACAATCGAAATTTGTAATTTTTCTTTGAAATAATAAAATTTCTTGAATACTTTTTATTGGTCACAAAATTCAACAAAAGAGACAAGTTAATTTAAATATTAAGGTTAGAAAATTATATTTAAAAAAGCTGTCTCTAGATCAGTGCCTGTCAAAAAAAGGCACTTTGCACTAAAAAAAAACTGTGCACTAAAAAAAAAATGTATTCAAATTCAAAAATTCAACTATATTCAAAAATATTAATTTCATGCATTGGTTTTTTTTTTTTTTGTGTAACTAAAACTACTCTGATCTTAACTACAGACAGTAACAATGTTGTTGTTAAGAGGGCCTTTCATGCTCTAACTACTGTTGATGAATATCATCCACCATTGAGTATTTGGTACAAATCCGACAGAGCAAATATAGTAAATTCTAATTCAGCAGATAAGCTTTATGAATTCAATTTTAAGAAAGCTGACTTTTTGAAGTTGAATCAGTTGGTAAACTTCATGGTAAACTTAATGCAATTTTGGAATATATAAAAGGAAATTGCCTTAATGACTCCATACATTTTTTTATATGGAACTCTTTGCTGTGTTTTCTCAATCAGTACCTTATAGTCTCAAATTTGCGAGGAGTTCTGCGTACCCGTGGTACACAAAGGATTTAAAGGCTCTTCGCAACAACAGGAATAGGGCATGGAAGAAATACGTCTGTAGCTTAGGCTCAAACGACCTAGAAACTTACAAACGTTTGTTTCTGGAATTTGAAAATCGCTCAGATACATTATATCACGAATATTTAGATAATGTTAAGCTGAGAATATTGACAGATCCAAAGAAATTTTGGGGATTCGTAAACACAAAGAAGAAGTCTGATGGATTTCCTTCTTCATTTAGAACTCCTGAGGGATTTACTGACAATCCCGTCAAAATTTGTGGCCTATTCGCCAATCTTTTTAAAGAATCATTCTGTTCAGATTCTTTTACTCCTGATGGAGAGTACTTTGAAAATATGAATTCCGAACCCAGAGTATCTTTGGAACATATATCCTTCACTCCAGAGGATATTTTAATGTATATAAGATCGATCGATGAGGAGTTTGGTGCTGGACCTGCCGGTGTTCCTGCCGCAGTGTTAACACAATGCGGTTCCGTTTTGAGTCAACCACTTTCTTTATTATTCAATAAATCTATTAACGAAAGTTATTTTCCACTTTTTTGGAAAAAATCATTTATAAGTCCTATTTGTAAAAAGGGTTGCAGGAACGATGTTAGTAACTATAGGCCTATCGCTAAGCTCTCATCGATTCCAAAACTTTTTGAGCGGATGGTGTACGATCGGGTGAAAATTCACTGTGGCAAAGTCATAACAACTCGTCAGCATGGTTTTGTGAATGGCAGATCCACTGTGTCTAATCTTCTCGATTTTACAACATTCTGCTTAAATTCTATTGATTCTGGTAACCAGGTCGATTGTGTTTACACTGACTTTAGTAAGGCATTTGATAAGCTACCACACAATCTAATCTTATTTAAGCTTGAGTTAATGGGATTTCCACAATATTTTGTGAACTGGATTAAATCGTATTTGGTAGAGCGATCTTATCAAATACGTTTCCGAGGCGCATTGTCTTCTGAATTTATTGCTGGATCAGGTGTTCCTCAGGGTAGTCACCTTGGTCCTCTTCTGTTTATTTTAGCTATCAATGATGTAACTCATGTCATTGAACACTCTCATCTGCTTATTTATGTCGATGATATGAAAATATACAGAACGATTAATTCTAGAGATAATTCAGATCTACTCCAGTCTGATCTAAAATCCTTTGAAGTTTGGTGTTCTAAAAATAATATGTTTTTAAATTCAGATAAATGCCAAACTATGACCTTTTCGCGAAAAAGGAATAATTTTATATTTGATTATAAGATTAAAGATACTGCCTTGAGTCGTGTAGACACCGTCAAAGACCTAGGTATATGCATGGATTCTAAGCTGTCGTTTAACATTCATATTGATAATATTTGTAAAAAAGCATCTTCAATGCTTGGTTTTGTAAAACGCTGGGCCAAAGAATTTTATAGCATGATTACAACTACAACGTTGTATTATGCAATCGTGCGTCCTCACTTAGAGTATGCAAGTCAAGTTTGGTCCCCAAGTTACAATGTGCATGTTGATCGAATAGAAAGAATCCAAAAACGTTTTGTTCAGTTTGCTCTAAGGGGCTTAAGTGGAACTGACATATTAGACCTTCCTCCTTATGAGGATCGTTTAAAACTATTAAAAATGCAGTCTTTAGGTGATCGAAGGAAATCGGCAGATATCGTATATTTACACCAGCTCATAACAGGTGTATTCGATTCTCCAGAACTTCTTTCTCACATAAATTTTAACACTAACCGTAGAAGCAGTAGAAACGCTAACAACTTAATTTATTTGCCATTTAGTAGAACAAATTATATGGCTACTGCTCCTTTAAGTCGCATGAGTTCCTTTGTTAACAATTGTAGCGTTTTTGATGTTAATTTGTCAAAAGGTCAACTCAAAAGTAGATTAAAATTAGTTGTGTAATTAGATCTATGTATACGCATGGTTAGTTGTTACGTCTTGTGTTGTCCCTGAGCCCAACCCATTTATTGGTGGGTAAATTTTTCCCACATTAACTTGTTTGTGGTCACGGGTATCCACAACATTGATATTTTCAATGATTACTGGGTAGTGGCTTTAGATGGGTTAATGCTGAGGAAGTGCGATATAGCTGTAGTAGCTGAACTCTATTGTTGTTGCATGTATTATAAATCAAAAGAGTTCCAAAAATCGTATGTTCACTTGTTTAAGAAGTTACAGCTTGTAAAGAATAAACAACAATGTGATGGGATTTAAGTTGTGTTCTATGCGTACTTTAATATTAATACTCGTATTGATGCTTTGATCGCAATTTCTTTATAAGTCAAATATTTTAAAATTGTCTGTCTTTAATAAAATGCGCTGCTTAGAGCAGATGAACTTTAGATCGGAAAAAATTTGTCTATACACCGAATGCAAACCACCAATTGATAAAGATCAGTTATGTCCGTGCTTTCTTTCATGCATATGGAAAAAACTCTGCAATCCCTTCATTTTCTTTTAATTTCAGAATCAATATATTTGCTTATTTGTACAGTGCGACGGACAATGATATTGTGAGATAAAGATAACGTTGCTGCTTCGCTAACAACATAACATGTTTTTGCAAAATTTGAACGCAAATATTTTTAATAAATGCTCCATCTGAGAAAGGACTACCTTTTTTACAGTATTATAGCTTCTTAATTTAGATGTTATTTTTAATTTAATTTGTTTGTTTTTTTCACTGCTCTTTTTCAAGTTTTATTCCATTTCAGAAATCCAATACTTTATTTTATGCGAAAGAAATTGGCTTTTTTCTTTTTATAAAATCTTTGTTTTTCTACATTATCTGATTCATCAATATTAGTATGAAACATTTCATAATGCGTCTTAATATTAGTTTTCTTATGTCCTTGGAACGAAACATAACATAAGACGCATTGAAATCCTTCAAATGCGTTTGAAATCATAATAAAATTTTTATACATATTTTCATTTGTCATCTTCAAACATTAAATTTCTCGCTGTGGAGTATCACAAAAAGCGCTCTCGACGCTGTGTCGCTGCTGTCTCAATAGCGACTAAGCGCGAGAGAGTAAGAATACGTGGGAAACGAGTGAGCTCTTAAGAGCCCAGGGTGGAAGGCACTGCTCTAGATATATGAATACTACTTCTGATGACAATTTTTCTTTGGCATAATAGTGTGATAAGAGAACCTTTTTCTTTGAATTCGCCAGATTATTTGTGTAACATTTAAAAATTATATTTCTATTTTAGTCAGTAAACATTTAAATTTAAACATTTAACTGATTTTGATATACATATATACAGGGTGGCCGCAATTGAATGCAACTATTTACGGAGCTGAAAGGTTATGTCGAGCTGAGCAAAAAATCGTATGGGAGGGGGGGTCTATTTTCACATTCTAAGGAGCTACAGGGTTAATTAATATTTCACGACTTTGGTTTACGTTATTGTTTCTAGCAGAAATACTAAGTAAATAAAACTTATTTTGATAGCTCATTTTAAAGGCAATAAAATCATCTTTCTAACGGTATATCAAAAAATCCCAACTACTTAACCGTTACCGAGATGTTTTCGTGTGAAGATGAAATCAATCGGTTGAAACTACTAAATTTCAACTTTGAGTGCAAATTTCTCAGAATTTTGCGTTATAAAAGAAATTTTTTATAGACCAATTTTGTAACTTATTTAATTTTCTTTTCAATGGCATTAAAAACATACTAAAAAAACTATACTTATTAGAAAATAATGATAAGTAATAACATTTCAAACAATGATATTATCTACTGCATGACTATGATAATTGTAATGTCATTATTTATTACTATTTTCCAATAAGTATAATTTTCTAGTAAAGCCAACTTTTTTATTTTTAAAGATATGTTTATGTTTTTGGTGTCATTGGAAAGAAAATTAAATAAATTACAATATAGATCTAAAAAAAGATTTCATTTATTACGCAAAATTCGGAGAAATTCGTGTAAAAAGTTACCCCCTCCCCCCCCTCCTCCCATACGATTTTTTGCTCAACTCGACATAACCTTTCAGCTCCATAAATAGTTGCACTCAATTGCGGGACACCCTGTATAATACAATGGAATTCAAAAGAAAATTTTCTAAAATTTTCAAAATTTTTTACAATGCAGTCGAAACAACTCAGATAAACCCCAAAATAAGATTAACTTGTAACCTACAAGAAATTAATGGTCTTACAGCTATTATAATACTAATCTTCCAACAACGTCAACAAAGATTTCGAATACACATCTATCATTACATAAAATTACATATATTTCGAATACAATCAAAATAGTTTTTGGACAGTTTTTTTTGGACTCATGCCATTTATAATTATACCCTCTTTTGTAGAACATTTTCATTTTTTTTTTTCAACTGCATCGGAAATTTTCTTATATATTAAATTTTTATGTATTTTTTTTTTTTGTGTATTGCCATTGTGCTTCTAAAATGTTAGTCCAATTTCCGTCGCTTAATAAAAGTATTACAAAATAAAATAAAAACTTTGCAAGAATAATTGTTTCTTTTAAAATTTTAGAGATGAGCAAAGTTATTCCATAAATAGAAATGTAATCTATATATATAAAAATGGATGTATGTATGTGGGTATGTGGGCATGTGTGTATATCACGTATAGACTCCAAAAACGAAGAATCAATCTTTATGAAATTTTTAGGGATACTGAAGCAAGATTCTGAGAGTGTTCCTGTGAAGTTTGGTGTTGATTGGACAAGGGAGCGTGGTACCTCCCATACAACCAAAATGGCTCTATCGCCCACAAACCAAAAAAATGCTATATATCAGACGATTTTAATCGTATAAAACTAAAATTTGGTAATTTTCTTAAGATGACTACTTTCGGTGACTGCAAAAGATGGGAGAAAAATGGGCGTGGTCACACTATATCTACGCCCACTCTTCAAAAATCATTTAAATTCCTGAGATGTTCAAGTTTTGATAGTGAACATTAGTATGCAGGTGTTATGGATCCAAGTGGCAGTCACTATGTAAATATAAATGTTGGCACGACCACTTTTACCGCAAACAAATCAGTAAAAATGCTTTATATCAGACGGCTTTTGCCGTAGAAGACTAAGATTTGGGAATTTAGTTTAAATAATTACTGTCAGCCAAGTGTACAAAAAATTGCCATGGCCACACTATATGTACGCCCACTTTTTTGAAATCATGCTTATTCCTGAGTTCTACACGTTTTGATAGTGAATCTTGGTATGCAGGTGCTATAGGTCCAAGTGGCTGTCACTATGTATACATAAATGCTGTCACGCCCACTTTTACTTTATATCAGACGGCTTTTACTGTAGAAGATTACGATTAGGTGATGATTTAGTTCATATGGTCACTGTCGGCAACTGTTAAAAAATGGGCATGGTAGCACCTTATCTACGCCCACTTTTTCAAAATTATGGTTATTCCTGACCTGTACACGTTTTGATAGAAACACTTGATATGCAGGTGCTCTAAGTGGCAATCATTACATCAATAGATAATTTATTTGACTAAAAGTAACATGCTCAAACAAAAAAAAAATCTTAATTTCAATTTAAGTGAAAATAATATAAAAAATAGTTACAGAATTATTGAAAATCCGCATTACCTCTGGTCCGACTGCAAAAATTTGAAATTTAATGGAGCAGAATGGAAGAACTTTTTCATTACTATTATTTCTGACCGTTTGCTATTTTTAACTACCACACCAGTAAATATTTTTACAAAAAACTCGATTTCTAGAGCATACTTCAAAGTTTTCCGTAGCATACTGGTTAAGGTGCGTGGCTTGTATGCCATAGAACCCAAGTTCGAATCTCACCTGACACAGAAAGTTTTTTCAATTGAATTAATTTTTCTGTTCGGCCGTCACCTCTTTGCAGACAATGGCAAACCACAGAGAGTACAAACTGCCATGAAAAGCTTCTTGAGAACATAAGCCGTTCGGAGTCGACATAAGACTTGAAGGCCCAGTTCTCAATCATTTGTGTTCGAACATTTCCTAACACACACAACACAATTGATCAAAAAATAGCTCGGCCAATGTCCTTTCAAGGGCTGAAATTGCCATTTCGTTTTTGTTTTTTTTTTTATATAAGAACTATTACACAGGTTTTACAGTCTTTGTTCAAGGGCACCAAATTAACATCACCACGATTTTTATCAATTTCTTTTTTAAATTCTGATCTCACAATTTATGAGCTTAAAATTACTTTTATTTTTCAAAATATCACATAAAGCGTCAATTTCAAATTTAAAGTTATTTATTTCATTGTCTTTACCTTTAAAGACACCTTTACCTTTAACACCTTTATCATGAGCGTGTTCGCACATGTGCTAAAAAAATAGGGTGTTTCAAATCATATTTTATAGAATAAAAGAAGAAATATATTTTTTCCCCCGCTCAAAACAGAAGGTGCCAATCGCTCAATCGGCGCTTTGTCGCCCAATCTGCACACACTGCTGAGGAGTATTATTTTTATCTCTAAATACCGTTAATAATCGGACAGTATCCGAAGTAAAAATTACACGCCTCCAATAGAAGGTGCCTGAGAACCACACTTGGAGTAGAATAACTCACATTAGCGGTGCTTGAGAGGCAGAATTGCAGCGATAAGTGTTAAAATGAATCCCTAGTTTACGAAACACAAAATAGCATATTTATTGTAAAATGGGAAATAAAGAACCAACATGCCCAATTTTATTAATATACATCTAGTAGTTTTCTTGTGATGCTATAAAAGACAGACATGCAAACAAAACTTTTATCAATGGCACTTTTGGATTCCACATCATTCAAAATATCCAACGCAATAAGAATCTCAAAAAAATGTATATAATACACATATTTTTTTCTGATACAGTTTTATTTATTATTCAATACTTATATTATTGAACTTAACATGCATTAATATTTAATGACAAATAAAATAAATTTTAAAATAAATAAATTCATTTTCTCTCCTACACTCTTAATTCAGCATTGTCCATAGTGAATAAGCTGATAGTTATCTATAATTAAAAATTAATAAGGGAGAAATATATCAGTTTTAAGTGTATTTTTTGACAATAAACAGAAAAATCATAACAAATAATATAGTCAATAGAGCGTCCAACGGGTGAGTACAAGTCAAAAAAAATTACTTTAGTGCAAAACCAAAGCTGTTCCGTATGAATACCTTTTGGTAAATAAATACTTTTGAAAGATTAAAAAAGGCTTTTTTTATGCAAAATTATCCCTTATTCAATGCAAATGATTAAAAAAAAATTATATGTCAGATCATTACGAGCTTTTATGTGAAATAAAAACTACAAATTCGTTTTCAATTTTATGCTCATCAAAAGTTTCTGTCTCCGTTATATTTCGCAATTCACCGAATGATTCCAAAACTTACCTGAATTCAATCCTAACCCGCACAAATTCTGATTTTCGTATTCACACCGAGTAACGGTTGCTCTGCCTCTATTATAAGTAACACAAAGAAGTTCCATACTACTTTCACCACAAGGATCATTACAAGATGTCCGCATGGACATAATGGCCATAACATTAAATATGGCCAAATTGGCAAAAAATAAAAATACACTCAAGACACGCATAATGAAACTTTGAATTTATTTATCTATCTGCTTTTGCTTCAATTCATTTACTTTTAAAGTTAGAGACTTTATGATAAAGGTTTGTAGAAAATCACATATTTATAGGAAAAATACAAACATTTAAGACTACGTGGTTAAAATTAAAAAACAAAACCAACTGATTCAATAAACTTCTTAAGAGCTAGTAGGATGTTTACTTAAAAACACATTTTTCTCTTTCCAACACGTGATTCAATGTATTTTGGATGGTAATTTCATATTAGAAAGGCAATAGTTATCAGGCGCGTATTCAGAGGAGAGTTTTAGGGGTTAAAACCCTCCGCCCCCGAAATTATTGGAGAACCTGTATTTAAATGTAATGTACTAGTATTTATTATGTGGCCTATGGGTACTAAAAAGAAAAACATCGATTTTTTAATAACTTATTTTAAATATTCACACCTGAGTTCTGTTCCTATTTTTTTATATTCTTTGCGATATCGCGCCCTGCTGTAAACAGTCACACATCGCTGATTCCATGTCAAATCGAACGTTTTTGTCTAAAATTTCATTTTGTAGATACCGATTTTTTTCAAGTTTTGCACCTCAATAGTATTTAAAAAATAGAAATATTATAAATTTATTTTAATTTTGTTTTTTTTTTGAAATTTTTACACAGTGGAAAATTAAAAAAAAAAAATCAAAATTTGTCATTTGGACGTGTACACCGAGAAAAAAAACATTAGCTAAATCACCTAAGTCGGGTTGGGTAAAGAGAAGTGTATGGGAATTATAAACTTATGCTTATTCACCTAAGCAATTTATTGTTTAATACATTGCTTTGAAAGCACATATGTTACTTCGATACCCTGCCAATAAAAAAATATTTGATTCATAGATGTTAACAGATGCTGTACTCACAGATGCAGTCTGTCGCAGTATTCTGTTGATAGCTGCAGCATAGCTTCAGTTCTAATTAATATAGTAGTGTAGTGTAGTTACATCATACTTCATACACAGTGGTATAGGTTGGTGTGGGTTCGTATCTTAACGGCATGCGAAGGTAAAATTTTTGTATTTGATATTTAATTTAGTTTAATTTAATGTTCTTGTTATAATATACGTCAAGCAGCAAGAAATGCCGAGAACTCATTAATTTCTAAGAAAAACGGTGTCGATAAAAGAAAAATTTTGTGAAGTTGCCGATTTCAGTCAAGCAAAACACACAACGAAAGGCGGCAACTTCCAAAAAAATAAAAAATAAAAACCAAAATCCGAAAAAAGTTTTATTTTAGAAGTTCCATTTTTTTAAAGTATTGTATAAAAAATTACAAAATACTTAGTTAATGTATCACCCAATAAAAATTGGCAAGTCAACATGTAAAACTTAGGCGTTTTGATAAAGTACTTGGGTGGCTGAAAACTGCCAAAGCCATCTTAGAAATTATACTAGGTTTTTTTCAGATTAACATAAGCTTTTTTCTCGGTGTATGGGGAGGAGGTAATGCTCCATTTTGATGGCTGATGGTCAGTTCATTGAGTCTTAATAAATATAATAAATTTTTTTTTTTAATTTCTTGTAAAATCAAATACATTGTGGTTAGTTTTCAGGGTTGCATATTTCTTGACAAGAATTATCAGGAACTTCAGTAAGGCAAAAGTAAAGTAAAAGCAAGTGGTAAACGGAAAATTTTCAATTGAATGATTGAAACATTCTTGCAGATGGAATGAGAAATTTAGACAGGTATGTGGTGAATATGATTGTCCAAGAATTTTTTTTTTCTGCCATTAGATTGTATAACTGTAATAAATTTAATAACATAACTTTGCAATTTAATCATGTCATGAATTTTGCGTATCTCATTGAAGGAAAAAATATTTTTACATTTACTGAAACTTTTTTTTATAAATTCGACGCTACCAAAAACTCTAATATAATAAGTTTGATAAATCATATTAAAAAACAAAAAATGTGTGTGATCGCCACGCGCGGTAGGAGTGAAACTTTTACCCAAAAATGTAATTTTTATTTTATTTTATTAACGTTCTCTCCTCATTGCTCTCTCTCTCTCTCTCCTCATAGCACATTCTACAGATCTTGCTGTTTTATTTTTTTGTTAATTATATTTTTATATATAAATATTTAAAAGAAAATTCCCTTTCCGTATTCGCATTGAACCGTGTGCAATTCGGATGCAAGTTGAACGTGATAACATCGCAATATTGCCTCCCTATTATCAAAGAGAACAATATACGAACAAACCCGAAAGCAAGCATAGCATACATCTCTCAATTTATTTCATAGGATTGATGACAAAAAAAATTATTGTTAATCCAAATAAATCATTAACCGATTACAACGCGGGCTTTATTTATATAATCTATTTTCATTTTTTCTTAAAAAAAACAGAAAATGCCAGTATTTTGCAACATTTGCATTTGCGTCAATATTTCCTAGTAGTCCAAGTCTGAAAGAATTGATATACGAATCATTAACAATTTTTCTTCATCTTTTATGAAACATGCTGATTCGGCCATACATTTCATTGACGAAAATTCCGTATAAAATTCTCAAATTCGTGCACGAACGCAATACAGAAATGTTGATATTTCTTGTGAATGAATATATTACTACATCGTTGCGGAAGTTTCGTCAACCAACAAGACAGAAATATGAAAAAAAGTTGTTTTTTTCTGTTTCCTTTTCTCTATATTCTTTGATTTTATTTTACATGTTTTATTGGATCAGACTATTTCCTATTTGTAATCTTGGATATATCAGTCATGCAGTCCGTTATAAGGCAACGTTTTTAAAATGATATACTTTGTAACTTTTAACGAAAAAAAATACCCCGAAATATAAGCATTTGTAGGAAAAACACGAACGTACACAAAACAGAAAGGTGGAAGAATATTCGACAAATTCTTTAATGAACGAACACAAGCCATACTCGTTCAATAATTTTCGACAAGAAATACAAGAGAGAATGGTTGTCGGTTATCGCGTGTTCTACTGTTTTCGTTGTTTTTTCGATCTGTTTGTCTTTTAATGTTGACGAAACCAATGCGGATGAGTTAAAGAATATTTTGGAAGTCTGTTATTGACGAATACAAGCCAGACGCGTTAAAGAATATTCTGCAAGTCTGGCTTATGCCCGTATGATACTTAATTTTTTTTTTTTGTCCAATTTTAAAATCTGAAATCAAGTGGCGCGTGGGCAGGACAAACAATTTTTTTGTAAGAAAAGGATAAACGTTGTTACTTTTTTTATATCTGGTGTTTTAAGAGCAGCTGCATTAAATAAATTAATATAAGCTACACACATCACTTTCAATTCAGCATACATTTATATTAAATAGTTTTGTTTATTCTAAAAATGTCAAATTAATTATTAACAGCACAGTAAATATTTGACCGAAACTTAACGAAGAACGTATTAAAAAAAAAGGCAAAAAAATGCAAAGAAAATACAGTCCATCCTACAAATTTTCTCCAATTCGTACCATATGCGTACTCACTCACACCAAGTGAATACATGCATTCGTGCTATTTGAACTAGTTATGATCTAGTTATAATTTTCAATGATCAATTTAATGAAGTATCATACAGGCTTTATGCAGCAAATTTCTTTAGTTTCTTTAAAAGCGGAGTAGGTAGTCCGGAAGCTCTGTTGGTAACCATTACGTTGTGTTTTCAAATACCCCAGCATGCGATTTTTTTTTTTTTTTAATTACGATATAAATGTGTTAAAACTGCATTTTAATTATATGAAAGATATGAAAATTCGCAGATCTAAGGATAAAACAAATTTAAGATTCAAAGTTGCTTTCGTTAATATGCTGAAACATATACATATGCGAAACTACATACTACATACTACATAAACATATGCGAAACTAGCTATAAAAAGTGAAACTGTTCTGATATTTGCGTAACGAAATTGTAACGATTTCTTTGAAACAGCTCGAAATAGTTACGAATTAGTCGTAATTTCAACATAGTCGTCAACTATGGTTTGCTGGGTAGATATGGCATAAAAAATGTCAAGCTAATTATCTTCAATTTACAAAATTATATATGTTCTAGGTATAATTTTATATATATATATTTAACTGGATATCAGGGACTTTTTGAGCGTTGAAACTGATTTTTTAATATACAAACTCCTTGTGGATAAATTCCAATAAAATTATTATGACTCTAATAAGCAAAGTTAAACTTTCACTTGGCCAAAAAAAAATTTCAATTATTATTATTATTTTTATTATTATTATTATTTATTATTTGATATACCAGTGCTACAAGGTGAAAACCTTATGATTAATGCACTGGCATCATTGATTTGTTTTTTTTTTTTTAATATGACAATAAATTTGATGTTTACAATAAAAATTCATTACTAAGAGTAATACAAATTTGAATGCAATTAAATATAAGTAATATTAAATAGTGAATATAATATAAAAAAAAGGAAAAATAAAATAAAAATAAAAAATAAAAATAATTCCTCTTCCAGCGAGGTAATGACAAAACAGGAAATTTAATTTAACTTTAATTTGTAACAGTTTTAAAACTTTTATGTTTATTAATTTTTTAGAAGAAAGAGAAGATGAATTTAGCGAAAGAGAAAAAAAAAAAAAAAAAAAAAAATAAAAACTGATTAAAAAGATTATTGCAACGATGAAAGATGATTAAATAAAATTTTTTTGAATTGCACGGAGTTTTGTATTGGTCTAATAAAAGTAGGTAAGGAGTTCCAAAGACGAATTGCGTATATATAAAATTGCCTTTCAGATGTTAGATAGAAGTGACGCAATTGTATTAACGTATAGGACCGATTGGAACGTGAAGCAGTGATACGATTGTGCAAGTAAGCTGGTTCACCAGAGTATAGCACTTTATGCAGCAGGAGTAACGTTCGGAATTTAAGAATGTTCTCAAGGGTCATGTTGCAGATTTTTTTTACGTAATGGGATACATGATCTGTACGTTTTAATCCAAAAACATATCTAGCTATGTTGTTAAATACAACATTTAGTTTTTGCTTACTAACTGAGTCACAATTGGCAAAAATTTCGCAAGCATAAAGAAGCGTAGGGAGGATGTATGCTTTAGCGATAAGAAGTCTTATTTTGGGTGGTGTAAAATGTTGTGAAACCCTCAGTACCCTTAGCATTCCGTAGACATTGCCTATTGTAGTGCCAATGTGTGTATTCCAAGTCAATGTCCTATTAAAGATTACTCCAAGGTTTTTAGTTGACTCAACGAAGTTAATTGAGGCGTTGTCCAAAATGATTTTAGAAAATTCCGACACATCGACTGGTTTTCTAGAGATAACTATACATTTCGACTTTTTTGGGTTAAGACACAAGCCATTTTGACCTGCCCAAGTTTTTATGCGTGCTAGATCGTTGTTGATGGTAGATATACAATCAGAAATACAGTCCGGCTTACAGCTTAAATACAATTGGACGTCGTCAGCGTACATATGGACTTTGCAATTTTTAAGAACCGTGGGTAAGTCGTTAGCATAGATGGAAAACAGGACAGGCCCAAGAACTGAGCCCTGAGGTACTCCCCTGTTGACCGTTAAGAATTCTGATGTTTTGTTCTTGACAGATACAGCTTGGGATCGATTAGAGAGATATGACCTGAACAGGTTTACTGCTGTATGAGAAAAGTTAAACATGTTACTTAATTTGGTACAAAGGATGCCATGATCGACTGTATCGAAGGCCTTAGAGTGATCAAGAAGAATTAAAAAGCTAATTTTTTTATCATCTAAGCCTGCTCTAATCTCTTCAGATACATCTATTAGCGCTGTAACGCAACTCCTCTTTGCCCTAAATCCAGACTGCCTTTCGCTTAGTAACTTTTTATCGGAGATAAATTCGCTAACTTGCCGATTTAAAATCACTTCAATTGCCTTAGCCAAGAAAGGCAATATGGCAACGGGTCGATATTCATTGCATGTTTTAGGTATTGGAATGATTTTAGCTTGTTTCCAACATTTCGGAAAGATAGAAGTAGTGAGAATAGTATTAAAGGCGTAAGTTATGTATGGTAACAAGATTGGTAATAGAATTTTCAGAAAGAGTGGGTGAACTTCATCGAAACCAACGGCGTTTGATTTTATTGACAGAAGACTAGACAGTACTTCACTCTGGTCAACACAACGAAACGAAAAAGCAGTATCTGAACCTAAGACAACGGACGAATAATCATTTCTACTAGCGTAAGCATTCTCATCAACTGTAGGCATGGGCAAGTTTACAAAATTTTTATTTAGGTCATCCACATCGATATTCACATCGACAGCAGACTGATTTTTACCTACTCCAATGTCACGGATTTCTTTCCAAATTTTTTTTGATGCAACTGCATTTTTATATTTTTCACTATAAAATCTTCTCTTTGATGCTGCTATGTCATTATTTACCTTTTTCCTAATTTTTTTAAATTCAGTGTATAACTCAGGTATTTTGAATTGCTTCCAACGATTGTAAGCCGCGTTTCGTTTTGCTATTAGCTTTTTAATATCGCTATTAAACCACGGCTTTTGTTGAGTTTTAACGCTTTTAGTCTTAATTGGTACAAATTGATTAAATAGCTGAATAATGTTTCGCTGCAAATAGCTAATCTGATCTTCACTTGATGGCATGCAATAAATGCCTTGCCAATTTGTCCTTCTGGCTTCTTGATCGAGCTGGTAATGATCAATATGCTTAAAATCGCGAAAACTGAAAGAACATGGCTTTTTTACCATTTGGAAGTCAAAAGCTAGGAAGATAAGGTCATGTTTCGAGAAATTTGGAACTGATAGCTGATCATAGAGAAGTATTTTTGATAGATCACTTACAAAGATTAGGTCCAGTAGAGTATTAATAGAATTTGAGAAATGAGTTGGGGTCGAAGTGTTCACTGAAAAGAGTCCTAAGTCACGCATATCATTAGTTAAATTATTTTCTATAATAATATTGCTGTTAAAGTCTCCTGCAATGAGAACGTGGGGAAATGATATAGAAAAATGTTCAATCATGCTTATGAGTGGTGAAGTATCCACCATATGATTTGGACGGTAGACAGTGCCAATAAGCATTTTGTTGGAACCATTCGATACCGATAAGAATACAGATTCAATTGCACTGTCAGGAGCAGATTTATGTATAAGCTTACAAGGGATGTTATTTCGCACATAGATCGCGGCGCCTCCAGCATGTCTCTCTCTGTCTGCTCGAAAAATTTTAAAACCTTTTAACATGAACAGCGCATTTGGCATTTCGGCATTGAACCATGTCTCAGAAACACAAATGAGATCCACATCTGAGCCCTCAAAAACATACCTCAACTCATCCATTTTGTTGACCAAGCTTTGTGCATTGATATGGCATACCTTGAGACCACTTCTTTGCTTGCATAATATACGTATCATATTAAATGTTTTGTCTTTGGAACTATTTTGATTATTTGTAAAAAATATTGTTTAAATTGTGTATGTAAACGCGTGCATTGTTTGTAAAAAATCGTTGCAAAAATCTCGATCCGCAGGTAAATATAAGCAGAAAATTAAATTTACGAAAGATAAAACAAGAATACAACTGAAAGTATGAATATGAACTTAAATAAATCATAAAAGGTAGCAGCATACAAAAAGTAAACAAAACAGTTTTAGTTTTAGATTTAGTTATGTTTCTCACGAAAAAGCTGATCATCGCCGGTGCAATTGCTGTTGTTATTGTTGTTGTTGTGATGTTTTGTGAAATCATATGGAGTAAAGGCTTCCAATTTCTCTATACACTCTACGCACTCCGCATTAACTCCCTCTCTACTCTTAATATAAACTAATCCACGAAGAGTAAATGCTGCAACTAGTTTTTTTTGTCTTTTGAGTCGCAGGGCAGCTTGTAGAATCGTGTAGTTTGATTTACTTAGGCTTTCGTTAACATAAATTGGCTTTTGCGATTGATAGCCAGCGTGATGAAGGCGCAGTTGGTCATTGCTTGTGCGTCGATAAAGTTTGATGGATTTTAAAAACTGGTTGCGTTCGTACGGTGTAGCGAGCTTCACTATAATTGGTGCGTCGTTCGTAGAGCGTGTTGATCTTGTGCTTTTCATTCGAAAAATTTTTCTTACATTTGGCGGCATAATGTTAATTGAAGTGCATATGTTGCCAAATATTTCATTTAGATTTTCATTGATATTGTGGGGAATACCATTGATGCGAAAATCACATGCAACGGCAGAGTTTTTCTGACGTTCGAGCTGAATTTTTAAATCGTCAAACTCAGCTTTTAGCATAGCAACATCAGCTGCTGCAGCATGTTTTTCGATGTGAGCCATTCTAGCGGTGACGTCATTAATTTGTTCCCGTATACCATCATCAGCATTCGTTGCATTAAGTGAAGTTTTCAAGAAAATTTACATCATTATCACAGTTTATCTAAAAAAAACATCATATTTTGAATTTAATAGTCCCATTTGTGTTATTTCTTTATACTTTCTGGACCCTAAGGGGGGTTTGAACACCTAAACTTCCGCCCCTCCCTTGTGTACGGGCCTGGTTTGAGCTACGCAATTTCTGTGGCACAGTGAGTAGAACAGCCAACCACGGATCACAGCATACTGTGTTCAATCCTCAGTGGAAGCTAAAACGTATTAAATAGCAATTTTTTTAAAGGATTAATGTACGTTTTAAGAAATATGGAGTTTGACCGCTTTGATGCTCTTAAAGTTTGAAGGTTTCAGTGCGTTTTTCTCGAAACATACCTTTTTAAACCACCCCAAACTACTGCAAACAAACTAATTGGCCAATTTTAATTTTTTTTTTGTTAATCTGTTTGTAATGGAATTCTACACATTTTTTACTAAAATGAGCGTCTTTGAAAACTTTTTCTAGTTTTTACATAAAAAACATACATTTTTCGACCTTTTTTCTACGCTTTAAACTTTCTAAACTTTCGATATTTTCATTTCACTTTGGTAAAAGATGTGCATACAGGGATCTATTTTCGCTTCCTTTTCTTCAGACGATCTGGAGCCGAGTGCGATGTGGCCCGATTTTCACCTTTTTTGGCCTTTGACCAACCTTAACGCCATCTTTATATATAAAAAAATATACGTTACAAAAAAAAAAATTAGTTTTGCTTATACTGATGATGTGAAATTAACATACAAATGGAATTTTTTGTATATATAATAAACTTTTTATTAAACATCTTTTAAAATTTGCCTTAAGGGACTCCGGGAGTTTTTCGAAGAAAAAAAACAGGCACCTTTTTAAAAAATATTTTTCTTAAGTTGTATTTTATTTTAGGCCAACATTTTTTTACATTATTAAACTATAACTACTGAAGACTTATCCCTGAAATGTTTGTCTAAAAATATTCGTCGATAAAAAAGGAAAAGCAATGCCGCGAAAGACCTTAAAATTTGCGGTTAGCAAGATATCTGCAGACTGGTTCATCTGAAAAAAATACATACTTTTTGATTTATAAGCTTAAACCATCTCAATTTTTGGACAAAAAAATTAAAATTTTCTTTTTACGCCGGTCATTTAGTTAGAAATTAATATTTTTTACAAAACAACGATTAAACGTCTAACAACTCTTTAATATACCGAAAAAAGTTTTCAACCAACGTCTCCAGATATCTTGCTCATCGCAAGGTTTTTTGCAGCATTGCACTTTTCTACCTTATCGACGAATATTTTTGGACCAAAATGTCAGGGATAAATCTTCAAAAGTAATACTTTAATAATGTAAAAAAATGTTGGTCTAAAATAAAATAGAGCTACAAAAAAAAAATTATACAATGATATCTTTTTTTCTTCGAAAAACTCCCGGAGGCCTTAATTCGTTTGCATAAGACCTGCCTTTATAGTTTTCTCGTTTTTTTCTAAAAGAAAAACAATACTTCGATTTTAAAAAGAATGCTTTGATTTTAAACAGTCTGTTCTGCATTTTTCTTTTTTTTTTTTTTGCTTACTTTCTCAACCCCATAGGAAGCGGTTGAAGCTATAAGCCTCTCCCCCTACCTTATACTAAATGGATGTTACTTTTTAATCTCATATTTTGAGATGGGCAAGCGAAGCCTACTTCCCTTGTTGTAATATATCTAGAAAAATTAGTTTATATTTTGTCTAAATTCACTTCAATTTTTAATGTTTTTAAAATTCAAGTAAGACACGTTAAACTGTTGCCAATTATAAAACAGGGCTTTAAATTTAACATACTGCACACCTCGTCGACAGCAACATAACCCAACATGTTAAACCATAATTAAAAGTTGTGTGTTAGTTAAAACACAAAAAAAACACACACACACACACACTTACTCACAATACCAAATGCATAGAAGCTGATTTTGAGTTTGCTATGCTTTTAGCATTAAAAATAAGTAACAGCAACAAAAAATTACAACAACTGCAGCTAAAAAAGTTCAAAAGCTAGAAAAGATACTTCAAGCATTGCAACACTAACACAAGCTCATATGTAACTCGAAACAACACTCATACACTCACACGCATACATAGCTATTTATTGTTGCAAGTGAAGGTCTGCTAGATTGTGTTATAAAAAAAAAAAAACAACAACAACAAAAAACACACAAAAATACCGTAGTCGTTTTCAGCTGACAGACAACAGCATTAGTAGTTGTAGCAAAAAACTTGTAGATGTAGTAGTGAAGGGTTAAAAGTGTGGGAATAAGTCAACAGAACGACACGCGCACTCTTACAAGCACAAGCAAGCACACAGACTATCAAATATTTCGCTATAACGCTCACACACACACACACACACACACATGTGTGACGCTTCAATGTCTGCTGGGAGTGAAATTAAGTGAAGCATACGTGCGTGTCAGGACGAAGGTGAACACGAAGGCGAAATGCTATTGCCAAAAGTTTATCCTTACGAGTTCTTGTAGAATTTTGAGCGCTCTAACTAAAGGAAGTGTGTAAAAAAAAAAAACTGCATCAAGTCAGAGCAGCAACATAAGAAGAAGCTGAAGATGAAGCTTTTCTCAGCTGGCACAAAGATAAAGTGACCGCTTTTGATGAGAGCTTCTTATGTGAGAATGTCTGTGGCAATAGAAAGTTTTCACGAAAATGTCAAAACTATCAAGCAGAGGTTAGGAAATGTACTCAAATGGTTACAAAAATAAATGCATTAATAGAGTCCTTAAATAAAGTGCTACTTGGTGGAATGAAACAATGGCGAGAAAATATTTTACACACGAGATCTAAAGATTTATGCTGGAAGATTACTAATAAAAACAAAAAAAAATTAATTAAACAATAACAAAGTTCGTATGCAGAATTTATTTTACAATCTGAGATAGTTGGCCAGTGTACGTGTACAATTTGCTTTGTACGATACTCGACGAAAAAGAAGTTTCTGCAAATCTTTTTCTGCGTTCTTGAATTGCATCATTCTTGAACGTATCGCTACCCAATACCAACACAGGCTAATAATATACTTATTATTATCGTTGGACCTTGGCCTTTCAGCAAGTCACTCACACACCACCATGTTGCAAGCCATAGCTTGTGGGGAATCATGCGCCACTTTTGGTGAGGAATTTTGTGGGGGTGTTTTCGTGGTTTTTTATGCAAAATGAAGGCTGTGAATAAATAAACAAATATTTTTATTAAATTTTTCTGTTTTTTGTTAACTTTCAGCCACCATGCCATGTTATAATGCAAATCAAGATAAAAAGATTGATATTTTTCAAGTGCCCTAATTGCGTATCTGATTGATCGTGCATAACCTTTTTTTTCATTTTCTCAATTGAAATTACTTTATTTGTCATTTCCAGTTATTTAATAATTATTGGGGAGCGGGGAACGAATCTTCACATGGCAACGTGTCTGACTGCCTCAACCTGGAGAGGCCAGCATTATCCATGTTAAAATCGTCCTAAGTCGACTCATACCTCCTCGTGATGCTCCCCTGGCAACGGCAAACTGACATCCGTTAGTTTGATTTTTTATTTGGGCGGCGGGTCACCTGGCCTTCAATAGAATATAGTATATATAAATAGGTTTTGAAATACACCACATCAAAAAATATTTGAATTAAAAGTACAATAATAAAGATAAAAATTATACTAAAATCTGAGCACGACTACCGCAAACGAAAAACGGATAATGATTTACGGATATACACCTGTAATGTCCGAACTCTTAATTGGGAAGGTGCCTCTATACAACTGATTGATATCTTGGAAAGATACAAAGCTGATTTGTAGTTGGCAAGAGATTATGGCATCACGTCCTGCGACTCACTCCTTTGAACAAACGACTTGACATAGTCCGCATCAAGGCAAAATTCTTTCATGTAAGCGCTATATGTGCGCATGCTCTGACAGATTACTATTGTTATCTGACAGAGGACAAGGACGATGAGATCAAAGATCTACGAGCGGTTCGATATAAAATTGTGCTTGGTGACTTCAATGCTAAGCAGTGGGCAAGAAAAACTTCTTTGGTCCTACAGTCGGAAGGTTAAGCTTCCACGACAACACATCCGATAACAGAATGAGGCTGATTGACTTCGCCTCAGTACGAAACATGGTCGTAAGTAGCACTAGATTCAAACATCTCAATATTTATAACCGCCCTCGCCGAAACCAGTGGCACAACCAAGAGTGCTGTGACGCCACTGCAGAGAAAGATGCCGCCCTCAAAGCCAACCTACAGTCGGTTGTAACGCGTGCTGCTAAGGAGCGATAAAGAGAGATGAGGAGGGACGAGAGACGTCTTTTCAGCCGGAAAAAAAGAGAGGCAGAAAAGTGCGAGTGCGAGAATATTGAGATATATGGAAACAGCAATGAGTCCCAAAATTCTTCGAAATTATAAGGCGCCTGGCCGATGGTTTAAGAACCGGGGTCTCTTCTTACAAGGATGAAAATAGAAATCTAGTGACAGATATCCAGAGTACACTGACTTTATGGAGGGAACACTTTTCTAGTCTTCTGAATGGCGATGATAACAACAGTCCCGCCAATAGAGATGATATCCCGGAAACCCCAATTATGGATGACAGCGTTGAAGTTCCGGTGCTCGACTATTATGAAGTCTTCACAGTCATAAGAAGGCTTAAGAACAACAAAGCCGCGGGAGCCGATGGTCTACCCACTGAGCTGTTTAAGAACGGAGACGAAGCTCTGTTTAAATGCATTCACGAGCTTCTATGCAGAATATGGTCGGAAGAATGCATTCCAAACGATTGGAGCCCCAGTGTACTCTGTCCAATCTACAACAAAGGCGATCCCACTATTTGTACCAACTACCGCATATTATATCGCAAATAAGGTTTTGTCGAGCGTATGATGTGGAGACTGAAGCCCATCGTAAGCCAACTGATTGGGCCTTATCAGAGTGACTTCAGACCTGGAAAATCTACCACCGACTAGATATTCATGCTACAACAAACCTTCGAAAAAACCCTAGAAAAACATTTCGACACCCACCATATTTTTGTCGATTACAAAGCCGCCTTTGACAGTCCAATAAGGAATCACCTATACTCCACCATGTCTGAATTCGGTATACCTGCAAAATTAATCCGTCTATGCAGGATGACACTGAGCAACACCAGCAGCGCAGTTAAAATCAGAAAGGATCTCTCCCCTCCCCTCCCCCCCCCCCCTCCCACATTTGTTATCAAACAAGGTGATTCCTTATCGTGAGACTTTTTTAATCTAATTATGGAGAAGAACATTCGAGTTGCTGATCTGAGGCAAAGCGGCACCATATTCTAAAAGAGTGTTATGCTTCTAGTGTATGCTGATGATAGTGCAGCAGTTAAAATCGGAAAGGATCTCTCCCCTCCCCTCCCCCCCCCCTCTCCCATTTGTTATCAAACAAGGTGATTCCTTATCGTGAGACTTTTTTAATCTAATTATGGAGAAGATCATTCGAGTTGCTGATCTGAGACAAAGCGGCACCATATTCTACAAGAGTGTTATGCTTCTAGTGTATGCTGATGATAGTGCAGCATTCTCTAAATTATAAAAAGAGTCGAGTAGCATGGGTCTTGCAGTAAATGCAGATTAGACAAAATATCTGGTGTCAACAAACAAACAGTCCCATCGTATTGGCAACCACGTCACTGTTGACAGCACCTCCTTCGAGGTTGTGTAGGACTTCGTCTACCTCGGTTCCAGCATTAACTCCACCAACGATATCAGTAGAGAGATAAAACGAAGGGTAACTTTTGCCAACAGATGTTACATCTATGGACCAATCTGCGTCAATGGTGAGTACCGAATACGATGGAACGATGAGCTGTATGAGATATACGTCGACATCAAAATAGTAAAAATCGAGCGGCTTCGGTGGCTAGCCTGCCTGATATTCGCCTGATATGATTCTAATGATACGATTAATCAGGTATAGTTAAATCTCTCTCATTTCATTTCTCTGAGTATTATTTATAATATAATTATATATTATAATTGAAAAAATATCAAACCGTTTCTGCCATGTATACCAAATGTTATTGAAAAGGGATCTTTTTTTCAGTTTGCATGCATAAAAGATTGTTACACGAACACGATTGCAACAATTTAAAATAAAGTTTTTACTTACACTGACTACTCAACATCTGTCTGATTTTCTCTTCAGTTCTCTTTTAGCATCTAATTTACTTTCTTCTGTGTCAGATTCAATTCCTTCTACTACTCCTCCTCCTCCTTCTGCTTTAATACGTGCTCCAATAAAGACTCAATTGAATTTTTATTACTTTTACTTGTGCATCATCAACGTTTTGAGTGGTCTTGTGCATGCCTCACGCATACATATGCATTTGAAACTTCTTAATGACTTTGTGCTACTAACTAACTTTCCAAAGCACTCACTCGCTTAGTTATTCACTCACTCACCCACTCACTCACTTACACACTCATACGCACACACATGCAAGCTGAAAGCACCTTTCCAAACTGCAACCGGATACTTTACACAAACACGCACACACATAAGTAACGTACCAACAACATGACGTAATGCTTAAAAAAACACTACGTAACGTAATGTAACAAATTTGAGTCTATATTACGTATTCCGTTAATGTGCTACACGTTTACGATGCGTTTTCGTGCGTGCTTCTCAAAGGAAAGCCTCGACAAACCGAGCTGAGCTCTATGTTGAGTTGAGTCTATGAATAAATTTAGCCACAGACACCTAGTCGACATGTCGCTGTCATAGTGTGCATGTGTACACACACACACACACCACACACAATATTTTATTTACTCTAGCGCTGTCGCCATCGTAAGCGTGGCTTGCTTTTCATCAGAGTAATTAAAGTCGGTAGCACGTTGTGGTGTTTCAATTGCAACGACTTCCGCTTCAATTGTTTATCAAATCATCAGGCATACGATACCGTTAGAAAATCCTAGCAGCGACATAATACTGGTGGTATTTTTATTTCATGTTATTTTACTTAACAGCAACTGTTTGGGGCTACAGTCTGGAGGCAAATTAATTCGCAGCTGTTGATGTTGTTGCGCTCGTTTCTTTTCTTTTTTCTTTATTGTTTTTCAGTCTGAATTTTCTGCTTGTTTACCTCATTCGATACGTTTTATTTCCATTTCATTCCATTACATATTCTTGCGTTTCATTGACATCGTATTGTTATTGCTTGAGCGTGTTCCACTTTATTTTATTGCTGCGTTTTAAGGTGATTGTAACAAAAACGAAAAAAAAAAATAAACAAAAGCGGAAACAGCTCACGATGCTCAAATTAAGTATATCCACCCACAGCGAAATCACAAGCGACAAATACATTTCTTCTTTCATGGCTATTTTATGCGATTTTGCTGCATGTCATCATTGTATGTATGTATTCCTTTCATGCTCTATTCCACTCATTGTCTCATTTAATGTTTACATTTGCGTTTTCTTTACTTTTTATTTCTTAATTTTTCTTCCCATTTTCTGCTGATTCATGCGAATTTCTGTTGTTGAAACGTGCATCAGAGACATGGTTGTATTTTTTGTTTTTGTTTTATATGTTAACGAATTCACAGTGCTTTTTTTTGAAAGAGCTTTTGGGTGTGTAAATGTGAACCAAATAGTTATTGTTCTCACCGAAGTTTTTGGGTTTCAAAGTTTCATCGAAGATGAATTTTTAGTTGCCAATTTGCGGAACTCATTAAAATCAACAGTGATTGAGGTTGAACTAAGAACGTTGGACTTCTTCCTTTATGGTTTCCTCAAGAGCAAGGCCTATGGCAATAAGCTCCAAACTATTCCAGAGCTGAAACAGGAAACCCAACATGAACTGAATGTCATGGGAAATTTCATGGAAAGTTCTCACGTGTGCAAGCCAGGTCGAGGCGACCACTAGAGCAATTTAATATTTTTTCAATAATCTCCATGGAACTACTTTACAATCCAATAAAAATTCACAGAGATTTCAATAACACAATGTGTTTTATTATAAAACTAAAATGTAAGTTACTTTTGGGACACCATTTACAAAATTTCAATTTGTTTATTTGAAGGAAAAACTAGTAAGGATGGAGCTTCGGCAGGGTACCGAAGCTAAAATGCCCCCACGCGGCTATATTGAAATATATATTCGAAGTCTTTAGCCACGACATACACGATGACATTCAGTTTTATATATTAACGAAAGTTTTCCTTTTTTGATGACGTCCCTTTGTATGGGAGGTAGGCGTGGTTTTGCTCCGATTTTGCCATATATCATAGAGAGGGTTCATATTATATATCAAAGCTAAAGTGCGAAATTTCAAGACATTTCATTAATTTTTGTGGATTTTTAAGAGATTTAACGTTTAAAATAGAGCCAATTTGTATGGGAGGTAGGTGTGGATTTCATTCGATTTTGCCAAATATCATAGTGGTGGTCTATGTTATATATCAAAGCCTATACGCAAAATTTCAAGACATTTCTTTAATTTGAGCAGATTTCTAAGAGATTTTACTTTTAAAATAAAGTCACTTTTTATGGGAGGTAGGCGTGGTTTTCATCCGATTTTTCCAAATCTCATAGCCGGAATAAAGACTGGAAGCAAATCTCACCTGCTAAATTTCAAGGCATTTCTTTGATTTTTGTGGATTTAAGGACATTTTACTCTTAAAATAAAGTCACTTTGTATGGGAAGTAGGCGTAGTTTTCATCCGAGTTGGCCCATTTTCGAACTTGATCTTCCTTTTTTTAAAATAAACATATATTTTTAATTTCATCGCGATAGCTTTCAAATTGCGGCTATAATCGTGTCGACAGACGAACAGACAGACGGACACACGGAAATCGACTCAGGAGATGATGCTGATCAAAAATATATATATTTTTCTATACCTGACACGCCTCCTACTTGGCGTTAAAAACGGAATGACAAAGTTCCCTATAGGAACAAACTAAGTTGTTTTTAAAAACAACTACTTAAAAAACTAATACATATAAAATAAACCAGTATATGGAACTACTTTGAATTATATTAAGGCGGCTTCCACTTCAATTCGAAATTGTGTTTAATGCATTATATATGAAGTAAATGAAATACTACTTAAAAACAAGTGATTGATAAACTACTTCGAATTTATTAAGGCGGCAACTACTCTGATTTTGCAAATTTTTATTAGATTACAAGTTTATATATATTTAACCATGTTATTTCATCAAATATTATTAACTTTAGGCCATCAGTAATAGTTTTCAATTGGTTATTTTAAAGTAATTAAAAATATAATTTAAATATAACTAATTTAACAAGTAGTTAAAAATATATGCAGACGAAAGTCAATTGACTTATTTAGCGGACATCACCATACAAAATATGTTAGTTCGTTCTATGGAAAAAAGTCAGAATTTCAACTAGTTGTGGTTGACAAAAAACTGCTTTATCAACTACTTTTAAATTAGTTGATTTTCCTACAGGGTTAATATACCCATTACGCAGTACGCGTTAGAGTATAAATATCAGGATATGTTCAGAATGTTCCAATTACGTAAACTCTAAGAAGGTCTTACCATATTTAGATTATCCCATCATTTTTTACTTTTCGATTGTTTTTAAAAATTACGAAATACAAGCTGGGATTAAACGTGTTAATTGAAAAAATTAGGAAAATGTTTTCAGCAAAGTAAAAAAACTAGCTTTGAACTAATTTGAATGCAGTTTAAATTCATTTGAATAACATTGTAAGAAAAATGGAAAAAGTGTTTGGAAATGATTTAAAAAACACCTACTTTCTTTTCTTCAAAACAAAACCGGGTGCAGTCGTCAGGACTGCCGACAGAAGCGTTAGCTTCTTAGCATTAAATGGAAAATGAAATATAGTATTAGTTGAAAGAATAAACATGCACACACTTGAAAGTTAATACATTTTTCTTAAGGATTTTTTTTTTTAAATGATTCTTTATGACATTTTTACATTTACGCATGATAGTTAAACTTTTGTTTCGGTGCCCAATTATGTGAGCGCTACCGATTAAAACATATCTCAAAACACAACTTAACGAGAGTTTATAAGCCGTATTCTAAAGAAAAGCAAACAAAAATTAAATGTATCACTTCTTTCTGTCGAGTTTGCTTTGAAAACCTTAGCACAATGCCCTGCATGTAGACGTTTGTCGCATTAAATTTTTGGTATTATTGTAAATTTCTTGTTAGGTTGATTAAGATCAAAATGTTTGTTCTTTTTTGTAACTTAAAAGTTATCTCTAATTAAACTGCATATTTAAGTTTTAATTAAGAATCATAAGTTTTGCGGAAATTGAAAATTTGATGCTGTACATATGTAGACTTTTGTCCTTTACTGTACCTAGTTGAACCGAAATTCAAAATGTTTATACTATCAATTTCATTAAAAAACATAAAAAAAAATGTGTAAGCTTAAAAGAGTGTGCATGTGTTTTCTTTTAATTAATAAGATACTTACTTTACTATATAATGCTAGAAGCTATCGCTTCTATCGGCAGTCCTGACAACTGCATCATTGGAAGTCTAACTCTTCAATAAAAACACAAACAACATTCATTACGTTCAAATTTCTAGTCCACCTAACAGCATACACATGCAAAAATAATTCTTAGCGACCGCACACTGTTGCGATGCTTTCAACATCAACATCGTCGAGTTAGAGTTGTTTTTATTGCGTTTACATGCATTTGTTGTTGTTTAAGCGGGTTTGAAAATGTGCTGACCATCGAAAGTGGCTTGTGTTGTGGCTGTTTGTACATGTTTTTGTTTTTGAGCTAAGCGTAAATGCAAAGTTCATGGAAAAAAAGCGCAACTGACGCATTTGTAAAGTTTTAATTTCACTCCCTTTAATACAGTGGAGCTCACGAAATTTTAGAAAAGATCAGATGATTTAAAAAAAAAAACAAACACAAACACAAAATATTGCGCATCGTAATTTTTGGCAATAAAAAAAAAACAAAAACACAAAACAAAAACAAATCACGTGTGCGTTAACACACAAGCAACGGGATAATTTGCATGCATTTGTTGTTGCTGTTGCTATTGCTTGTAGTGCTTTTATATGCATTTTTTTTTTAGATTGTGTTGTTGTTTTTTATACGTGGTTTTGCTTTCGCATAAGCACAAAGACAAGGCTAATGATAAAAAAAAAATGTGTATGGGGGGTAAAGCGAGCAAATAAGCTACTAGATGAGCATGTCTGCTTTAATACCTTCGCCAAATAAGCTAGCGCTTCAATACATCGAACTATCTAAACAATGAATCAAAAAGCATTATGTGCACCAAATGTGCCTTTTTTTTTAATATAAATATAAATATAAATAATTTTTTGTAGCTAAACAATTGTGCAAATGCTAAGTCGCAAATATTAAGAAGTAAAACATGTGCGACAAATTTTAATAAACTAGGCTGAAGTGGGACGATGTGTAACACGTTTTTATTTCCTCCAATAAAAGTGTTAAGGAATTGAATTTTTGATTGGCTTAAAGGCCTATCCCTTGCAGAAGAACCAATTCGCAGTGAGTGTTTTCATGACTGTTGAATATTTTGATATATGGATGAAGTAGAAAAAAAATTTCATATATGGCTTTTTTGGTCTTTTTCAAAACGGTTGGGTGATGTGTAACACCAACAATGTGTGTTGGTTTAAAGACCAGGAAGTTTAATTTTAATTTATGTATATTTTGACTTTTTATGTCTAGTAAAAGTATTATGATAAGAACTTAATGAAATAGTATCAATACATCGTAAGTCTTTCTGATTCTCAATTCACACAAACACACATACGTTGGAATTAAAAAAAACTGGTCATTTACTTCAATAGCATATATTTATTAATTGCAAAAAAAAATACATTTCAAATGTAAAATGATTATTCGGGGAAAATATCCATATAGGCGTGACAATTCTGGCACATAAAATGGCTCCCAAAAAAATAATAAAGGCGCTTGCATTTGTTGCAATCAAATGAATTTTTGTTATTTAAATGTTTTGGCAAAAAATCGCAACAAATCATGCAACAAAAATCTCGATCTTCTTCGGATGACGACGAAGAGCGCCGGTTTTGCGACAAAGCACCTGCGCCTCCATATTTTTCTATTTTTTGCCACCTGCTGTAAACGTTTCTGTGGCGTTGTAAAAACCCAGCTTCTCATTGACTTCCTACCACAATTGGATTTTGGTCTGGGCTGAATAGTATGAACTGGGCCGATATCCTTTTAATGCCGTTTATGTGATTGCATTTCAGAGTTTGACATTGTTACCCCTTTTAATGGCAATTATAATGTGTAAGATGTGTTACACATCACCCCACCGTGACTGTTACACATCATCCCCATGTACGCCCCTTTTTTTCTCATTGAAGGAATTTTACCACAACGTGAAAAAATGTAAAATCCTTTGTTATATTTAAAGATATTAGGCAATACTTAAAAAGTTTAAGTAAACTTCTTAACAAAAATTGTTCACGCTTTTTAAAAACTCTAGTTGTATGTCTGTATACTTCCAGCACATACGAAAAAGTATATGCTTTCGAAAGAAACATATCACAGTTACACTTTAACTCATATGCTTACATCTTGTACGAAAAATCGCAGTGTTACACATCACCCCATGGTACACATTACCCCACCTTACCCTAGTATAAAATGCTCCTAAAATATTCGCATTATAAACATCAAGTTCAATTATAGCAATTAAAATGTAATTTGCAATCAAGTTAAATATGCCTGAATTACTTAAAGTCAGCCACAGTATTTTTTGTTTTTTTTTTTATTTATTATGTTTTGTCGATTGTCGTTAACATTACAAAGTAAACAGTTAGTTGACTTCGTGGTCGTCCGCAAGATAGTGCAGGTGAGGGAAGTTGCCTTCCTAGCCTTCGCAAATGAAGAGATTCTAATATTAATGTCAAAGAAAATAATAAAAAAATTAGTTCTGTGCGCTCAGCCCCTCCCCCTGCAGAGAAAATTCGGACGCCTATAGTAGACTATAAAATGGGTTTAAAATGTAGGCAGAAACATAAAAATGCACCAGAAAACGAAAACGGCTTAAAAATATTGAAAGAGAATAAGGAAAGTGTTCAAAGAGATTTCAAGGGCAAAATGAAGTTGATTGTCAATATAGTGAAGAATTTGTATGCTACCTCGAATAATAAGACCAAAGCCAGAAGATTCTTCACCAATTATCAGCTAACCGCTAGCATTTCAAAGGTTAATAGTGAAATAGCAAATTAAATTTAGTGAATCCTCAGTTTAATTTTACGAACATTTTCTAGAGTTATATTAATTAAAAAACATTATGCCTGGTATAAAATGCCGCCAACTGCAAATGCAATTCTTGTTCATGAATCCGAAATAATTGATAACTTTGATTTACTAAAAGGAACGTTTTCAGGAGAAGTTTTAAAAAACTGATGCAAAAAAAAAAAACAATATTTCTCTAATAAAGCTTAGGATGTGATATATTCACACAAATTAATGATTCATGCAACAAATGAATAAATGAATTGATGCTGTAATGATTTTGCAAACAATGCCAAGAATGCTTGTCATGTAATAATAATGAAGCGTAAGGCGTTCAGATCCCAAATCCAACTTGAATATTTGTATATAATCTCAAGTGTTGTGCATAGTGCCAATAACAACAACAAAACCTATCTAGCTGACATTTATCTGAAACATACACGCACACATACACTCGAATGCTAAAATGCCTCCAATAAAGCACCTGTTTTCAACTGCAACTGTGCAACCGAAAGTTGCATGATGATGTTTTTGTAACTGTTGTGTGTTTGATGTATTTTATGTTAAATACTTTATATGTGGCAACACTTGCTCTTGTACCATTTGTTTAATAATTAAATTATTTGATGTGATTTGAACTTTGTGCATTTCCATAGGATGCATTCTTTACAGGTTTGACGCTGGCTGATTGATTCAAGCACACACATAAATACACATAAACAGGAACAGTCTTGTGCGGTATCGTTTATGGCAATTAGCAAGAGCCCTAGTGGAAAAAAGCTGATATTTAAAACTCATTTATTTTATGTCTTGCTATTAGTTATAGCAACAAAATAAATTTGGTTAATACTTAATAAATTATATTAATATTAATAAGTGCATAAATAAAGTTACTCATTAAGATTCAAAGTCCCATTCGTATAAAAAGTAATAATAACGATATCAAAATGAATTCATTTATCAGTGGAAAATCAAAAAATGAAAGAACCAAATCATCATGAGAAGAGATTTCATAAAAATGCAGCAGATAAAACTGCACAGATTTTGCACAAAGTCAATGTGTATCCAATAAAAAATATAAAAAAAAAACAAAATGGCAATTTCAGCCCTTGAAACGACTTTGAACAAGCTTCTATTGATCAATTGTGTTGCGCGTGTTGTAAAATATTTGAACACAAATGATCGAGAGCATTAACAAGCGTTATGCCGTCTCCGAACGGCTTATGTTAACAGGAAGCTTTTCTTGGCAGTTTTTACTCTCTGAGGTTTCTCATTGTCAAACTGAAAAAACATTCTGTGTCAGATGGGATTTGAACCTGGGTTCTACCGCATACAAGCCACGCACCTCAACCAGCTTGCCACGGCCGCCACCAAAAAAAGTAATGCAAAGTTTCAGGTCTAAGGAGGCAGACACTTGTATGAAGAAGGTCAGGTCTGGTTGTTTTGAAGGATAGGTCAGGCCTCGGTCATGCTTGTCAGACTTAAACTCAAGCCTGATCAAGCATGATATTTTCTGCTGGGAAGGAACTAATTAATGTTAATTTCAATAGCTACAGTACATTAGGTTTGTGTCAAAAGACATAGTAGGTGAAGATAATATCAAGTTCCAGGAAAAAGACTACGAACCTGCTCATTCGATTTTGTATAAATGGATCTTCAATATATGATAAGTATTTTGGCGCTGTCTAATTTGATCCATTATAAACACCAAAAAACACTGTAGAGCAAATCTACAAGTTTCTGTGGCAGAAAACCGCCTAAATTGGAATAATTTCCCGCAGATTGGAAAATTGGGGAATAACTGAAAATATTTTTTAGATGAAATTTTTGTATGAACTAAGACCATAACTTCGAACGATGAATATCCGTAACTAATGATGAAAGTTTTCGAAAAAAAAAAAAGCTTTTTTCAACGAAAAATGCTGAGAAAACTCGAACAAATAGCAAATTAATCACGAAACATATACAAACAAATTTAATTCAATTTTTTCATTTCTTCAAATGTTTCCAAGATTCTAGCCTATGTTTAAATAAAACTATATTCGTTTTTGATTTTATGTTCGAGATCTGCCAAACATATAAAGGTATCATATTACGTTATGTTATGTTATGTTATGTTATGTTATGTTATGTTATGTTATGTTATGTTATGTTATGTTATGTTATGTTATGTTATGTTATGTTATGTTATGTTATGTTATGTTATGTTATGTTATGTTATGTTATGTTATGTTATGTTATGTTATGTTATGTTATGTTATGTTATGTTATGTTATGTTATGTTATGTTATGTTATGTTATGTTATGTTATGTTATGTTATGTTATGTTATGTTATGTTATGTTATGTTATGTTATGTTATGTTATGTTATGTTATGTTATGTTATGTTATGTTATGTTATGTTATGTTATGTTATGTTATGTTATGTTATGTTATGTTATGTTATGTTATGTTATGTTATTTTATGTTATGTTATGTTATGTTATGTTATGTTATGTTATGTTATGTTATGTTATGTTTTGTTATGTTATGTTATGTTATGTTATGTTATGTTATGTTATGTTATGTTTTGTTATGTTATGTTATGTTATGTTATGTTATGTTATGTTATGTTATGTTATGTTATGTTATGTTATGTTATGTTATGTTATGTTATGTTATGTTATGTTATGTTATGTTATGTTATGTTATGTTATGTTATGTTATGTTCTGTTATGTTATGTTATGTTATGTTATGTTAGGTTATGTTATGTTTGTTAGGTTATGTTAGGTTATGTTATGTTATGTTATGTTATGTTATGTTATGTTATGTTATGTTATGTTATGTTATGTTATGTTATGTTATGTTATGTTATGTTATGTTATGTTATGTTATGTTATGTTATGTTATGTTATGTTATGTTATGTTATGTTATGTTATGTTATGTTATGTTATGTTATGTTATGTTATGTTATGTTATGTTATGTTATGTTATGTTATGTTATGTTATGTTATGTTATGTTATGTTATGTTATGTTATGTTATGTTATGTTATGTTATGTTATGTTATGTTATGTTATGTTATCTTATGTTATGTTATGTAATGTTATGTTATGTTATGTTATGTTATGTTATGTTATGTTATGTTATGTTATGTTATGTTATGTTATGTTATGTTATGTTATGTTATGTTATGTTATGTTATGTTTCGAGATCTGTCAAAGAAATATAGGTATCTTATTTCTATTTAAACAAACTCATTGATATTTGGAAATTACCATGATCCGACAGAGTCATCTAGTTCAGAGATGTTGTAGCAATGAGCAAATTACAAATAGTCAAAAACAAATAAATTGATTAGAACTCTTTACCGATGAAAAAAACAAATATAGGGCTACAAAAAAACCAGCCAACACTTTGAGTGTGCGCCACGAGAAAATACCAACATAATACCCACAGCAGCAAGAACTGTTTTCGACGCGAACAAGCGACATGCATATTTTTTTTTTTTGTTTCTATGGCAGTGATTCGCCGACGAAATCAATCCTTTGAAATACAATACACACGGAAATATTCACGTTGCTGTAAGTGAGCAAATCGAGCAAATCAAGCAAGGCGACTTGCAACTCTGATCTCTTTGAAAGATATTATTTATCAATGTTTTTTTTTTTTTTTGCTTATCTGTTGGTTTATCTTTTGTTGTTTAAAACGTATTAGGTTTTTACATATAATTCACAAAGCGCAAGAGGGGCCCCAAGAGTACAACGCCCTAAAAGCCTATACATTAGTTCATCCAGCACTGATTCAATGCATTTCCTTTTATGTTTTTTCCAATTTTTTTAAATTGTATTAAAACAATAAAATTTTGCTGTAATGAGTATACAAAATGCTTTGGTTTATTCGTCTGCCTCACAAATAAAAGTTATTTAATAAATCACTTAAGGAACTCCATTTTTTGGGTGTAAGATTTACTTCTGCCATATGTAACGAACACACACATATTTCAAATATTTTCTTTCTACAATTTACATTTATAAATTACAAAATGATATATCTTAAATTAAAAAATGATATATCTTGAAATAGTTTGCCATCCTAGTAGTAATTTTAATACACAAAAGGCAAGCATATGGTGCCGCGCCCAGTACCGCTGAAACTGTAATTATCTTTGCGGGCAGCCTGAAAGTATGCACGGAAATTTTTTTAATATTTATCAGGGACATGATTGCCTTTTTTGTATGTGCATACTTTCAGGCAGAGCATTTTTAAGAACAGTTGTAAAAGCACTGTAATAAAAGCAAAAAATAATTATAGCTTAGCGTTAATTCTTCCAACCCATCGTAAGACGAGCTTTTACACTAGTTTTAAATAATCAAAACTGACTATTTTTAAGCCAAAAAAATTCATATAATTTCTAAAAAAATTACTACATTTACAATTTTGCTGCTTACTTCCGGTTGCTAAGCGTGCCAACAACAGATTCGCTTTTGCACACCTGCGTTAAGAAGCACACAGAAAGAGGTGCAGCAAGCTGACGCAGGCAGACAAACAGATAGACGAGTGTGTATGTGAATGTTTTGTTGCGAGCTAAGTGAATGTAATACATGTACCGTTAAATTGCATTTCAATTTTAATCCCATAAAAAGAACTTTAATTTCCGCTTGTCAAAGAACATTTCAAGAGCGGCAGCAACAAAAACAACACAAGCAGCAGTAACAACATTGGCAACGCCGCAAACGTAACTGCAAATGAATTTCACTCAACTGAATCGCACACAACAGTTCGTTGTATACCACCCATATAGCCCACTTTAAGGCCATCTGCTGGCTGTGTAAGATATGCGTTCAAATCCCATCGCATCGCATTGCGCGAACAAACTAGGTTGAGCTACGCAAAGTGGTGCGAGAAATGCTGTAAATTCCAATTTTGACCGTAGCATTGTAACAGCAGCAGCTCAGCTCAACTACAACAACAACAACAACAGCAATCATTTAATCCTTCACGCCAGAGAATGTACGCAGTCATGTGAATTAATGCGCGTGAAGCTGCGTAGCTGATGGACTAACATTACGCGACTGATGTGCCGTGTCGGGCAATGCAGTGTCGTGCGGGTTAACTGAAGTTTCTGTGCTTGGGTCCAAGCTGTTTGGAAATACTTTTGCAGACAAATTTTGAAGATAGTAAAAGCCAAACTGTTTTCAAACACAAGTATGAAGCATAAAATGCGAGTTACTCATACGCCATGTTTAATCACTTTAATATCTATAATTTGTTTTACACATAAGTACATAAAGAAAATGCTGTATTTTATGCTTGCACTTAATGCATGCCAAGTAAATCTCTCTCATTTCAGTTGTTCAAGCGAAATCAATCAATTTCAATAAATTTCAATAATTCACCGATTATTGTTATTAATCCGAACAATTTCAATGTTCATTCAATTAAATGTTGATTTGTATCTGATATAAGACCGAACAAGGTTTTTTTCATTTATGGCCCTGCACGCGTGTTCCTATCTGCTGTACACTAAAGACCGCATCTCTTGATGGTATAGCCAAAATAACTGCCTTTCTTTTACTTTCCACCATCAGCACATTTAAGCTGCCATGAAATCAATAAAATTCACCTCAAAACTGCCAACAGACGTCACCATAAAGCTGACAATCGCAGTCGCAGTAGTACAAGAAAGCTTATTTTATCCAGCTGCAGCCACATACGTATACTTATACTCACACACACACACTCACAGACAAACGCAGAGATGCATGCACAAACAATACGCTGCAATCAGGCGGCAAATTTGGCGAATTGAGGTTAGGTGCAGCGTGAAATTCGAAAAATAAAAATGAGCGAAAATAAATTCAATGAGATTGAATTTTATTTTATTGGTTATTGGTTTTGGGTGTTTGTTTTTGTGCTTGTCGTTGTTGTTGTTGTTGTTTTTATTGTTGTGTCAAGCACGCTGCTGACTTCGCATTCGATTAAAATTGCACAAAAATTATGGTAATGCAATAAAAACAACAACCCCTGCATAAAAAACAACAACATTAATAACAACAACAACAATTATTGCACAACGACTCACACTCTTAGCTATAAGCAGTGAAACAAATTGACATCGACAAATCGAGCGTTCAAACAAAAATTGGCAGCGCCAACTAAAAAAGAAAAACTTCCAAAATATTTGTAAACAACAACGGAGAAGCATCATAATGAAGAAGAAGAGTGCCGTAAAATTCAATACAACCAACAACAATAAAAAGCAGTCAAAGTGCAAAAACAATAACAAGCCATTTTGTGCGCACCAGCCAAATTCAACCAGGCAAATAGCGTTAAGACTATTAAATTAAATGGCTTAAAGCTTAAATTAATTTACCACTATAGCAGTTCTGCGCATTTTTGTGTCAGAATTCAAAGTTTTGTCGTGTTTAAATGGATCAAATTAAACAAACAGAAAATACTAAGTAAATGGTAGAAACTGATAACCAAGGCTCGGATTTTGTTGACATGTCAACTTTTTTCAGCTCATACATATCAGGTTGTTCAATAAGTTTCTAGAATAACACATAGATGGCGTTAATAGGTCCACCATTTTATTTTTTCTAAAATCAGTCAATTAAAGTACGAATTGTTGGAACATCCACCATATTCGCCAGATCTAGCTCCATCGAACTTCTGGTTGTTCTCACATCTCAAAAATGCACGCGTGGAAAACGATTTTCATCAAACGAAAAGGTGATGGCAGCGGTTAATGGTTATTTTGAAGACCTTCCAAAAGTCCACACAGCGTTGGAACAAGTGCATTGAGCTTCTGGGAGAATATACTGAATAATAAAAGGCCATAAAAGCCATAAAATAATTCTTGTTGGGCATTTTTTCGTCGTTTTAGCGATATCTGTTTAGTTAGGTAATTTCCTTAGTTTTTGGTAGTTTTTTTTAATCATTTGTATCGAGCTTCCGTTTTTCGGACTTTCACAGCTGGGATATACTCGCCGGTGTCCAGCGTGCGTTGCAGATGCATTGCACTTTATTTAAAATGCATTATTATCTTAGTCCTAGTGGCTCATTTACAACTCTTTGTCTGGATATACACACAGCTATGTCCCGCTAAGATGACTTTGACTGCCTTGTAGCGAATGATGCCCTTGGAGTTGCTGGTGGATCCTGATATAAAATTAAAATGTTTGTCGATGTCGCGACGACGATTGACTGCGGCTGGGATTTGGTACTCGTGGTTATCCGGATTTAGTGAGAATTATCAAACTTGCGAATATTACTTATGATAGAATCAAGCGTGTTTTTCAGAGTGGAAAAACCTTGCGTAACCTTGTACTAACGTTGTAACGAGGGGAGACTTTTTTGAAATATCTGAGAAGTAACCTATTGCCGAGGAAGATCGAAAGAAGACTCTGAATATTGGCAAAGAAGTTTGATTACACTATTGAGAAAGAAAACTTATCATCAATATGTAATCGCGGCCCCCTGAGAATGGAAACAAAATGTTATCGAGGAAGAAAACTTACCATCGATAATATGTCAACTATGAGCAAAGCAACTCTGACTCTACAAGGTTACACTTACCACTTATCACGTACGCTTCTGAACGTCCGATCACTTTGACTGACGACGATGAACAAGATCGCGATTCTATGCTGTGACTGGCTTTTTTTGTCTTCAGTGCTAGCTGCGTTCTGGGTTCAACGGGTTCAGCACTGCGTTGGCTTGGCACGTGTTGTCTCCCTCTCACAGCTTTCGTAAGAGGCATATGTGTGTGTTTTAGGTCTCCTGCTCGTAAACACTAGACATGGGTAACGCAGAGCTGCCTTGCGTTATTGAATTGAATCGCTTAAATCCGTTACTGCGCTTCTTTTAATAAAAGTAACGCAATAGCGCAGTAGTGCAAATAACACGCTCAAAGCAAAAGTAAAAAATATTTATACAGCGAGCAAAAATTGCACCTGTTGTACGGCGCATCGAACATAGGGACAGAAAGTTGAAAGCGAACATTATATCTCTGTATAAATAAGGACAAGAGGTTGCGGGGAAGATGCAGTTAAGCATGAATGCTTGGAGTGCGTTTGACTTTTATTATTATGTTTTGCCATTATGCCAAAATGTTGGACGTGTCCGCGTTCAAAGCATAAATAAATTTTAATCCAACTACGAACTTGTTTTGCATACCAGAAACGCGTATGAATCTGTTTGATAGCTGTCATCAAATCTTAAACGAAATACAGTTTGGCTGCATGCTGTAATCTGCGCTTGGTTTAGTTATATTTCATATTAATCACTAATGGATTTAATAATTTTTAAAAATTTACGACAAAATGCAATGCGTTGGTCAATTCAAACCCTCACTGCGTGAATAAAACTCTTGTTGATACAGGAATCATAGCATTTCAAACTACGCTATGGCGCAGTTGCGTTAACGCATTCCGCTGATATAGTAAACTGCGTTATAGTTAGTGTATCAACGCAGCGATTTTTGTAGTAAACACGTTTTAACTCGCATTTGTTCTCTCTCATTTATCACTATGTGGTATCTGTTCCTATTTATATGCGTAATTTATATACGTACTTGTAAAATGCAAGCGATCACGTCACTTGAGGTTTTTTATGTCTGGCAATAAATTTCAGTGAGAGAAGTTTTTGGTTCATATGAAAATGGAACTGTCAGACAAAAAAAAATCCCAAGTGAGGTGATCGCTTGCATGTTACAAAATACGACCTTAAGGCTGAATTCAGTGACCACCTTCAACAAGTTTTGCACATTCTTTTTTATATGTTTTTTACGTTTAATTATGAAGAATAAATGAACTTTTTTTACTTAATTCCGTTAAATCTAACTGTTTTACTAGTTATTGTCAGCAACAAAAAAACAAAGTCGTTTGCTTGCATTAAGTACCTCAGTGGGAGGAAAAAGTGGTAAGATCGGAAAATCGATTTTATACAAACAATATTATCTCTGAAGTATAAACAATGTATGACGGGTTTTTAGAGAATTGACCAAGGAAAAAAACTGCGTCATAAAAAATAATAAAACATTTGGGTTTTTTCTGAGAAAATTGCCTTGAAAGCTGAATTATTAAAGAAAAAAACCTATTTTTTGACTTCAGATGCCTATACATTTTTTGTTTATGACTTTATGGAAAAACTTTGCACTATTAACTTAAAGCAAATTTAATTTTCTTTTCAAAAAATTATGGTTTTTTTAATCGTTACAGGGATATGTTAGCTATGGATTAAAACGTAACGACACCTATTTTTTTTGTTTTTCACTCCTAGCCCCCTAGGGGGGCATTTGCGACCACCCCCACCCATACGATTTTTTGCTCGCCTCATCACGAGGAATCAGCCCCCACATTATAATACTCTAAGTCTGGGACACCCTGTATATTATTAGCCAAAGAAACTTGGTTATGCTGGTGAGAATATATTTGGAAAGTTTTATTAAGTATTAAATAAAAATTACGGAAATGAAGTTGAAATATGAAATGGAAATATTGGAGACATGCAACTAAAAAGAAGTTCGATTATAAACGATATTTCATCTTTAAAATATACATCTGTGCTGAAGTGGAAAGAAGTTTTTCGATATAGAAGACAGCTTATACCAACAATAGATGGTTGTTTTATTTTGATAATTTCAAAATAAAAAATTGACATTTATTGCAACGTTATGCATTTGCAAGCATTATAATTAAAAACTTTAAAAAATATGTTAATTAGTTTTAATTTTTAAGGCTCTTTTAACAATTTCTTAAGACAATATTCTAGTCTTAATACTATTATTTAAAATTCTATTAAAAACAAAAAATATATATATATTTTTACTTACTTACTTACTTACTTAGTTGGTCGTAACAACTCGTGTCAGGGTTTCAACCGACCTCATCAGCTCTCGCCAGGCGCCTCTGCTTTGCGCGCGCCTCTCCAATCGGATACACCAAGTGCGGTTAGGGCTTCCTCAGCCTGGTCCATCCATCGGAGGCATGGTCTCCCTCGTCGTCGTTGACCAGCGACCCTCGCCTCGAGCACCTTTTTCGCTGGAGCTTCGTCGTTCATACGATGGGCATGACCCAGCCAGCGTAGTCGCTGCACAGTTATACGCCGAACTACGTCAATGTCATCGTAGAGCTCATACAGCTCGTGGTTCATTCGGATGCGATAGTCATCGCCGACTCGAACAGGACCGAAGATTTTGAGAAGAACTTTTCTCTCGAACACCCCCAGAGCGGCTGCGTCAGTTTGCGAAACTACCCATGCCTCAGCGCCATAAAGCAGCACAGGTAGAACGAGCGTCTTGTAGAGTGTTAGTTTTGTCGATCGAGAGAGGGCTCTGGAACTTAGTTGCTTACTGAGCCCGTAGTAGCACCTATTAGCAATTATTGTTCTTCGCTTTATCTCCAGGCTGATTTCGTTTTTGGTATTAATGGTGGTACAAGGTAAACGAACTCCTTGACTACTTCAAAGTTATAGCTGCCGGATGAAACGTGGGAGTCTAAACGCCGAGCTCCCTTGTTTGTAGACAGCATATATTTTGTTTTGCCCTCATTTATCGTCAAACCCACTTTGGCTGATTCCTTTTCGATAGCGGCGAAAGCAGCGGTAACATCTCTCTTGGTTCTGCCAACAATATCAATATCATCAGCGTACGCAAGGAGCTGGACGCCTTTGTAGAAAATGGTGCCATTACGATGCACACCGGCCTTTCGTACGATCCCCTCCATGATGATGTTAAAGAGATCGCAAGACAGTGGATCGCCTTGCCTGAAACCTCTTTCGGTATTGAAGGTTTCGGAGAGGTCATTTCCTACCTTGACGGAGCTGCGTGTGTTGCTCAACGTCATTCTGCAAAGTCTAATCAACTTTGCAGGTATACCGAACTCAGACATTGTTGCGTATAGGCAATCCCTTCTCGGGCTATCGAACGCAGCTTTAAAATCGACAAAGAGATGGTGTGAGTCAATATGATTTTCGTGGGTTTTCTCCAGGATTTGTCGTAGCGTGATAATCTGGTCTATGGTGGACTTACCAGGTCGAAAGCCACACTGATAAGGTCCAATCAGTGTTTTTGTAATCGGCTTTAATCTTTCACACAGTACGCTTGAGAGAACCTTATATGCGATGGAAATAAGACTGATACCTCTATAACTTGCGCAGATTGTTGGGTCTCCTTTCTTAAGTATAGGGCACAGTACGCTGAGGTTCCAATCGTCGGGCATGCTTTCTTCTAGCCATATTTTGCTGATGAGCTGATGCATGCGCCTTATCAATTCATCGCCCCCGGTTTTAAACAATTCAGCTGACAGGCCGTAAGCACCCGCTGCTTTGTTGTTTTTGAGTCGTTGGATAGCAACTCGAACCTCATCATGGCTAGGTGGTGGTACTTCCACTCCGTCATTGTTGATTGGTAGCTCTGCACTGTGCTCTCCATGGGCGGCATTGGTGAAATCGTCGCCAGTAAGTAAATTGGAGAGTGCCATCTCCACAATCTCAGCACACACTGCGTATCCGTATTCAGATCTCCATTTTCGTCTCTACAAGTGGATGCTCCGGGCTTGAAACCTTCGGTTAGACGCTTAACCTGTTGATAGAATTTTCGTGCATCCTTCTTGCCCTGGTACACCTCTAGTTCCTCACGCTCACGCTTTTCCTGATCTCTTTTCTTGCGTCTGAAAAGGCGCCTCTCTTCCTTCCTCTTTTCGCGGTAGTTTTCTCGCACGGCTCGCGTTGCAGCTGACTGCAGCGTTTTTCTATAAGCGGCGTTTTTTACTGCAGTTGCAATGCGACACTCCTGATCATACCATTGGTTCCGAGGTTGCGGGCGCCGGAAACCAATGACTTCTTCAGCGGCAGCACGCATGGAGTGGGATATATGCGCCCAAAGTCCGCCGGCGTCGTCAGGTCCAGAGGTTGATTTTTTGAGCTTAACCGAGAGTTGAGCGGAGCGTAAATATATTTTTACTATCCATTTTTATTATCCATTTTTATTATTACTATCTTATTCTGATTCAAATCAAAGCATACCCAGACAATCATCATCTTTCTTCATCAAACAGTATTAAAATAAATTAAAAAAAAAAACTAAACAATTTTTTTTGTGTTTCTTATAACTCTTATAATTATTAAGAACTCTATTTTTTTATCAGGGTATTGTTGTAGTTGTTGGTTGTTTCCTTCAAAAAGCAACATTGACCTTGAGTTCGAAAAATATAATTCTTAATAATTGAAAAATTATTAGATTTATAAAAAAACACATAAGGTCGTAACTAATTTACAACAATATTTTTAATATCAACTTTCAATAATACACAAAATTGAAATTGAAAATTTACAGACTGGTAGACTGGAGGGTCGCAAAAAAAAGGGTACCTACATCCTGACACGAATTCAACTCTCTAGTTAGCTGAAAATAAATTCTTAAGAATGTTGCTATATCCCAGACTAAGAAAAAGGAAAACAAATTTTTTTATCGAAATGGCTACACGTAAAGAAAAAATATGTTTATATACATGTTTATATATATAAAACAAAATATTCAAAGAGAACCACCTAATGATTAAGAACTTTCCTTCAATAGCATTATTTTTCGATATAAGAAGATATTAGTTGTGTCCAACATTTATATAATTGCCTTAACTAAAAAACTAGCGTCTACATTAATATGCTTGTGGCAAAATAGAATTGTGTGTTTCTACCCAATAAAAATATATTTGCATCACTGTTAAATTCAAAAAAAAACAGACCTCTGCAAATTTAAAACAAACAGAACTCCTTTCATTTATGTGTTTCGTCTAGACATATATGTAAAATAGGCATTTATTTTATTATAAGTAGAACGTAGTATTATTTAGTATTAGATATAAGTAGTTTTTAAGTTACAAACAAAGCAATCACTTTTTGAAATCTCATTAAAAAATTAAACCAAAGCAACTAATGATGACGACGACCGACCAGCTATCCTTTGACGACGACTCTCAACTTCAACTCGCACGACTCTGATGACAACTGAACAACTGATGAGAAGCAACTGATGAGAACAACTGATGAGAACAACTGATGAGAGCAACTGATGAGAGCAACTGATGAGAACAACTGATGAGAACAACTGATGAGAACAACTGATGAGAGCAACTGATGAGAACAACTGATGAGAACAACTGATAAGCGCGCTACATATGTTACATACATATATCTGTTTCTTTTGCACTTGCACAAAAAATAGCGGAAATCTTGTTGCTTTATGCGCTTGCTTTAACAGTTGCCAAGTCTTGGCGTCATTTTTAGTTTCAAGTTTTGTGAAAGTGTTTGTACTACAAAATAAAAGAAAATAAGACGGTTCGGCAGTAAAAATAGGTGAGTTTTGAAGCAACTTTGCTGATAAAGCAGGTGCTTCGCTGGCAAAGTGGGTGCTCCGCTAGCAAAGCTAACTCCAACTAGATAATGTGTACTTATAAAAATTATTGTAATGTCGGACAAACATAATATGGTTACTTCTCAACATAATTAAATTCGAGAAAAACCTATTTACTGTTTTCTAAACATATTTTGTTTGCTTCAAACGAATAATTACTTCTAAGCAAATATTTTGTAATCACAGTGAAAAATGTTTGGCATTTCTTTCGCTAAAATATGTTTCCAAGTACATATAGTGTAATCATCGGTAAATATATTATGTTGTTCTTAAATATCGTTTTGAAAATCATTGCTTGACTACAATTAAATTATGTATTCTCCAATTAATATATGTTTGTCCGTGAATATTTAAAGACTAAATTATATTTCCAAGCAAATAAATAGTAATGGACTAAAAGTGTTCTCAGTCCATTTATAATTACAATGTATTTATATGAAAACATATTTACTTCAAAACAAATCATATTGTTTTTAATTTCAAGCAACATGTGCTAAGGTACAATTAAATAATGTTAAGATGCAAATATATATATATATAAAGAAAAATTGCATTAATTAACCAAGAAACATGCAGAAGCATATTATACTTCCTGCAAATTATGTTTGGGAAGGGCTATTATTTTTTAGCGTGTACTGTTTGATAAAAAGAAGTAATTTTTTGGTCTTTTCTCACAGTTTTAAATTTTTTTTAAAACATTAAGAAACAAAAATAAAAAAAAAAAATATTAAGATACACACAAATTTTAAGTTAATCGGTCCATTAAAACTTGAGATATCATACTTGAGTAGTTTCGTGAAAAACGCTTTTAAAGATTTGAGCAAAGTTACAGTCAGTCAAAGTCATATCAACGGGCACTATACTTACATTTCGGTAATCGGCGATTCCTGCTCCATACATTAGGCGTTCTTCTTCTTCAAAATAATAATTTTCCGCAATTCTTTCTGCTAAACGATCAGTTCTAGCTTCCTTAGAAGCATCAGAAGCTCGTTGGGATCCGAGTTTCAACCCGTTTGGTATCGTCACTACCTACAACTACATATAACTCCTAAAATAATTGAAATTTTAAAATTCCAGGTGTAATTACAGGTATTCTCTTCAAAAATATGCAAACACAAGAGATGAATTTGGACATATTTTAGGTAATTTTAGGCTGAATTGGTAAAACATGTTACACATCACCCCATGGTACACCTTAACCCACCTCGCTCTACTTTATTACACCTTTCCCCACTTTTTCTGATAACTGATATGATTTGATTTTATGTTTTATCATTTTGCCATGTTGTTTCTTTGCAGAAAACATTTAAATCACTCAACTTGGCAGGCAGGCCCAACTAACTGTTTGAAATAAGAACATTTTGTCATCCATCGAACATATGCCACGTCTAGACAGTTTTCAAGAAAGCAAAAACATTCTACTGTAAAACACAACAAACAACAAAGTTTTCGAAGGAAAACTTCTTCAAGTACAGCTGCATGGTGCAACTTTAAGACATTTATTCTGAGTTGAGCCAAGCATAGAGAGCTACAACGAGGTGTAGTTTTTCTGTTTGTTCGAGGCAATTTATAGAACGTTTGAAAATGTCACAAAAGTCATGCAAAATACGTAAAAACAAAAAAGTTCTAAAATTCTAAATATTTTTACTGCAAATTTAAGAATTTAAAAAATGTTCACTCTAACATTTTTTTCTTGGTGGTTTCTAAATTCTCAACATAAACTTTATTGAAACTGATGATGTTCCTGTTTCAGTCGGTCCAAAAAAAAAGAAAATAAAAAAAACAACAAAACACATGCACATACAGAAAATTTTCGGAAGTCACCGGTAATTCAATCACATCTCCCATGAGATATGAGGCGGATGTCCTTTTGCTGATTGAATGCTGCTCCATGCTGCTTGGACGTAGCAACGTACAAACAGACGGTCGCATTTAGCAGGTTGCTGTAGGTGAAGGTAAAAATATGACTGACTGACTGACTGACTGACTGACTGACTGACTACTATGAGAACGTAACGAAAGACTGTCGAAATTGGAGTGCGGTAGGACTTTAAGTATAGGATATCCGCCGTTGCTATGAATCTGAAACTTTTAGGAAATGCACGATTCCACATTTTGAATTGATTTTAAATTGAATTAGTTCAATATCAATGAAAGTTGCCAGAGCATAGCACATTCTTGAAAGATATCAATATAGCACATTCAACAAAGCAGAGACAAACATTTTGTTAGTTTTCTCTTAAGCAATCAGCTCAACATATCGAATTCATGGTAAAAATCTTGAAGTTTTCTCATTTAAATTAGCACTAAAAATAAATATTTTCATTATGCTGAAAGCTTAAATTTTATCACCATTGAAAAGAGGAGCAGACATAACAGATACAAACCAATCCACCAGGCAGTGCCCACTTGGTAAGCACGGTGCTCATGCCTCCACTACTGTCACTCATACGCCCACTATCTGCACCCGCAATACGCAAAAACTTTCTCAATCGAAAATGATGGCTTCAGGCTCGTTTGTTCGGTCTTCATTCAATATCAGTGAACGAGCGAGCGCGCGGTCTTCACTTGAATTCATTTGGAAATGTTTAATTTAAAAGTTTCTTCAAGTGTATGCGCCACATCCATATCCGCTATTAAACCGGAAGCAAAACCGTTACAGCCACAACAATAAAATTATTCAACATGCTGTGCAGCTGTAGACGCATACTCTCTCACAAGCACACGCACACATGCTTATGGGAAGTGTTTTTCGCGCCCATGGCCCGTCTAAAGGCGTTGAGCGAGAAAGTGTTGAAATGTATGGGTGGGGAAAAGTTTTATCATTAAAAATAAAAATTTAGTGTACCCACAGTGATGTTCATTAATTTTTTTAGTTAATTATAAATTAACTTAAATTATTTATGAGCAGATCTCCGATTTTGTTGACATGTCCATTTTTTTCCACTATTACATAGGCATTTTCTGATGATTGAAGAAAAATAGCGTCCATTATCTTCAGGCACCGCAGCCTAAAATCTTTAGAGAATTTTTTTGACATTTCTTGCCAGTTTTGTTTTTAAGGTAATTTTTTATAGTTTTCAGTCATTTTTTGGAGTTATTTTTAAGGATTTGAACATAGTAAAGCATTTTATTTTTGAGAGTAAAAAATATCATAGATACTTTTGAAAGCCTTCAAGCCAAAACAGTTGAAGAACAACATTGAATGAATTTCAACAATGTAATAAAGGGCATCATTTTAAAAAACTTCCAAATAAAAAGGTAATTTTCAATTCATGCCACAAGCCACAGAAACTTTGCCATTGAAAAATTTCTGAAATATTGAATGAAAATTCTGGGTATGAAGGTAAAATATAGTGGAAAAAAATTTGGCGATATGCAACTAAAAATAAATTTGGATGTAAGTGACATTTCATCTTTTAAATATGCGCCCATCGTCAATGTTGAAATGGAAAGAAGTTGTTCGATATATAAGAGAGTTTTAAGTGTCAATACATGGTTGTTTTGCTTTGATAATTTGTGCATTGTGCATTGTAACAATCTTACAATCCGAAAATAGTGCGGAGTTTTTTATAAAACTATCTGAGGTTTTCGATATATAGACCGATGTTTATTTTTACATTTTTTTTTTTTTTTTCTTTACGTAAAAAGTGATCTAACGCAACAACATAACTAGCAATAAATTCCGTTTGTATAAAATGTATAAACATTTTAGGAAATTTTTTCAAAATTTTATAAACTTTTGTTAATTTTTTGGCGAAAACTGTCGCATCAAAAATTCATTTCACTGCCTAAATAATTTACAAATGTTAGGTGATCACTAGTGTGTTACCTTAACGTTTGGACTTTTGCAAAGACTATATGTCAAATTTGAGAAAAGTCTGTTAACCCTCATCGGCATTACTTTTTTCTTAAGGGGGTCTTCTCATTGAGCAACTTTTTTTTTCAACTTTTTTTTTTGCATTTATTTATAGCTTGGGTAGTTGTGAATATGCCCCTAAAAGGATTTTTAGAAATTCGAAATACTTTAGAAGATACAGCCTTTTTTGTGAAGCAAGGTCTGATGGACAAGAAGGTGATGGAGGTAATAAAACCAGCTTACGAAGCGCTGTCGGCAGATAATTTGCTTGAAAGATGCCTTGGATCTGAAACTCAGAATTCCAATGAGTCCTACAATTCTGTTCTTTGGTCACTTTCGCCCAAACACATCAACTCAGGCGCACGCACCATCGAAGTGGCCAATTTCATTGCAACGTGCCTCTTCAACGACGGTTTTATACCCATACCTAAAATTATGGGTTTGATGGGTATTGCGATTGGCAAAAACGCATACGAATACGCACTATCTCGCAATGAAGACAGATTGAACCGATCAGAGACTCGAGCTGCGGCATCATCAAAAGCTGGCAGAACGGCTCGCAGAGCAGAGAGGGCAGCAGAAAGCAGTTTCTACGAAAAAGAGGAAGGTGGCCTGTATGGAGCTGGCATCGCCGACTAATATTTGTAAGTAAAAATTGTTAGCTCTTTAAAACTGCATTTAAACATTTTTGATTTTGTTTTTTTTCCCCAAAAAAATTACTTCAAACTTTAAACGCGTTTATCTCGAACCCACGTTTTTCGAACTGGCGGCCATGATATCTCCAGTTCAACTGAACCGATTTTCATGAAACAAAATGGAATCGACGCAGAATTGTCACCATTCTCGGGTGAACCTCGACCATAATTTTAAAAAATTTTTTACTATTTTTTTTTTACACTAAACTACAAAAAAAAAACCCGAAATTGAAATTTTTTTTTTGAATGGCCGCCATTTTGTCAAAAAAAATCACAAAATTAAGCTTGAGATTCACCCGAGAATTACATCTATACTGATTATAACCCGGTTTTTTTTTTTCATTTCAGACGCTCCGGAGACCCGGAATCGTGGCCGCCGTGACGACACCTTTTTTTTCACCACCAACTTTGAAGTCTCATTACTTTTTGAACAGCCCACGAATCGAGGCAAAAAAAATTTTTTTATTTACTTTGAACCTTTTGTAATACAATTAATAAAAAAAGTTTTCAATTATTCTTTGCGTTTTCAAATAAGAATTTTTTTAAAAAAGGTCCAAAAAACGGGTTTTGAATGAGAAGACCGCCTTATTGCATAAAAGACTAAATGTCATCAAATTGAGGTATAGACTCCGAAACCGCTAAACCAATTTTTATAAAATTTTCAGGGAAACTGTAACAAAGTCTTGAGAGTGTTTTGATTTTGGTGCTACTGGAACCAATGGGGTGCACCGAGAAAATAGCTTATGTTAAATTAACAAAAAATCTAATATAGAGTGAAATCTGAAAAATTTTCGACAGATTTTTTCTTAAATTTTGATGGTTTCTTTGTTGCTAGCCCGTATTACAACAAGAAAATTTAATACTTTAATATTAAATACTAAAAACATGTTTTGGTTCCCGTGTGGATCGAACCCGTGTCCTCTTGAGTGATAGCCCAGCACACTAACCACTAGGCCACAAAGACTTTTGAGAAACGGTTGTTAATTTAATCTTAGTTATAACAGAAGCTATGCTGCATTAGATCGTCCCCATCTATCAATAGATAGAGGATTGTGTATTTGTTATGCTACAAAAATTTGCATTTATTTGCCACAAGGTGTCTGCAGCATCGGTGTGTTTGTATTGTGAATGCGTTTGTGGTGCTGTTGGCATAGAGTATAAATTATTATCTAGAGATTGCATCAACTCTGCTAAATCTCTGGCATGTGTTAACAGAGGTTAACGGAGTTTTTTTTCTTCATGTTTTTAAGTAAAATAATTCTGTTAACACATGCCAGAGATTTAGCAGAGTTGATGCAATCTCTAGATTATAATTTACACTCTATGTACGCTGTTGAAGGAAAAAATTTTTTCAGTGCAGTCAAGTTCACAACCATGTGTGGAGAGTTAAAATTGAGAGTCGCTGGCATTATATGCCCGTATATGTAATTGGCGTGGAAATTTGACATTCAACAATAAAAAATAAGCAGTAAATATGTTTTCGGTATATATGTTATTAATTTTATGTTATTTTAAATTTTTTAATTTAAAAGTTAATTTATTAAAAAGAAAAAATCATTAAGCTATCAAATCTATGTAACTGCGAAAAAGATTCGCTTCTCTCGTGTGTCCAACGACGCACCTGTGTTTTTTTTTTAAGTAAAGCTTTTTACAGCTCGTTCTGTGATTTGCTAGAGTGAAATGGACATGACACTTTTCTTTTTTCGACACCGAATTTCTTGGAAATTGATAGCTTCTTTATTGCTTGCATTTATTACAACAAGAACAATTAATATCAAATATAAAAATCATTCCTTCGCCCGCCGTGGTGATTGAACCCACACCCGCCGATTAAGAGTTCACTACACTACCCATCGAGCAAAACTCCTTCGTTGCGCAGAGTCATCGACTCAATATTAAATTCAAATGATGCTATTCTGTAGTACAACGCAATAATCTATTAATAGATTTTTGTTGTATGGCTATCAACAGATTACCGTGCTATAATGCATCTGTTAACATAGCTGCAGTTATATCAACAAACAGTAGCAAGGCTGTTTGGATCGGTGGGTACAGCGAGGGACAGTGCATCGAAACTTCCAAGAGCGATTCAAACGGCGGGCAAAGAAATATTTTTTTTTTCTCTTCTTTTAGTTGACGCGTTCATGCGTTTGTGTTGTTGTTGGTACATGCTTTTGTTTTGTTTCTGCATAGTGCGAAGGCAAAATCAACAATTGCCCACAAGTGCGTTGAAACAAAAATGAATGTAACTTGTAATAAAAAAAATAAAATATAACTGATAATACAATCTACTGGTGTGAATATTAACGTGTGTTTTTTAATATACTTTATGTTATTTTAAATTTTTGAATTTAAAAAAAAATCTTATAATAATAATATTATTATATATTAATAATAATTCGCTACTCTCGTGTCTACAACGACGCACCTGTGTTTTTTTTTTCTAATTAATTTCTTCGGGTTTCTTCTTTGAGGTGTACTTTAAATCAACTATCAGCCTGGACTGGTTAGTCGTTTGATGCCCTTTATATGTTCATATGTATATATAAGATTTCTATATGATTCGATTTGTAACAAAATTTCCGTCTTATACAATATATAGAATCTCCAAAACTTTCTTGCTCAGCTACTTTATGAGCTTTCAATCTGTGTTAACTTCTCATTCCGCATCACGTTCTTCAGCGTGCCAACAACTTCTTATTTGTTGTGATACCAAAGCGCTGCCACAATGCATGTATCTGCCTTCCCTCTCGTAATATCACTCCATCAACAGCGCACTATATTTTAGTCAATATATATTTATATACTAGTATATAAGTATGTATTTATGTGTTTAAGTTCTCCATTATAAGTTTCAATTGAAAACTATTGTAAAATGTTCGCTTTCGGAAATAGTTGGCAACACATGGTAAATATTGCGTTCGTATCATTGTTTCAATACATTATTGCAGCCTCAACTTTAGCCGCATCCATTCCGATTTGCAGTATCAATAAAATTTCATTATATCGCATTATTTGAACGGACTTTTACTGAGTTAATAATTTAAGTTTTGTAAATGTAGCCAGCGGGTGATTTCTTAATGCGTTGGTTGCCTTCGAGTAGTTTGAAATCAAATGAAATTTTCATTACGAGCACTAAGATTTCAGAAGAGTTTTTAGTGAGACTTCTTGTAATAGTGTTAAAAAAAAAATCAATCTTTATACAAAGAAAAGTGGAAAGAGTAAGCAGTGCTACTGGAGAGAAAACAATTTTGTTGTTTTTTTTATTCTTAAACAGTTCACGCAAGGTTTTTAATCGGTATGGTTATCAGAAATAGCATTCTGTAAAAAATGTATTTAAAACCTAAACGAAGACATAGTTGTCTTGCCATGTAATTTATTAAACTAAAATCAATTACAACTCTTTAATTGTTTCTACTGCAACTTTCTGCACAATCACCATATTCAACATAATCATCATCATCATCATCAGTTTTAACTTTGCAGCAATGCTCAATTTCATCCCCATCGATATTCGTCGACCCATCTCCAAATATCGTATTTAAGATATTTACAATTACGATACGCTCTAAGAGTTGATAAAAGCCCTGCGGTAAGCCTTGCCTAAAGGATAACGATATTATTGTTATCCTAGTTGATAAGGATGTGCAACCATCTCTAACTGTACTCCGTTTGATTTAAATTTAAACAGATTTGAATGGCAAAGATTTAATACTAGTTGTGAGAGTTTTGAACAATTGTGAGTGAGTGTAACTCTGTGTGTATGTATATTCGTGTAGTGTATGAGACAGTTGTTCATATAGAATATAACAAAAATTGTCTTAAGTATATCAATGCATCAAGATTTTTTCTTGCTTTTGCCTGCAAAAGTTACTGCTGCCTGAGTTTATAACAGACAAAAGTTATAAAAGTTCAGCAACAAATTTCATTTATTGGCTAATGCGTTAATTTAATTGTAGTGTTTGCTGTGATTTTTGTTGCCATCGTCAAGTTCTTTTTTAGATTACATTGCTTGCACAGCTGCCTATTCGCTTATTGAAGCACAATTTTATTATTAATATTGTTGCTGTTGCTACAGCTACAACTGTCACATCCAGTTTGTAATTTACTGCAGCAATTGCACCATTTTGCAGCAAGCCTTTTAAAAATCTATCTATTTATGTTGGCAACAAGAAAAAAAAAAATGTTTAAAGCATTTCAGCAGCATCTTTATCATCAGCAACAAATGTCAATTTGCTACGATCATCGAATAGTTTGGTTGTTTTTGTTGTCCATACTTTCGCTGCCATTGTTATTGCTGCTGTTGCTATTACTCGCATTGCTGCTGTTATTGCTACTTATTGGGCAACAGCAACGATGCTTTTTATCTCGATTGCTGTCAATCGCACTACTAGCAACCCAAAGTATTCCCAAACCATAGCATCCGCTATTGAGTGAATTAGATGTCATTGTTGTTTTGCCTGCTACTGCTTGAACTGCCATTTGAGATGTTATATTTTGCTATGGCTTTTTGATTTTGCTGTAGCTTGTACTTGTTGTTCTTGTTTTGCTTGTTGCAACCACCCGCCGGAGAATATTTTGTAGCATCTAACAATATCGCTTTGTCTTGAATTTTGTTCATTTGTCCAGCAATAATTTGTTGTCAACGATAGCAGCTGAATCAAGTTTTACAGGAAGTATCCGCAATTTTACTTAGGGTTGCATTCAAAGTTCAAGTTTGAGCTGAAATTGCAATTTAAGATATTCCACAATTATGAGAAAATATTAAAGTTTTTCTATAAACTAGACGAACACTAAAAATCAGTAATGAGAATAGAAGAAAGTTTCTAAAATTTGGCCTCTGCAAAAACCTATTACTTAAACATATCATACCTTAACCTTAAACATAACATAACATAACATAACATAACATAACATAACATAACATAACATAACATAACATAACATAACATAACATAACATAACATAACATAACATAACATAACATAACATAACATAACATAACATAACATAACATAACATAACATAACATAACATAACATAACATAACATAACATAACATAACATAACATAACATAACATAACATAACATAACATAACATAACATAACATAACATAACATAACATAACATAACATAACATAACATAACATAACATAACATAACATAACATAACATAACATAACATAACATAACATAACATAACATAACATAACATAACATAACATAACATAACATAACATAACATAACATAACATAACATAACATAACATAACATAACATAACATAACATAACATAACATAACATAACATAACATAACATAACATAACATAACATAACATAACATAACATAACATAACATAACATAACATAACATAACATAACATAACATAACATAACATAACATAACATAACATAACATAACATAACATAACATAACATAACATAACATAACATAACATAACATAACATAACATAACATAACATAACATAACATAACATAACATAACATAACATAACATAACATAACATAACATAACATAACATAACATAACATAACATAACATAACATAACATAACATAACATAACATAACATAACATAACATAACATAACATAACATAACATAACATAACATAACATAACATAACAAAACATAACATAACACAACATAACATAACATAACATAACATAACATAACATAACATAACATAACATAACATAATATAACATAACATAACATAACATAACATAACATAACATAATATAACATAACATAACATAACAAAACATAACATTACATAACATAACATAACATAACATAACATAACATAACATAACATAACATAACATAACATAACATAACATAACATGACATAACATAACATAACATAATATAACATAGCATAACATAACATAACATAACATAACATAACTTAACATAACATAACATAACATAACATAACATAACATAACATAACATAACATAACATAACATAACATAACATAACATAACATAACATAACATAACAAAACATAACATAACACAACATAACATAACATAACATAACATAACATAACATAACATAACATAACATAATATAACATAACATAACATAACATAACATAACATAACATAACATAATATAACATAACATAACATAACAAAACATAACATAACATAACATAACATAACATAACATAACATAACATAACAAAACATAACATAACATAACATAACATAACATAACATAACATAACATAACATAACATAACATAACATAACATAACATAACATAACATGACATAACATAACATAACATAATATAACATAGCATAACATAACATAACATAACATAACTTAACATAACATAACATAACATAACATAACATAACATAGCATAACATAACATAACATAACATAACATAACATAACATAACATAACATAACATAACATAACATAACATAACATAACATAACATAACATAACATAACATAACATAACATAACATAACATAACATAACATAACGTTATGTATATAAAATTTTCAATGACATTTTAAAGTTTCAGTTTCGGCCATATTGAGGCCGAACAGCTGATTACTGACAAAAAGGCCAAAAATTACCAAAACCGAAAATTTGATAGGACTCTTAACATAACATTACGGCGGGACATGATATTCGCGGCAGAGAAAACAGACCTTGTTTTAAAAATTCATAACTTAGTCAAAAACAAAAATTTTTCAAAAGACACGAGCTTTTTTTTCGATTTTTTATGAATTTTTAAAGTCAATATTTTTTTCGAAAAAATACACTTTCAAATTTGGAACATCACCAAAATTTGAAAAAATGCTCGTGTCATACGATAACCAATTTTGTTAAGATTTAAAAAAGTCATTTTTTTCCAGATTGGACAATTTTTGCAACTCCCAGCGCTGCAACCACGAGGCCCCGTTTTTTCCTCTGCCGCCAGATTGGACCTCTATAAAACCAATTTTTTTTCTTATAATTTGTTCAATTCTCTACAATAATAAAAAAAAATGTGGAAAAATTTTTGTTTTCGACTTAGTTATGAATTTAAAAAAAAAAGGTCTGTTTTCTTTGCCGCGAATGTCATGTCCCATCTTAAAGAGCCTAAATATACCGAGCCAAAATGTATCAATACCGGAGCATAGTTGTAGTTCTAGTGCCGATAAGAAATGTGATGCTCTAGGCAATATCTTGAAAACGGAGTGACAAAAAAACATACATGAGAAATGAACAGTGGCATTCATTGTACATTTTGGCTGTAAGCTAGTGTTATTAATTGCAACTTAATAATGTTTACACACGACTTTCCACGACTTTTCATAAGTTTTTAATTATAAATAAATTAATTATATATAAATAATTTATCAATTAACAATACACCAACAAAATCAATTTCTGTTGTAGTTGTTGTTCTCGGGTAGCTTTGGCTCAAAAGTAGTCAAGAAACTGGAAAACCAAAAGCTCTTTGCCCTGATTCACGGGATGTCCCATAATACATATTAAATTTAAAATCTCCCGTTGGGAACTCCCCATGCATGAAACACAAACCTGAAGATTATAGTTTATATCTCTACCAAATTGACCACTGTAAGCGTCAATATAGGAGCTGGTAATATTATTTGAGGTAATAAAATTGAGTAATATTATTTGAGAAGGCATTAACAGTTCAAGTAAAAATTGTTAGCATTGCTGACGTTAACATCGCTGACTTAAAGAGTGCTGACGTGAACTTATAACCCTTACAAAAAGTGCTCAACGCGCCTCAAGAAATTTTCACTCATGGTCTTTACGAGCGAAGCAACAAAGTAAATACATATATATCTCTTATGGAGTACGCGTGTAACAGTAGTACGAGTAAATTAATACAAAGTACTTTTGCTTCACTAGAATGCTTATCTCAATTATAATCATCTCTTGAGAGAGAAAAAACATTTTGTTGGTTTTTCAATATTCAGTGTACAGAAACCTTTGAAAATGTAAAGATGTTCTTTCTTATCTGGGCACTTCTAGCAATAGTGCCGCTGTCGATTTCGAATTTGGCGAACAAGAACACGGTGGTACTGCCGATAATATAAAGAATTTCTTAATAAAATCACTAGATTAATAATAATTTATTATATAATTTAGACACTGGCTTCTTATATATGCGATGATGATGAGCTCAAAAAGATTGTGTTTCAAATTGATATGTTAGATACAGCAGTTGAAAACCTTCTACATAAACTCGATTCTTTCAACTTAAAGTGAGAAATTATAATAGGATGTTATGTGCTTAGAAGAAAAATATGCTACAGCTTTTTCATTTTAGAATCGATCAACAATTTGGAGAGCTTAAAGCAGCCGTTTCTGAGATTTCAAAAAACAACAAAAGCCCAGATACAACAAAAGCAGCTAACACAACAGAAACCGACACCAAAGCAGCCTGCTACTCCTACTCCTATGGACATCTTATCGATGTGCGCTGGGGTGTTGATGAACAGTGCGATTCCAAGACGATAACAACAACACCACATCCAACAGTAAAGCTATTGAATGCTTCTCCAATATCCTCAACTTCATCAGGCATTCCCAGCAATTGTCAGAATCGTCAAACTGGCATACATCTTATAAAAATGCCCAACTTCAAAATCGATCCATTCTACATTTATTGCCTGGAAGACCCACAGCAAGATGGTGCCTCATGGATGCTCATACAAAGACGTCGCAATGGCAAAACTGATTTTTATCGTAATTGGAATGATTATCAACTTGGTTTTGGTAATTTGGAGAATGAGTTTTTTATTGGCTTGAATAAATTGCATGCGTTGACGCAGTTCACACCGCATGAACTTTGGATACAATTGGAAGATTTTGCAAATGAAACACGTTCGGCCAGATACAGTAGTTTTGCCATTGGTAATGAAAGTGAATTGTATGCTTTAAAAGAACTTGGCAGCTATACAGGTAATGCCGGAGACTCTCTTACAATGCATGTTGGACAAAACTTTACAACCAAAGATGTTGACAATGATCTCGATGATGATAATAATTGCGCCGTAATCTCAACTGGTGCCTGGTGGTATAAGGATTGCTCTTATAAAAGGTATTAGCTGCTATTTAATAGGTTTCACAATTATACCTTTCTGTACTTGTAGCAATTTAAATGGAAAATATTTTGGCAAGAGCTTTGCTATGTTGAAAATAAGCAAAGGTGTTGAATGGGAATCATGGCATGGTTATTATTACTCTCTCAAATATGTTCATATGGCAATACGACCTCTCGAATGAAACAATGTCTGGGTCTTATTTTTATACCTCATGGCAAAAAATTAATTATAAATATTTTTAAATAGCAAAACTAAGAGAATTTTAAAAGTAAACTTGTATTCCCAATGAGCTTCCTAATCATAGTAAAATATTTTTATGTGTTGTTTTAATTTAATACTCATAAAAATCTTGTAAAGAATTATTTTCACCTTGGCTGTTATTATATTTTTGGAGTCTTAATTCATTTTTTGTTGGAACTTTCTGTGGGAGGTTTGCGTTGTTTTAATTTAGTTGTAAGTATTCTTAAATTATTATCAAAACCATAAACTAAACTATTAGACAAAAACTATTACTCAAATAAGAAGCCACAAGTCAAGACTGAAAGCTTTTTAGCGGCACAAAATACATATTATATGAGTTCCTTTGCAAAAGTTTTTCCAATTCGTTCAGTAAGAGTGTCTTATGAAAGAGGTCATAAAAAAAGTCAGAAAGCCGGTGATGACCTGTTAATATCTTTGTAACCCAGTGGGCTCATCGGGAAAAACAGAATTTAAAAAAATTTTATTAAGTGTTTGAAGCTGTGCTAATTGAAAATTATTTAAGTTCAACAAAAAATTACCAAATTCATCGTCTACGATGTAGAACTTACCGCTCTTGCCATTGTCGTTTTCGGAATTCGTGAAAATTGCATTCTTGAGCCGTGAGCGCTTTGCAAACTTGAACCTTAATTCGCTTTCTTCTTGATTTTATTTTCAACTCTGCTATCGAGCTATACCCCGTTGACTCAGCAGAATAAAAAAATACAGAGGTCTATACTGCCGTCATAAGGAAGAGTGCGGCATCTAGCATGAAAATCAAAATTCATTTTATTGTATTTTCCTTATTATTCATTCATCATCTTTAAGATTGTAAAACAAAAATCACAAATTATTGGCTACAAACCTTAATTTTTTAACCTAAATTGTCGTATCTACACAAAATTTAGGTATCATTCCAGGATAAAACACAGTATCTACATAAACAGAGTAAAAAATGCCGTATCTACATGTAGATGACGCACTTTTTGTTTGTTTCTTATTTATTTTATATACACAATTTTTTTGTTCAGTCATAAAAAATAGAATTTGAGTCATATGAATTTTTTTCATTACGTGTTGTATATATTTATTATATCTTCGTTTTAACCCTTATAATATAGATCATATATATCGGTAAGATGATTTTGATGATATTTTAAATTAAAATAAGCAAATTATTTTCCTTATAGGTGCGAAAAATGATGCAGATACTTTTCTTAATGTGTTTATTGAATAAAATCAGGGAACAAACTAGAAAAAAGCGGCAAGTACAGTGTTTTATGCCACAGCTCTTGAATTATAAGTTAATTCTTTTAAATAACCTTATAGTTTATATTGTCCTGGGCTTCTCTTTTCTAAAGAATACAATTTTTATAATAATTTCATCCCTTTTTTATAAAATATTGCCTTTTTATTGTGAGGTGTTTTGCTTCGATTTTTGAAAATTCTCGATGCCGCACTCTTCCTTATGACGGCAGTGTAGACAATTTTATTAGGATTTTTTAAAAATGCAAATTTTTTTGAAACAAAGATTTTGCTATAAAAACTTAGTTTTATTGAATTACAAAATTACAAAATTACAAAAATTTTCAAACTAGTGCAACTGTGAACCAAAACCTGGAAAGCTATGAAAACTGAAATGCAATTTTTTTCTAAATAAATTTTCTAAATTTCTTCTTTCCTTTTGCTATCTTTTCTAGCTTTTTTAAAGAAGTGACAAAATCCAAAGTTAGATATTCGTTTTATGCACAAAATGCACAGCTGATATTTTGGCATAAATTCTATCTTTGTATGATGAATATTAAAACCTGTATGTATACGTAAAGTGTCCGACAAAAAACGTTAGCATCACCTTGAAAAAATAAGTGAAAATACACCCATACAAACCGCGCTGTAAGACGTAATTCTGGGTCAAAAAATCTGTTTTCACGCCAAAACATAACTTATCGAAGTGAAACTTTTTACTCCTCGTTCTCTGATCAGCTTGAGTGAAATCTCAAAAACGAAACTTTTTCGAAAGATTTTTTTCTTAGATGGTTTTCTTAGATTGATGGTTTCCTTGTTGCTAAAACATAAAATTTCTTAAAAGTCTGCAAGAATTAAAGAAATGTCTTGAAATTCTGCGCATAGGCTTTATGGTACTTTATGGTATTTGGCACAATCCAATGAAAACCACGTCTACTTCCCATACAAAGTGGCTTTGTTTTAAACGTAAAATCTCTTAAAAATCCACAAAAATTACAGAAATATCTTGATATTTTACGCATAAGCTTGGATATATAATATAAAACATCTCTATGATATTTGGCAAAATCGGATGATAACCAAGCCTACCTCCTTTACATAGTGACGTCATCGAAATAAAAAAACTTTCGTAAATATATAAAACTGAATGACATCGTGTCTGTATGTACACAAATTTCACCCACATCGTTTATCTAACCCATACATATATTCTTCGGTATAATGTGAAGTCTTTAGACTAGAAAAGTGAGTGTGGCTTTTTGCTTTTAATCGAACTACTCTTACACTTCAATTTTGCTCACATAATACTTGGTCATTTGAGCAGTCTTAAATTTATAAAATTGGGCGTAGCACTTTATTTTTAAATAATCTTGCTTCATCTACACAGTTTGTCGGATTTCAACCAAATTTTGTACATAAATTCTTTAGTATAATGCGAAGTTTTAAGGCTTCAAAATTGGATGGGATTGGACAAGGGGCGTATCAATTAAATTCTAATCGAACTCCCTCTACACCGTTTGTCCGACTTGAACCAAATTTTGGACACATATTATTTGGCATAAGGATCAGCCGTTAGTTTATGAAAGTGGGCGGTACTAGACAGGGGGCGAGGCACTTTATTTTTATTCTATTTCCATCTACACTGTTTCTCTGATTTCCACCAAATTTCGCACATATATTGTTCAATATAATGAGCAGTTTTAAGCCTTCAAATGTGGGTGGGTTTGGGCAATGGGCGTGTCAATTTAGTTCTAATAGAACTCCCTCTATACGATTTGTGCGATTTTAACCAGAGTTTGCAAATAAATATATTCTTTACCATAAGGAGCAGTCCGTAGTTTATCAAAATGGGCGAAATTAGACAGGGCGCGTGATACTTTATCTTGAATGGAACTCCTTCTACACCATTTTTCTGACTTCAACCAAATTTTGCGAAGATATTCTTTGGAATAATGAGTAGTCAGTAGTCTAAAAAATTGAGCGAAATTAAACGCTAAGCGTGGCCCTTTAATTTTAAACGAAATTATTTTACACCGTTGCACAGTGTGTCTTTTTCAATTTTAGCGTGCCATAAGTCCCTAAAAAAAAAGATGTGGAATTTGTACAAAAAGACTTATTTTCTCAATAGAAATAAGTTAGAACTTTAAATAAACAAAGAAAAATTGAATGCAACGCACTAAAATTATGCCAAATTTAACCAAACATAACTTTTGAGGTGAAAAAGATTTTGCAATAAATTTTTATTTTTATAAATACATAGTTAAATTCAGATATGATTTTAAGAAAACATTTTTTTTAAAAAATAAAAAAATATATCTAAAAATTTATAGAAAATAACCAATTTTTAATCATCATATTATACTTTAAGTCATTTTCAGTAAGTAAAATCTAAAATGTTCCACTGTAAATATGTTGGAAAGTGTAACTAAAAAAATATTAAGTTATTTTTCATGAAGTTTGTAAAAAAAAAAAACCATTGCGCAAATGACTCGATAAAAGAAACATTCATATATGTAACTACACCTTTTCATTCGATTGTTTAGAACTTTTGCATCTATAATAATGCATAATGATAATAATCAATTTTTTGCAGGATTAATATTACAAATAAATTGCACAAATAAAATGAATTTCAACATTATTAATTTTCAGCAACCAGATTTATATCAATTTTGTGGTTTTAAGCTTCTTGTGCCTCGCAAGTGCAAACTACTAAGCCGAAATCAATAATTTTATGCATACTTAATAATGATAGTTTAATATATTCAAGATTTCAAGAATTTCATTGTTCTACTTTTTAAACTTTTCACGCAATGACATATTTTATGTTTGCTTAATTTGCTTGCTTCTAAAATCGTGCGCAACAACAAGTTCAAGATAAGAAAGTTCAAGATATAAAGCTATATATTCAGCAGAGATTTAGAAGTGAAATGGGGCTTTTAGTTGACATGCCTAAACAAAAAGGTGGTAATACTTATGATGGCAATACTGCTATGAAGTTTTTTTAGAAATGCTGAGCTATCTTCGGAAATAACCGGCACTAACTTGCAAGAACTTATTCAACAGTTTTACATCGGTTACAACGGTTGCTTTTGAAAAGTTTGCTGAGGAAACAAGGAACCTTTGCTTGGCTAACAATGCATGGTACTATATGCCAGTAACAGTTCATAAGGTAACATTAAAAACTTTAATATTCAATTATGTAGTTTACTTTATTTTAATTTGAAGGTTCTGTTTCATGGCGAAAGGATTATAAGTTCATGCATACTTCCAATAGGCCAGCTCTCTGAAGAAGCTCAAGAAGCCAGAAACAAAGATAGCAGACGCTTAAGAGAAAGATTTATCAGAAAAACTTTAAGAATCGACACAACAGAAGACTTGCTACACAGACTTTTAATTTCTTCTGATCCGTTGATTAACTCTTTGCGACAACCACCCAAATTTAAACGGTCTAATTTAACAGTAGACGTAATAAAACTACTAAAGGCTCCAGAATTTATTGAAGCGAATTCTTATTCAGATTCAGAATAATAAAGGTCAAAAATAAAGCTCAAAATTTTTTATTTATATTTATTGAATTTCCTGGTGATATATGAAGTAAACTTACATACAGTCGAGGTAGGCATGGCAGTTGACCGATCACGCCCATTTTTCGCCAAAAGGTTTCAAGTTATAAGATAAACTTAGACACCAAATTGTATCATTATACCATACATACAACCAAACTTAAACCAATAATACTTTTCCAGTTGTATGGGTGGTAGGCGTGACAGTTGACAGATCACGCCCATTTTTTGTAACAATTATTTTTTTGGTCTTGAAAACAAAATTACGTAATTTCATGTCTCTAGCTAAACAACTTTTTGAGATATGAGTTTTGGCAGGCTAAAATTGAAAATTGAATTTGCACATACCAATCAAATTTTGCACATATGTGTATTCTTTAGCATAATGAGCAATCGACAAATTACTCTATGTGGCATTTTACTCTAAGGGTAAAATTATATTTAGCGTATGACACAAATATTTTTGCAGATTATACATAAAAATTTGATGGACGAATAAAGACTTCAAATATACTTCATTACGGTTGCGGGGGGGGGGGGGGGGGTATTTTAGCTTTGGTACCCTGCCGGAACTCCATTTGTTACTAGTTTTCAATTTTTTTTTTTTTTTTTTGTGTGTTATTGAAATCTTAATATAAATAATTAAAAAAAATTATACTCCAAATATTTTTAGTTTTTTTTTTTTATTGAATTTTAAAAAAGGCCCAAAATGTTTCGCTCTAAGCTAGACTGTCTTAAGAAAACATGTCTCTTAAATTTTTTTTTTTTAAGTCTTACCATGTTAAATAGATACATTGACATACAATACATTTTGACCGAAACTAATTAAATTTCAGAAATATCCAACGCTGAAATAAATAAAAACTCTTAAATTCAAAAACATTATTATTATTATTATTATTATTAGTATTATTATTATTATTATTATTTATTCCTTATTCTTATTTTTAAATGCTTAACAAAGATAATAAAGTTTAAATCCATTAAGATTATAAGAATAGTATAAGACATTTGATATTTTTTAAAAAAAAAATAGTGTTATATGCCACTTCAATGTTTTAATATTGTAAATTAATTCAAAACGATTAGCTTTGCAGATTTTTCTAAGTGCAGACTTTTGCAGTATTAGCAAGGAACGTAATTTCTGCATATAGGCACCCCCCCAACAGCTTACACCATATTGTAGTTTCGAGTGAAAGATTCCGTAGTAAACTTTAAGTAAGGTATTAAATGAGCAAAAATGTCTTAAGCGGTAAAAGCAACTTATGGTGGAAAGGAGATATTTTTTCAACATTAAAGTATGGTCGAACCAGCTTAAATGTTCGTCAATTATTACTCCTAGGTATTTGTAGCATTGCACTTTTTCCACAATAAACCAATTATCGCTACATGGGATTTCGTTATCATAAGATATATTAGAGTTATGCGCCATGTACGAAGGCAAGCTGAGCCGACAACATTCATGTCCATGAAATATGATGTCAATATCAGGAGTCTCTATTCCACTTAAACTAAAATACATTAGCTTCGTTTTTCTGCTTACAATTAACTTATGTTCTGCAAACCAGACCCTCAGTAATTTAACATCATGGTTAATATCTGCAACTAAACTAAAAGGATTAACAGATGCATAGCTAATGCCTAGATCATCCGCGAAAGCTGTAACTTTTCCTGTAAAGTGCAGAGAAAATATTGAGTTCAAGTAAACTAAAAAGAGAATGGGGCCAAGTACAGAGCCTTGGGGAACACCTTAGGTCGTGGTTCTTCTGTCACTAAATTCATTACCAATTTTTACTTTCTGTGTTCTAGATTTTAAATATGATTCAAACCAATTATACATAAATCCACGAAAACCAGCTGAATACAATTTATTCATAAGGATGTTGTGATCAACCATATCAAAAGCCTTTGTGATATCAACAAAAAGCCCTGCGCAACTTTTTTTCATCTAAACCTTTGTAAATGGACGAACAGAAATCCAGAAGTGCGTCTTCTGTCGAAAGACGTGATCTGAACCCGTACTGGCGAGAACTAAAAAAGAACTAAAAAAGTCTTTGCAAAAATGCTAACACCCTCGTCTTAATTGCTTTTTCAAAAACTTTGGAAATTGAGGACAGCAAAGAAATTGGACGGTAATTATTTTTATCTTTCTTACTACCTTTTTTAAGAGAGGAATAACAGTTGCTTGCTTAAGTTGATCGGGGAAAGTGCCTGTTAAAACACTTAACTTTTAACACTTACTTTTTTTTTTGCATTTATTTATAGCTTGGGTAGTTGTGAATATGCCCCTAAAAGGATTTTTAGAAATTCGAAATACTTTAGACGATACAGCCTTTTTTGTGAAGCAAGGTCTTCGTCAAAATGAGCTATTTGATTTGGTAATGGAGGTAATAAAACCAGCTTACGAAGCGCCGTCGGCAGATAATTTGCTTGAAAGATGCCTTGGATCTGAAACTCAGAATTCCAATGAGTCCTACAATTCTGTTCTTTGGTCACTTTCGCCCAAACACATCAACTCAGGCGCACGCACCATCGAAGTGGCCAATTTCATTGCAACGTGCCTCTTCAACGACGGTTTTATACCCATACTTAAAATTATGGGTTTGATGGGTATTGCGATTGGCAAAAACGCATACGAATACGCACTATCTCGCAATGAAGACAGATTGAACCGATCAGAGACTCGAGCTGCGGCATCATCAAAAGCTGGCAGAACGGCTCGCAGAGCAGAGAGGGCAGCAGAAAGCAGTTTCTACGAAAAAGAGGAAGGTGGCCTGTATGGAGCTGGCATCGCCGACTAATATTTGTAAGTAAAAATTGTCAGCTCTTTAAAACTGCATTTAAACATTTTTGATTTTTTTTTTTTTCCCAAAAAAATTACTTCAAACTTAAAAAGCGTTTATCTCGAACCCACGTTTTTCGAACTGGCGGCCATGATATCTCCAGTTCAACTGAACCGATTTTCATGAAACAAAGTGGAATTGACGCAGAATTGTCACCATTCTCGGATGAACCTCGACCATAATTTTAAAAAATTTTTTACTATTTTTTTTTACACTAAACTACAAAAAAAAAACCCGAAATTGAAATTTTTTTTTTGAATGGCCGCCATTTTGTCAAAAAAAATCACAAAATTAAGCTTGAGGTTCACCCGAGAATTACATCTATACTGATTATAACCCCGTTTTTTTTTTCATTTCAGACGCTCCGGAGACCCGGAATCGTGGCCGCCGTGACGACACCTTTTTTTTCACCACCAACTTTGAAGTCTCATTACTTTTTGAACAGCCCACGTATCGAGGCAAAAAAAATTTTTTTATTTACTTTGAACCTTTCGTAAAACAATAAATAAAAAAAGTTTTCAATTATTATTCGTTGCGTTTTCAAATAAGAATTTTTTTAAAAAGGGTCCAAAAAACGGGTTTTGAATGAGAAGACCGCCTTAAGTTAAATATATACTTGAGAATATCGACGATATTAAGTGCAACGTTTTGTAGTATAATGTTTGAAATTTCATCACAGCCACAAGAATTCGTGTTTCCGAGAGTATTTATAATTGAAAGCAACTCAAGTCCAGAAATTGATTTAAAATAAAAACTATCAATTTCTTCAAAAATTGTACGTATCCTTATTTTCATTTATATAATCCTAATTCTTTCTGTTAAAAAATTATAAATTTTTGAATATTTTGGGTTATTTTGTTATTGAAATTATCTTTATATAAAACCTTATTATGCTGTTTTTTAATCATCAAAAACTGGGAAAATCCAGCTGTAAAAAATATTGCTGCTAGTATTTGGAATTCCAAATCATATTTTGAATAAATACTGATAACGAAAGTTAAATTTAAAAGAAAATATCTTCAGTAAATCAAAAGCAATGAAACCGTAAAGATGTTTATTGAATTAGGAGCAATTCTGGTTTTTCTAATACAGCTAACGGCATCAAATTCCACAGATTTTACAACACTACATACAGAAAATACACAGTCTAAAAATATTGTAAGAATTATAAAGGACATACGCGATACTCAATCACTCAGTTCAGCTACACTTTATATATATATAATTTTTTTTTTTAAAGCTGCTGACTTCTTATCTATGCGATGATGAATTGCAAAAAACCATACATTATAAAATGAATCTTTTAGAGACTTTAGTTGAGAACGTTCAACTTAAAGTGGACAGTTTGAATATGAGGTAGTGTGTTTGAGCCATTGTAGGAAGATTCATTTTTATTTGCATTTCCTTTTCAGAAATCTAAAACAATTCGAAGAACTTAAAATGGCAATTGAAGGCATTGCATTTTCCACTGAAGGAAAAAACGCAACAATTATTATCGTCAACAATAATAACTCCACGCACTGCAATGGAAGTCACACTGGTTCTCGCTTGGATTCCAAAGATTACAGTAGTACTAATATGAATAGCACAACAATATCATCACCATCTATTCACTACCCAGCAGTCACTATCAACGCTAAGAACGCTTCTACATCTAGCTTACCCAGCAATTGTCAAGGCCGTCAAAATGGCACACATCTTATACAGATTCCAAACTCTAAGCTGAATCCATTCTATGTTTACTGCGTTGAAGATCCGCATGATAATGGTGCACCATGGATGCTTATACAACGTCGTCGTAATGGCAACACTGATTTTTATCGCAATTGGAGCGAGTATCAACGTGGTTTCGGTAATATAGAGGATGAGTTTTTTATTGGCTTGGATAAGTTATATGCTCTAACGAGCTCTTCATTGCATGAGCTTTGGATTCAGTTAGAAAATTTTTCAAACGAAAAACGTTGGGTTAAGTATAGCAGCTTTGCTATTGGCGGTGCTGATGACTCGTACGCCTTAAATGTGCTTGGCAGCTATACTGGTAATGCTGGGGACTCTCTCGCGTTACATGCTGGACAGAAGTTTTCAACAAAAGATGTTGACAATGATTCACATCCAAGTATGAACTGTGCCGTAGAAGTTACGGGCGCCTGGTGGTATAATGATTGTCTAAATAGGTATTAAGAATTGAGAAGTTTTAGTATAGAGCAATTGAAATGTCATTTTTTTTTTTTTAATTCTAGCAATCTTAATGGACTGTATTTAGGTGAAGACTCACCTTGGTCAATATCCGGCATAGGAGTTGACTGGCAATCATGGCCTCAAATATGTCACTCTCTGAAATATGTTCATATGGCCATTCGACCAGTGGAATCAAGCGTCAACTTATAGAATATGCTCAACAATATAAATATATTATAGTTTATGTAAATATGTAAATATATTTACATTAACGAAACTCATTTTTGTTTGTTTGTTTTACCGCCATTATTACTTTACTGTCATTAGGCTGGTTCGATTTGTATGGAGGTAAAAAAATGTATGTTGCGTAGGAAATTTTCGGATTGGGCATGAAAAGTTATTAAAAAAACAAAAAAAAAAAGTGGGACCATATGGTGCACTTTACCCTATCACATCTTCAATTTTGTGAATTTTTTCCTTAGGATTTTTTTAAACGCGTACAACTAAAACGAAACTGATACCAGAAATTAAATTCTCGAACCCGTTAAACCTCGAAACCTTAAACGTTTTTATACAAAAATTGATCGTAAAAAATTCATAATGAAAAAATTCACAAAATTCAAGGTATATTCTTAACGTTGGTGCGTATGTATTTTTGACCATCACGGCTGAACCACTGAAGCTATCCACCTTATATTTACAACATGTGTTCGTATTTTTGTAGTTTTAGATCCCACTAGGTGGCACTGTGGTGGATTTTAAAAAAAATATATATATATTTTTAAACCGATTTGGCCCAAATTCACACCATATAATGTTTGAATAAAAAGAATACCTTTGGTAAAATTTGAACCCAAAAAAATAAGATTAAATTCTGATTATCAATATCAAAAATATTAATAAATATCACGAATTCTTAAAAGTATTATACCTTGAATTGGTTGAATTGTTTTCTTTAGGAATTTTCTACGATAAATTTATTTTTTTTTTTTTATAAAAACGTTTAAAAGTGAGAACAGTTTTAGGTTGAATCGGGTACGAGGATTAAATTTTTTGGCATCAGTTTTGCTCTACCTGTGCACGTTTATATAAAAACCAAATTTTTATTAAAATTCCTAAAGAAAGAATTCAGAAAATTGAAGATGTGATAGGGTAAAGTGCGCCCCTATCGCTCCTTTTTTTTTTTGTTTTTTTAATAACTTTTCATGCTGGATCCGAAAATAGCCCTGGCAACAAAGGTTACAAATCGACCCAGCCTACTGCTCATACGTTCTTTAACCATGCCAAAGTATAAAACTGTGAAAACAAACGGTTGCCCAGAAAATTGAAAGATACATATTTATGTAAAATATTAATGAACAATTAAAAATAAAATTTTTTACATTTTGATATTTTCTAAATTTTTCAAGATAATTTGAACTTATCTTGAACTTATTTGAACTTTATAATAAAAATAATAAAGAATCTTTTTTGTAAATTAATTTCGACCTCTTTTGATAAGTTTTATGTTATGTTGTTTTATAATTGTAATAATTTTTCAATTATTAATTAACGAAACAGTCTGTCTAGTTTGCTGTGTGATTACTACTCTATACAAGGGTATTGTTGTTGTTGTTGGTTATTATATCCCAACGCGTACTGCGTAAGGGTTATATTAACTTTGTCATTCCGTTTGTAACGCCAAGAAGGAGGCGTGACAGATGTAGAAAAATATATATATTTTTGATCACCATCACCTCCTGAGTCGATTTCCGTGTGTCCGTCTGTCTGTACGTCTGTCTACACGATTACAGCCGCAATTTTAAAGCTATCGCGATGAAATTCAAAATATAAGTTTATTTTGGAAAAAGAAAGATCAAGGTCGAAAATGGGCCAAATCGGATGAAAACCACGCTTACCTTACATACAAAGTGACTTTATATTAACCGTAAAATGTCTTTAAAATCCACAAAAATTAAATAAATGCCTTGAAATTTATCACGTAAGCTTTGCTTTTCAATTTTAATACTGGCTATGAAATTTAGAAAAATCGTTTAAAAACCACGCCTACCTCCCATACAAAGTGACTTTATTTTTAACGTAAAATCTCTTTAAAATATGCAAAAATTAAAGAAATGTTTTACAATTTTGCACATAAGCTTTCATATTTAATATAAACCATCTCTATGATGTATGACAAAATCGGATGAAAACCACGCGCACTTCCCACACAAAGTGGCTTTATTTCAAACGTAAAATCTCTTAAAAAACCACAAAATTTAAAGAAATTTTGCGACAAAGCTTTTCGAACATAAGTTTTGATATATAATATGAACCATCTCTATGATATTTGGCAAAATCGGATTAACACCACGCCTACCTCCCATACAAAGTAACCTCCTCAAAATAGGAAAACTTTCGTTAATATATAAAACTGAATTTCATCGTGTATGTCGTGGCTAAGGACTTCGAATATACTCCAATATGGCATCGGGGGGTATTTTAGCCTCGGTACCCTGCCGAAGCTTCTCATCCTTACTAGTTTTCTTCAGAAAACCACAGATCTTGAGCTTGAAAATATAACTCTTAATTAATAATTGAAAAATTATTAGAGTTATAAAACTATATAACAATAATAAAAAAACTTTATAATAAAACTTTATTTTAAAAATGTCAAAATTTATGACTGAAAATTCATGTAAATTCCCAATAAGAATAAATGTATATTACTTTTTTGTAAAAATTTTTCTTGGTAAAAGGTTATATTTATCTTTTAGACGATTTAACAAAACCCATATTTCGAAAACTGGTCTTTGCACAGAACCAATGTTTTATATACAACTTCGAGATAATTCAAATCATCTAAACTTAAAATATGACCTTTTTCGTTCATATTTTGATACGTTTCGAAAATCTTGCTTCAAAGTGTTCAATAGCTATATAAGTTCTACAAAAGATCATTAAATTTTTGGAGGCATAACTTTAGCTAGAATCACGATGGAAGCTTCAAATTTTGTGTAAGGATGTTGGTATACGAAGAAAACACAAACATAAACAACTTAATTCCGTCTTAAGTAGATTTAAGCGATAATTGTTCTTGCCACAGAAATAAAAATATTTTTTTCAGTTGAGAAATCTTTTCCAAAAAAGACATTTTCTTGATTTCAGAAGATTTTGCAAAGCCTATAATTTGGAGCTTGAGTGCACACAAAACAAACTCATCAGTAGCCTTGACCCCTTTTACATTGATCAAGACTTGAAGTCAAGTTTTTTTGACGTTCTCATTTGAACTTGACGAAAGCTTTCACATTGGTCAAGACTTGAATTCAATTTCTTGTCTTCTTTCCTTGTTTTCTTAAAAAATAAAGGCAGATAGGTAGCAAGCAAACTGAATTTTAATAAATTTCTATTAGCTCCTTGTTGCACTTAAACGACATTTTTGGCTTTAAAAATATATTATTATTAAAAATATCTACAAAAACCTCATTAAATAACTCACACATAAATTTTACTGCAACTGAAGTCTAACAAACTCACATTGATATGCGAAAAAAAAAATAAAAAGGACTGTCAACGACGCGAAAATAAAAAAAGGAACACAAAAAATTGCCGGTACGTTTCAACTTTTTCTCCCCTTCCGTCGCTTCCGATGTGCGGCGAATTGCCAACAAACTCTGAAACTTGACTTCAACTCTTGATCAATGTAAAAGGGGTCCTTGCGTGATTGCAGTGATCCAACGAAATAGTCTGTCTAGTCTGCTGTGTGCTTACTTCTCTATACAAGGGGCAATTGTTGTTGTTGTTAGTTGTTTTCTTCAGAAAGCAACATAGACCTTGAACTCGAAAAATATAACTTTTAATTAATAATTGCAAAATTATTGGGAAACTGGGTTGGATATATCACCAGTATATCTAAATTACTGCGGGTCAAATTGTATGGAGCAAAAAAAATCTATGTTGGCCCCACCCAAGCGGTGTCTATGGGTCATTTTAAAAGACTTTGGCGCATAGAGTATAATTCTATTTTGAAATCAGAGCCTCCTACTTTTTCAAAATGGGTACCTTTCCAAAATAATCAAGATTTGACTTAGAAATTGCATTAAAAAGAAAAAACACATTTGTATGTGTATTTGTTGATATAAATGAAATTAGTGATATAAATCACAAACCTGCACTTTCATTTTACCCTTTTTTTTAATCCTTTCACATTCACTATACTGAAGAAATTCAGCATTAAAATGTAACACTGCCAAAATGTTTTGTGCCAAAGCAAGACGACACAAAAAAAAAATCAATTCTAAAATAAATCAAATTTAAATTCAAGATTCAACGAAAATCTTTTTAAAATCACTTCAAATATCAACAACAACAATAGCAAGGAATACAAACCTTCTTAAGTTGAAAATAAAAGATTCACTTTTCATGAATATTTTAAGATACCCGTACATTTGAATGGAGTTTTAGTTGAGCCAGGTTGAGTGGCGCACCAGCTGATGCGGTGCTATTTACTGACTGCTTACAGGTTTTCTAATGTATAATATAACAAAAACGGAAAAAAAGAAAACAAAAAAAAATGCCACGAAATGTGAAACATAAATTATACTTGATGTGAAATTTTATCGCAATATCGCGACATTTGCTAATGCACCTGGTTTAGAGTAGCAGCAAGAGCAGCAACGACGATTTTGAAAGCAGTGGGTGAATAGATAGCAACGATGTTCAAGCTTCTAGCGGCCTTAAGCTGACTTACCAAAGTGCTGATTCAAAAGACATTTGTCTCAATCAAAAACATTTTTTTTTTTTAACATTTTTTTCCATTCCTTCAGCTCGGTTCCTCGCCAAAACTCCAACTAACACATGAATCAGTGCAGCATACTTGAAATTTTGATTTAAGGCTTTGATGGATTGAACTCTTTGGTACTTTTTTTTTCTTTCGCTGAAATCAACGTAATACTAACAGTGAAGAAAGCACTTAAGGGTCAGTTCAAATCCATTGTTTTAATTCCGGTTGCTTGATCATTTTTAAAAAGTTGATATTATGACTTAAATTTATTAAAAATATGAGCATCACAAACCTCCTTTAAAGGCGAAGCTTTTTCGCAGTTTCATAGATTTGATAACTTAAATTCAAAAATTAAAAATAACAAAATAAATTAAATTATATATTAAAGAAAACACGCGAAACAAAATATAACAAACATTTTTGATACCTTGCCGATGTGATGCATGCGTTGTTGATACTTAAAAAACGCACTTGTCAACGCACTTGTGGACACAGCTAATATTTCCTTGTACCAACAACACCACAAACGCATTCACAACGCAAACACATTGATGCTGGTGACATCTGGTGGCAAGTAGAAGCAAATTGTTTGTTGTAGCATAGCAAATACACAATCCTCTATCTATTGATAGATGGTGACGATCTACTGCAGCATAGTATCTGTTATACTTAACATTGATTTAACAACTCTTTCCAACAAGGCTTTATGGCCTGGTGTATAGTGTATTGAATTCTTAATCAGTACGTACGGGTTCAATCCCCCACGGCGGGCCCAAAAATATTTTTAATATTTAATATTAATGTATTAAATTTTCTTGTTGTAATAAGCGCTAGCGACAAAGACCCCTCAAATTTCCAAAAAAAAATCTGTCGAAAGCTTTTAAGATTTCACTCAAGCAAATAACAGAACGAGGCGTAAAAAGCTTCGCTTCAAAAATTTCTACTCTCAAGACCATATTTATTTCTATAGGTAAACTTATTTGTTTGTAAGCGTTTGTGGCATTTTTTCGTAGCTGCTGTAAGAGTTAGAATGATAAACCCAAGAACGATGATAATAAACTCACTTTGGACTATCGTAAAATATACAAGAAATGTTACTAAAACAATTTTTTTCATATGTATTAAAAATAGCTATGATATGAGGCAACAAATTTGTTCTAGTGTTTTCTATAATTTTCTTGATTAGCGGGAGTGGCCTGACCTTTCTTTGCTTTTTGAAAAAATTTAAATTTTATTACGGCTTATAATAGACCAGCAGAACCACCGCCCGCTTCGCCAGGTACTTTTTTAACAGGCTTACATTTATATAGCATATATATGAAAATATGGCCGCACAAACCATTAAGGCGGTCGTCTCATTCAAAACCCGTTTTTTGGACCCTTTTTAAAAAAATTCTTATTTGAAAACGCAAAGAATAATTGAAAACTTTTTTTATTTATTGTATTACAAAAGGTTCAAAGTAAATAAAAAAATTTTTTTTGCCTCGATACGTGGGCTGTTCAAAAAGTAATGAGACTTCAAAGTTGGTGGTGAAAAAAAAAGGTGTCGTCACGGCGGCCACGATTCCGGGTCTCCGGAGCGTCTGAAATGAAAAAAAAAACGGGGTTATAATCAGTATAGATGCCATTCAAAAAAAAAATTTCTATTTCGGGTTTTTTTTTTTGTAGTTTAGTGTAAAAAAAAAATAGTAAAAAATTTTTTAAAATTATGGTCGAGGTTCACCCGAGAATGGTGACAATTTTGCGTCGATTCCACTTTGTTTCATGAAAATCGGTTCAGTTGATCTGGAGATATCATGGCCGCCAGTTCGAAAAACGTGGGTTCGAGATAAACGCGTTTAAAGTTTGAAGTAATTTTTTTGGGAAAAAAAAAAAAAAATCAAAAATGTTTAAATGCAGTTTTAAAGAGCTGACAATTTTTACTTACAAATATTAGTCGGCGATGCCAGCTCCATACAGGCCACCTTCCTCTTTTTCGTAGAAACTGCTTTCTGCTGCCCTCTCTGCTCTGCGAGCCGTTCTGCCAGCTTTTGATGATGCCGCAGCTCGAGTCTCTGATCGGTTCAATCTGTCTTCATTGCGAGATAGTGCGTATTCGTATGCGTTTTTGCCAATCGCAATACCCATCAAACCCATAATTTTAAGTATGGGTATAAAACCGTCGTTGAAGAGGCACGTTGCAATGAAATTGGCCACTTCGATGGTGCGTGCGCCTGAGTTGATGTGTTTGGGCGAAAGTGACCAAAGAACAGAATTGTAGGACTCATTGGAATTCTGAGTTTCAGATCCAAGGCATCTTTCAAGCAAATTATCTGCCGACAGCGCTTCGTAAGCTGGTTTTATTACCTTCATCACCTTCTTGTCCATCAGACCTTGCTTCACAAAAAAGGCTGTATCTTCTAAAGTATTTCGAATTTCTAAAAATCCTTTTAGGGGCATATTCACAACTACCCAAGCTATAAATAAATGCAAAAAAAAGTTGAAAAAAAAAAGTTGCTCAATGAGAAGACCCCCTTAAAATAAGTATAAGTATAACAAAATACACTAAAATATCAGTTTGATATAAAAATTACTTTCCTCAATTACCTCAATTGGATCGCACTTAGTCAAAAAAAAACAAAAATGTGTTATAAGTTCATTATTTTTACAAATGTCAAAAATCCTTGTATTTGCCAGGGATCGATACAGCAATCTCTGCGGTCATAAGCCGGCTGCTAAGCGCACTTAGTTATGGAATCAAGGCTAGATGCTAAGTTATTTGTTGAACCAGTTTCTACTTTAGCATATTATTGTAGTATCATAATCGCTGCAATCACAGTCCCAAACATTCTATGATTCTCTCCGAGCACGGTTGTGATAAACATTTTTTTTTTCTCTGCATGTAACAAGTAGAAATACCCTTAATCCTGTTAGTCCTCTCTGCAAACATAACGAGCCGTTTAGCATTTAGCAGATAGCAGACAGTAGACAATACAAACGCGTTGATCATCTATGTTAATATATGAATTTTAATTAATCCTATTCTTCTCCCCCTCTACTCTATAAATGTCCTTCTGCAAGATAATTTTGCTAATAGTGAAATTGTCAGCTGCTCAGGCTGTCAAATGTGTTTGGCACGTAAGACCAAAGGAAACGTCAGATTAGTTCGAAAGGAAGCCAAAGCAACCAAAATGCTTTCTTTATCTTTATGTGTGTGTGTGTGTGTGTGTATTGTGTGTGTAGAAATAGTATTTTTTTTTTCTTATTTGAATTTTGATCAACTTGCGCTGCATTGCATAAATTTGTGAGCATAAAATGGCCGCAAGGATAATAATAATAAGAAATGCCTAGCTTGACAGAATTCCATTTTGAATGACAAGATAAATTTGTATATGTTTAAGTATACATGACGTGGAGACTCATGTGTGCGTATGTTTGTGTGTGTGTGTGTGTGTCTTGTTTTTTTTTTTTTTTGTTGTATTCAGCCAAGATAGCAGCAGCTTATGTGCCGCTGTTTATTTTACTCTCAAGGACTTTCGTGTGCCTCCCAGTTGTCCTCGTCGTCGTCTTCGTCTTCGTCGTCATCGTAGTCTTTGGCTCATTATTCTAAATCAAGGTAAAATTTCAGCATTTAATAGGTTTTCTTCTTAAATATTTTGTTATCACAAAGCAACACGCATGACTGCACATAGATACAAGCAACAACAAACAACCAAGGCAGAAAACAAACATTTACAACAAAGCCACACGTACATAGTTATTTGTGAATCCACTATGCATGGCACTTGTATTTTTCGATTTTTTTTTTTTTTTTATTTTTCTTTTTTTATTTTTTTATGTTTCTTTACCCAGTCTTATTGCTTTAATTCTGCAGCCGCTTTGTTTGCATGTAAGTGTATTTTTCTGTCGCACAGTCTTTATGATCATTCCTTGGTTTTCTTTCTACGTTTTCTTCATGCTTCACGTTTTTGTTTTTTTTTGCCTCTAATAGCTAATTTGTTAGCATTATCCTTGTGCCCTTGGTCGGTTATTTGTTGTTATAGTTGTTGTGGCTATAGTTGTGGCTATAAAAATTGTTCAACTATACTTATGTATGTGTAGTTTTATGTTTGTATTTTTGTTTTAATGTGTGTGTTTTATCTTTATTTACGACTAGGCTTTTAACTTACTAGTGCGCCGCTCTGGCCCTTGCTTTGTTGCAAATTCAGCAGCCACATCCTCTTCCTAATCGTTCCTTCATAAACCTGAAGTTGACTTAGCGACCACGTTAATCAAATAAGGATCTCTTTTCGCAGGACATAATTTACTTTAGCTTTTAGCCCAAACATATGTGCGTGCCTGCAAGTGTCTGTGTGTCTATGTGTGCGTTTGTGCGTTTGTGCGTGTGTCGTGATTTATTTAAAGAGATTTCAATGTATCTTAAGTGAAGTTTATGCCTATCAGATACTTTCATATAAATTAAGTAAAAATTTAATAAATTCTCAATATGTGTTCATTCATTGGGAATGTAAAAAAATACTTATTAGATAAAAGTGTATAGTCAATAACAGTAAATTGAAAAGCAACCGAATTATTTGTACAAAATATTTTTACTGTCTAAAGTAAGTATTTAAAAATTTTTTAAATATTTGATTTCTAAAAATCAGCTTTTACTTTAACTCTGTTAAAACAAACACAAAACTAATTTTACAAAATATCTATAACAAATCATTTTATCAAGCCACAAAAACATGCCAATGAAACCAGTTTCAATATCAGGCACACCGAATTTATTTTCTGTTCTTATTATTCTACACTTTAATAACAATTATCATAAAAATATTAAACTTTTATGAAAATTCATAGCTCAGCTATATTTTTCTAGTATTTTTTTTTTTTATTATAATTTCCCACACAACAGTCCAATAAAAACCAATTTTATAAAACAAAATACAAATTTAATACAAAAGCAAAATCAATTTAATTGAAAATTTAATTGAAAGATAAACATTAACTAAACGAACTGCAATGAATATTTCATCAACTTGGTAGAACAAAAACAAATAGTAAAAGCTAAATTAAAGTTTGCAAAAACTGTAGCAGATACTTATTTCCTTAGATATCTTATAACAATTGGTTTCATCTAAAAACAACATAAAAGCACAACATAAAAACATACTCATATATTCACAAGAGTAGAAACTGCATCCATACTGTAGCCATTTTCAATAGCAATAGTTTATTGTGATATATGTACATTAGGGTGTCCCATATATGGGCAACCATTTTTTTTTTTTTTTTAAATTCTGAAACGAATACCCTCTTATATTTTTCTTTATAGGACCAAATACATTTTTATGAAATATTAGATCATATATAAATATAATTGGTTGATTCGGAAGACGGGTGCTAGTTATTTGGAGGGTGGAAAGATGAAGTAGTGTTGGTGAAAATTTGATTTAATTCTACACGGCTGGAAACTGCCGGAAAATCCGCTAGCAGGGAGACTGTTCCACTCCTTTACAGAGCTACCGAAGATCGAATTATCTCGGTAATGCGATGATCTATTGGACAAAGAGGCAATGGTAAAAAGCTGCCCGACTGGGCATAGGAACACTCGAGCGGGTGGCGTCAGGCCATGTATCTCCCTTAAGCACTTCCCATGGTAGTACCTGCACTGAAGTCTTAGGCAACAAACATTGCGACAATGCCCAAAGAGTTCACAGGGGACGAAATATTTTCATCACCTATCAAATGCATCGCAATCATTAAATATCGTTGAAAATCGTTGACATTTGGTAAAGTGACAGTGTTTTGTTTACAACAACTTTTTCGTGTCTTCGATTTTTACGATGGAAGAAAAAATTGAGCAACGAGAATGTATCAAATTTTGTGTAAAAAATGGTTTCAACTGCGCCGATACGCATAAAATGTTGGTGAAATGTTACGGTGACTCTGCTCTATCGTATCAGAAGGCAAACATGTGGTTTAACCGATTTGTGAGTGGCCAAGACGTAGTAGAAGACGACCCTCGTACCGGGTGGCCATCGTGTTCGACTACCGAAGAAAACGTTGAAAAAATCAAAGAAATGTTGGTCAAAAATTGCAAATTGACGATTAGAGAAATAGCAGAGGACGCTTGAGACGTGTCGCTGCGAAGTTGGTACCGAAAGAACTCAATTTCATGCAAAAAAGAGACCGAGTTGATATCGCGAAAGACGTGCTAGAAATGATCGAAAACGACGAATCATTCATCGAATCCATCATTACTGGTGATGAGACATGGGTATGGGAGTATAACACGCAAAGTGAATGGCGGTCGCCAGACGAACCGAGACCGAAGAAACCACGTCGTTTTCAGTCAAAAAAGAAGGTGATGCTCATTGTTTTCACGGACTACAATGGTGTAGTTCACCATGAATTTTCGCCAGATGGTCAAACGGTCAATAAACAGTATTATTTGGGCGTTATGAGACGTTTACGTAAAACCAATTCGCAGACCGCAGTTGTGGCAAAGCTAATCATGGATTTTGCACCACGATGATGCACCATCGCACAGTGCTCATCTTATTCGTGACTTTTTGGCCAAAAAAAAACACCATAACCATCCAGGAGCCGGCAAATTCACCTGACCTGGCTCCGTGTGGTTTTTCCTGTTCGTTTGGGTCGAAAAACCGCTTTGAGGAACGCGTTTCACCAGCAAAAAAGAGGTCATGGAAAAATCGGTGAACGCTCTGAAGGCCATACCAAAAACCGTATTCCAGAACGGTTTCCGTGACTGGATCAAGCGCTGGCATAAGTGCGTTGCAGCCGACGGGTACTACTTTGAAGGCGACAATATTGATTTGGATGAATAAACTTGTACTCTAATTTTTTTCAATAAATGATCCTTTATTTTTTAACAAGGTGGTATTTTGAAAACCAAACTTTTTTGGATGAAAATAATGCTATATTTTAAATAATTCATAAAATAGCATGGTTCATATCAAAATATTGTCCATCGCTTGCGATCTCTTTTTCCCACCTTTTCCCCACCAATTTTTGGCACCTTGCTCGGAAGTAAAACATATTCCAGTGAGCATGTTTTGCATCGAACGAAATAAATGGTAGTCGGATAGCGCCAAGTTTGGTGAATATGGCGGTTGAGGTAAAACTTCCCAGCCACTATTCTCCAGGTAATTTTGACTAGTATAGCAACGTGTGTGGTCGAGCATTGTCATGATGGAAAATTACAGACTCGTGCCTAGTCGAATATTCCGCCCGTTTTTCTGTCAATGCTCGCTTGAAACAAATTAATTATTGTCGGTAGAGCCGTTCCGTGATGGTTCGACCTAATTTCAGCATCTCGTAGTGGATCGGTCCCTTCTGAACCCACCAAATACTGAGCATTACCCTTAGACGTGTGATTTCGAACTTCACATACGACTTATTGCGCTTCGGGTTGTATCCATTTTTCGTCGCCAGTAATAATTCAATACAAAAACGACTTTATTTTGTTCGAGGTGCATTTCAGACATGAAAAATTGCCTTTCGACATCTTCTTAGCTTCAGTTCATGGGGCACCCAATTTTCTACCTTCTGGATGAACCCTAACGCTTGCAAACGCCTGGAAATGGTTACTTGTGTCACGTTTAGTGCTTTTGTGAGCTCATCTTGTATTTGGCACGAGTCTGTACTGAGAACGCTCTCTCATTCGTTGTCTTTAACTGTTTTCACTTGACCAGGGAGCTCTTTGTCCTTGATGTCCAAATCGCCACTTTCGAAGCTTTTAAACCACTCAAAACACTGTGTTCTAGATAGATCATCGTTGCCATAAACATCCGCCAGCAAACGATGACTTTCGGGAAAAGTTTTCTTGGCAAAAAAGTATCCCAACAATACTTCCCGCAAATGCTGTTGTTTTCGCCAATTTTCAAAGTTTTCCATAAGGGTAAAAAATCTTATGGGTAAAAAAACGTTGTGGCTTTGTTATTGGAGTGCTAGGGCGCACCTGTTAGTGGTGCCATCTATTATAAAAGTTCGGTTTTCAATGCATACATCCAATACCTTAGTCGCTCACTTTTCCAACCATATATGCATTGACATGTTATGGTGAAATTCGGCACGGCTTACCGAACTTGTCAAATATCATAATATTTTATGTTTGACAGTTTGAACTGTCAATTTTTCAACTGATTTCGAAAATAAGGGACACCCTTATGTACATGTATGCATGCATGTTATGAATTTGCATGTTATTGTCTTGAAGTTACATATATTTTCGTATATTCTATTTCTTCAACTTGAACATTTATTTTTTTTTTTATGCTGTTACAGCTGCTGCCCTGCAGTCATTTTCATAGAAGATTGTTTTCTCTCCACAGTTCTTATCAACAATTGTTTCTATTGCCAATCAATTGTAAATCGATTGACTTCCCGTTCTGCCGCCAACATCTTATTTCTTGCTTATGTTTATGTAAGAAATACTTTTGTTGTTCTTCTTAGTTTCTCTCATGTTCATATTTTGTGATGCATGTGATGCATTATTTTGCAATTGCTCAAAAATGTTTCTTAGTATGTTTGTTAATATGTTGTTTAATATTATTTTTGTTGCTATTATTATTATGCTTACTATTCAATTAGTGGTTATATATAAGAACCATTGTAATAAATCCTTCAGTTTACTAAAAAACTGAATGTGCTTTTGTCGATATGTTATATAAAGCTTTACATCTAAGAGTAGCTTAACACTTTAAGACTGATTCAGGTGCATAAGCTAATATCAAAATCGATCGGCTATCATATTTTTATACCCCAACGCGTACTGCGTAAGGAGTTGATCAGCATCATCTCCTGAGTCGATTTCCGTGTGCGCGTCTGTCCGTCTGTCGACACGATTACAGCCGCAATTTTAAAGCTATCGCTATGAAATTCCAAATATAAGTTGACTTTTAAAAAAGGCAGATCAAGTTCGAAAATGGGCCAAATCGGATGAAATCCACGCCTACCTCCCAAACAAAGTGACTTTATATTAACAGTAAAATGCCTTTAAAATCCACAAAAATTAAAGAAATGCCTTAAAATTCGGCAGGTAAACTTTGCTCTTCAGTTTTAATTCTGGCTATGAAATTTGGAAAAATCGGATGTAAACCACGCCTACCTCCCATACAAAATGGCTTTATTTTAAAAGTAAAATCTCTTAAAAATCTGCTCATATTAAAGAAACGTCTTGAAATTTTGCATATAGGCTTTGATATATAACATAGACTACCACTATGATATTTGGCAAAATCGGATCATAACCACGCCTGCCTCCCATACAAAGTGACGTCATCAAAATAGGAAAACTTTCTTTAATACATATATAAAACTGAATGTCATCGTATATGTCGTGGCTAAAGACTTCGAATATACTTCAATATGGCAGCGAGGATAGTTAATAGATAGAAAAGTGGATAGTTTTGTTAACATTATTGTGAAGGTTGTGATTCCTCAAAACAACGCGATAAAATCTGGAGAGATATGTATGTGTTTATATGTAGTTTGTACTACAGCGCACTCCGGTGGTCAAGATTGCGCAAATTAGATAAGGTCAAAACACTCGTCATAACCGAAAACACCTGTAGACAAATATTCATGATAATCTGATGAGCAGTTAAGTAAAAAGGCTAAAAAGTATAATTAGAGGAGAAATTTCGAAAAAGTTTTACATATTCTTTAGACATATATGAAGTGATTTATAAAAAAAAATCGATTCTCTAAAAACAATTAGATAAAATTTCCCTTAAGCAAATTCGGAGGTGGTCCACTCGTAACTAAAGATATTGTGATGAGTTTAATATGACTGACATGGCTGTTAAGCAATTCTAAAGAAACTAAAACCAACTTAACTTAATTGACTTAATGTACTCAATTTATGCTTTTAAAATTGAACATTGCTTTTTAAATTGAAATGCACACAACTGCAATTCCGCTTTGGTTTTAGCAGAAAGTGTGCTTATAAGATTTTCAAAGTTAATGAACTGCATAACTTACAGAAAATTACTGATGAGTTGATGTAGCGACCAACGAAACAGCTATCAACTCTGCTGGTGGTTGTTCTGTAAAGAACATTGTTGTTGTAGCAACCTATTGCTTCATGAATAACGTGGCATAAAGCTCACATGTGTAATTCTTAAAAATTTTCTTTTTTAAGAATTGCTAAAAACTAAAAACTAAATATTAAACAAAAAAATGCCACAATTTAATTTTCATAAAAGAAAAATTAAAATATTCATAAGAACACAAGGTCACAAAATGTCAAAAATACATCAATGTGGCTGATTTGGAAAAAAAAATTAATACATTTTAACAAAGAAAAGAAAATAAAAATTTAGCAAGATCTCAAAAGAAAAATGTCGCAGGTGACACGAGAACTTTTTTCATAACTGCATTAAAACTTGATAAAAACGCACAAAATTTGTATTCAAATCATTGCTGAATTTTTATGACAAATAATATATATTGACGCATTCTCGTCAAGCTCTATATACTGCTTAGAAAGAAGAAAAAATAGACGAAGCAGAAAAAACGTCGCTACTCTAATCAGCAATTCATAACAGACGCATAACTCAATAAAGTCATAACGCAGTGGAGCAACAGTAAAGAAGAGCCTCGGGTTGCTTTATGAGCAGACAAAACGGAAATCAGTCATCTTGCACACCCACAAAATTATCACCCAAAGCCCTGCGGTCAATATGACAGGGAAAAAACAGTTGGACCAATATATATATATGTGTGAGCTAATGTATGTGTATGGGCGGAAGTCTAGGCGTTTGTGTAAATGTGACAATTGCTCGTTTGCTTATCTTGCAAGTAGACAAATACATGTGAGTGTCACAAATGTGTAAATCATAGATAGACATGTGAGTGTGTGTGTGTGTGCGTGTTTGTGCTTTTAATAAATCAAATTACTTGATTTATGCTTATTAATGCTTTGAGGTATTTAGTTTGAGGTATGATGTGTGTGCAGTTGCGAATATTCTGTAGTTACAAACGAGTATTATTTAATAAAATTTTAGATAAATTTGTATCATATTAAAACAATAGTTAAAAATTGATAAAACTATGCAATTTGAGCTTACATTTTAAAAAAATTGGTTAAAAAATTGTCTAAATATGAAAAGAAAACAACAGCATATACATGTGTATATTCAAGGGCGTAGTGAGTGTAGGGAAGGGGAAGAATTTCCCACCCCTTAGCATTGAAATACAAATTTTTAGTATTAAATTAAGAAACTCAAAACATTTCCTTGTTTAATTAAAAAACATAGAAAACATAGAACCTACGGCTGACACATTTTTTATTTATTTATCAGTCAGATGAACAAAATAGTTTCCCTCTCCCCCCCTGAGCAAAATCCTGGCTACGCGCATGTGTGTATATTCAAAATTATTGCGCAGCATAAAAAATGCTAGAAATGGCAAAATTTTATGTACAATACAATAATACTTGCTGCTATGTGCTCACTGTTTGCTTTCTTTTGCCATATTAGAAACTTTCGGTTTGATTTTAATGATGTAATCGATTTTTGAGTGAAGATTAGAATTTTGTGCTGTGATGTGCTGCGATGTGCTCTAATTGTGCTACAATGTGTCATAAAGAGTTAAAAAAAAAATCCGATGTTGCTGCTAATTTTCAGAACTTTAGAAATTACACTATGATGTGCTAGAGTTATACTGCAGTTTTTTATAAAACAATTAAAATATTGTCACATTTTGCCAAACTATTAAAAGATGGCAACACACTTTTTTTCAGGAATTTAAAAATTATGCTGTGATTTGGTCGGGTTGTAGTAAAATTTCATTTAAGATACCTTTTTACTCAGACAAAGGTCTAAATAAATCTATTAAAACTCTAACAATACGTCAAAATTCAAAGTTTTTCAATTTTTACCTAACACATGGAAGCACAACTTGAGTATAACACAGCACAATTTTTAAATTTTTTCAAAGAAATAAGTGCGGAGCTTTTTATTAATAATTTTACAGAATGCGAATACAGAAATACAGGACTCTTTATAAAATATTGCAGCGCAAGCTTAGGGCATCACAGCACAGTTTTTGAAATTTTAAAAAGTAATTAAGCGGCTATCTTTTTATAATTCTTCAAAATGTGAACTCTTTTAACTTTTTTGAAACTTTGTAGCACAACTCCCAAAAAAAATATGTGTGGGGCTATTGCTTTAACAACAATTAATAACAATATTAAACATTACAATACTATCCGAGCACATCACAGAACAATCTGTGGTCTGCAGGGTGAATATTACTTTAAAAATAAGCATCAGCTTATAAAAGGCATACCTAAGGTTGCGAACATAGTGAACGCCGGTTGAGACAGGCAGGCAGCTTATATCAGAAAACACATAAGAGCAAAAGAGATACATGACTTGGTTTCTTTATTGCTCCATTGTAAGATCTGCCTGCAGACTACATATTTCGAATGCAACGCAAACGAGCACACATCGCATACACATTTTTTTTTTTTTTTTGCTTTAACCCTAGAGTACTAACCTACGAAAAATTTACTCACTCCTTACGAGTAATACAACGTATAGTGAACAGAAGGTTAGTATTCTAGGGTTAAATCAGAATGTATTGCCCATGCTGCTTAATTAAAATATTCCTTTTTCCACTGTCCATCATAACAACAGTGTATAAGAGAAAACAAAAAACCTCTGGTCATGTTTCAACAACTGCAAAATCAAAGCCAAAATTAACACGAGAACGACGCAAGAAATAGCAGCCGCAAAAGAAGAAATGAAGAAGAAGGTAGTACGTCGAAGTAAAAAAGGCAGAAAATAGAAAATGTTTGCATTGGCAAAAGAAAACTTTAAATTGATTTAAATTGTAAAATGAAACCGCAAATTTGTACGGGCACAAAGTCAGCGACAGCCCGAAGATCACACACATACACACACATACAAATACAGGCATACAAAATTTAGCACAGAAAAAATCATACAGAGAATAACAAAAAAAAAAGTTGGAAAATCTGTGCTATGCGCAAATTTCTTCTAAAGATGTAGCGATAGACAGACAACGACAATGGCAACGACGACTATGACGATGAAGTCGACGGCACAGACGGAACACACAATGACTGCTCATCAAGCGGGGCGTCAATGACAAACACTGAGCGGCACAAAAATAGATGGAATAAAGGACTGTTTGATAAGCAGCAATAGAGCCAGAACCAACAACAGTAGTAGCAGCAGCCACAGAGCAAAAGCTTCATGCAAGTTTTTAGCTGTTACGGAGGAGACACTCTGAGCAGTCAGGCTAACACACAAAAATCAAAAAGGAAAATCATTTGGATGAAATTTTCTGTTGGTCAATGTTGGCTAACATGCATGACTGCACCGGAAATGAAGCTTTAACGAATTGTTAAGGATGTAGCAGCCATGCTTGCGGTTTCCGTCGCCAGGAAATTTCAATTAAAGCAGCAAAGGAGAGAGAGAGAGAGAGAATTCACTACAATGTGTGAATGGCTAGGACAGTACCAAAGCACAGATAACACAAATTAAGCAATTAAATTTATTTTCCTTAAATTTATCTCTTCTCTTTCGTTCTACACAAAATTTCAACAAAGCTCAAAGTAAACGTCAGACAAGACTTTCGTTTCCCAATTCAGCTCAGTATTTTTCCATTTTAGCCAACACAATCAGCCAATTTTCAAAAAATAATAAATTCAGTCAAGATATCATCTGGCCCTCAATTCATACCCTAGGCGCATGCACGCTTTAGGGGACCAACAACAACAACAACAACTACGACAGCAACAACCGCAACACAATTGTGTGCGTGAAAAACTTTTATTGCCCAAACTGTGAGCTTGCGACATATTTTTTTTTGCGACTTCCCATATAGCAATATATTCGCTTTCAAAGACCAAAAGTCCGAACGTGTCGACGGCTTCTTTGCTGGATTGCTGGCGTAGGCGTTTGTATAGTTGAGTTGCTCTACACTGCGAAGGGACACCGAAGTTGAAGTGTGACATTAGTATTACTTACAGCAAGTAGTACGCCGCCACTTTCACGTAGCGTTCAAATGTCTCGAGTGTGAACTAAACTAACCTCAATTATTTGCCATTGAAAGAGATTCGATTGTGTGACCCTGTGGCGAACGTTGTTGGGCTGTCAACTGACAGTTCTTTTTATATTGCTGTGCAAAGTGCTTTTAAAAAATATGAAGATTGAAATTTTTATTTTATGTCTGCATTCTGTGCTGATTATCAAAAAAGCAATGCAACAATTTGGATTTCTGCTTATTCGTATTCAGCTCATGAGTTTGTTTGAAGTTCTGAGCAGTAATATATTTTATATTGTCAAGAATTTGATTGCATAAAGTTAGCTCCGCTAGTTTTTTTATATCTTAAAAAAAAATAGATGTGCTGTTGTGTGCCCGTTGTGTGCTATCATGTGTGCCGCATTAGGAATACATGAATTGTAATTGTATGATTTTTAAGGATTTTGTTAATTTTTTCAGAATTGTTAACTTGTGCTATAATTTAATCGGCTTGTTTTACAAAAGTTCCATAGAAAGATTAATAACTCTGTGTATTGGCTTATATCACGAATTTAAATAAAATATTAGCTCCCAATTAATTTTTTCACATGGAAAATTTTTGAATGAAAATTAAATTATTTAAAATAGCAACCTGCACATATCCGACTTCAAAATGAAAGTACTGCAATAACCTGATATGATATGAGCAATAGGCATAGTACAGGCCCGTAGTCAGGATTTACCTTAGGGAGGTGATGAGGGGGGAGGGGGGGGTTTTGATAAATAAATCTGCAAGTAGAAACCAGTAAAAAATAAAAAGAAGGATATGGAAATATTTCCAAGCAAAACCGTTTTCTTTTAAAACTATTCGTGAATATGCCTGTTTTAAATGGCCATAAGAGAGATGACAAGTACTAAGTTTTTGATTTTTATAGTTAATTTTTTGAGAAATGGTCCAAATTGAGAATTTTTAGCTGTCGTTTAATTGTCGTTAACTGTCGAAAAGTTAAAATAACTATCACAAAATTTGATACAAACACTTTTCTAAACAGGAGAACCAAGAAATTGTAGTCTTCATATTTGGTTTCTTTTTGGCTACCTTACGTCTCTATTGATCCCTAGCTTGTGTACAAGGATATGAACCTATGTGAAGCCTAGTTCGAGATATCGTTAAAGGCCAAAATAGAACTATTCTCGAAAACGATGTCGACAATTTGACTTATATTCAAAAGAAATATGTATATATACTAGCTTTTACCCGGCGCGCTTCGCTGCACTCCGCGCTAGTCCCCTGAAAAGTGATCGTATAGTGAGGCCACGCCCTTATCCAATTATTTCCATCACTATTGTGTGTCTGTTTGTTTGATGGTAATGTATTTAATGTCCATATTTGTACTTACAGTGACTACCGCTTGGATGAATAGACCCTAAATACCAAGCGTGGTATTTTACTATCAAAGCATGTACAATTTTAATGATTTTTTTTTAAAAGTTTGTGCGACTATAGTCCAACCATTCCCATTTTTTGTGAACTTTCCATGTCAACAACATTTTGAGAAATTTGAGTTGAGTGAGAAACTAAATTCTGAGTTTCAATGTTCTGTGATTTTTACTTCCAAAGCTATTCGATATCAAAAATTTGGCTTATAAGGGCAGAAACACACTATCTTGTCCAATGTCTGTCCTAATTATCTATTAGAAAGACATAACTAAGTAGTAATTCTATTCTGAGTTTCAATGTTCTGTTCTTTTAATTCCATAACTATTTTTTTTTTTATTTTTTATTATTTTTATTATTATTTTATTTATTTATTTAAACTAGTGACATTTTGTATTTAAAAAATATAGTATAACTATTCGATATCAACACTTTGACTGTTATGGGTGGAACCGCGCCCCCTTGTCCAATGCCCGTTGAAGTCTTCTATTAGGAAGACATCACCAAGTGGTAACTCGATTCTGAGCTATTCGATATCAAAAATTTGACTTATATGGGCAGTGCCACACCTCCTCATCTGTCCAATGCCTTTCCAGGTTTTATATTAGAAAGACATCACAAAGTGATGACTCCATTCTGAGTTTTGATGTTCTGACTTTTACTTCCATAGCTATTCAATATGAAAAATTTGGCTGGTATGAGCGGCGCCTTACCCCCTTGTCTAATGCCCATCCAAGTCTTTTATTAGAAAGACATCACCAAGTGGTAACTTCATTTTGAGTTTCAGTGTTCTGTGATTTTTACTTCCATAGCTATTCGATATCAAAAATTTGGCTGGTAAGGGTGGAGGCAAACCACCTTGTCAAACCCCCGTGAGAGTTTTTAGTTAGAAAGACATCACCAAGTCGTAACTCTTTTCTGAGTTTCAATGTTCTGTAACTTTTATTTCCAAAGTTATTCAATATAAAAATTTGGCTTATATGGGCACAGCCAGACCCCCTTGTCCGATGCCCGTCAAAGTTTGGCCCATTAAAAGGCCATCACCAAATGGTACCTCTATTCTGAATTTCAATGTTCTGTGACTTTTACTGCTACAGTTATTCTAAATCGAAAATGTGGCTTGTATGGTCAAAGCCACGACAGTTTAGCATAGGAGGATGAAAAGTACTTTACAACCTATTCTCATACCTATCAAACATACAAAAAAAATTTTATTGAAATCGGTCTAGCCGTTTCGGAAGAGTTTGGCAACAAACATTGTGACACGATATTTTTATATATTAGATTAATAATTAATTATATTCAATAATTTTAGTTATTAATAAATAAATAATACAGTTACTTGGAAATATATTTGATATGATAGTTACACTGAGATAGTAAAAATGTTTAACTACTACGCTTGACGCATAAACACTAATAATAGCAGAAAATCGTAGAGGGAGTGAGAGAAGGCTTCTTGTTCGAGAGAAATATGAAACCATCTCCGTTGTCATCCCTACACCGTGCTGTTTACTGGGTGAGAAGTGACACCGATAGACACATGGAGAGGATAACTTACCAAGTGATAATAATTGATGTTATCGAGCGGTATAAAAAATGATAAAATTATGAAAATGGCTATTTCATAAGAATCGGTCAAGACGTTTCGGAGGAGTATGGGAACGAACATTGTGACACAATAATTTTATTTATTAGAAGATAATATAGATAGAAAATAAATGTTCCATTTTCTCATAAAGATTTGATTTTTTGGCTGATAAAACCATCCAATTCGCAAAAACAATAACATTATACTTCTTTATAAATTTTTTTGAGAAAAGTCATATTTCAATTTCAGATAATTTTTCAAAACCCGTAGTTCGAAAACTGAACTTTGCACAGAATCAATATCTTATAGCCAATATATTTTTTTCATTAATCGCATCAAAATAAGACTATTTTTTAAAAGCATTACACAGCTAGATACATTTTTTTCATAAAAAGAACTAAGCAGTAACTTTTTTTTTGGATAATTAGGAAAATGCTCAGTCGTGGATTTAAGTTTGCAAAACAGAAAATTGAAAAACAAAATAAAATTTTTTTAACTTCTAAACTGTTTTTAAAAATGAAGAAGCGTAAAACAATTTAATTTTTAATTTTCTTTTGAAAATATTGTAGCTTGATTTAAAAAATCTTCAAATCCCCATAGAATTGCACTCTATAAAAACTTAAAAAAATTATTTTGTATTGAGAATTTTTTTCGAAAAAAGCATATTTAGGTTTTGGCTGATTTTCTGAAGCCTGTAATTTGGAAAAAACTTCGCACAGGCCTAAATTGTTGTGACAAGTGGGAGATTTAAAATGTCCTAATACTAAGAAAGCAATTAAATAGAATGGGCAAATTGCTTTAGTCATCCGCTTTGCGTGGAATACGACCTAATGTGTAAAATTTCGTGGTTCATGTATTTTTTGCATTATCCAGCTTTTCAAAATTCAAAATTCAAAAAAAAAAAAAAATCCATTCAAACGAATGTTAATATACAAACTTCCCGCAGTTGAATTCAAATATGATGATTATGACTTTTAGAAGCAAAGTGAATGTTTCATTTGGCCAAAAAACTACTCATTGATTAGGTGAAGATTCTAAAATTTGCGTTGAAAATTGTCTTAAAAAAAGATTATATTTTGAATTTAATAGTTTCATATGCGTTATTATTTCATACTTTCTCGACCCTAAGGGGGCAGGGGGTTTGAACACCTAAATCCCCCCTCGGCTACGGGTCTGGCTTAGTATACTAAGTTATGCTTCTATGAAATAAACAATTAATTACACCGAAAAAAAATGTTTATGAAAAAATAACAAAAAGGTTATCGGTGATTACATGTCAAATAGGACGCTTTTGTCCAAAAATTGATTTTATCGATTCCGATTTTTTTTTCAAAATTTTTCGCGTCAATAGTGCTTAATAATTAGAAATATTTGCATATTTTTTTGTTTTTTTTTTTTTTTGTAAGTTATACACAGTGGAAAATTTAAAAAAAAAAATCAAAATTTGTCATTCGGACATATATTAAAACAACCATATCTTCAAAACCGTTAGTTCTACAAAAAATGTTTGGGACATATTTTAGAGAACTTGAATTGGTTTTCTTTGTGGAAGACTATTATTTTTTTGGCTGTACCATTTAGGTAAAATGCCCCATACAAGTTGTGAATTAAACTTCAACCGTATCTTACCTAGCTTCAACCTAGTTTCAAGCTTTAAATAGGCTTTTTATGTTATATTTAAAGTTAATATTAATATAACATACATTTTTAATAGGCACTTAAAAACGTTCTCTCTCAAATTAATATGATAAACAATTCAATAAACTCTTGTCATTTTATCGTTATTCTTATGGTTACTTAAAAAAAGACACACTCAAGAACAAAAAAAAAAACAAAACGATTTTAATTAGAACAATTTTCAAAGCTTTTAATTTTTACTTGTATATACTTACTAGCTTATACCCGGCGCGCTTCGCTGCGCTCAGCGCTTATCCCCTAAAAGAGGGCGTAGCTTTAGTGAAGCCATACTTTTATTGTAAGTTCGTTCCGAGTTTTATTGATGTGTGACTTATTTCGAAAGCTATACCGAAAATTTTGGGTGCGGAAAAAGTACCACGCCCCTCGTCCAACACCCATGAAATGTTACCTGTGCAACGGCATGTGTAAATTGAGGTCGAATACTGAATTCCGAGGCTTTGCGACCTATAATTACAAAACTGTTCGAAATCGAAAATTTTAGGTGTATTTACGATCGGCAACAGACTTCACAGGAACCCTCTCAACGCTTTGGTATAAAAATTGGCTTAGCGGTTTCGAAGCCTTTACGTGATATACACATATACCCACATACGTATATACATTAAGTCGCCTCACGCTCTTTAGAAAAAAATTTGTTCAGTCTCGTTCTTCAAAATAATCCATGGCTTATGTTATGATGATCCCCAAAATATTTCGACTAAAAATATTGGCTGGTATGGCAGTTAGAAAAAAACAAACGGTCAGAAATAAGAGTAATGGAAATAATTTTGCATCAAAAAATCTTATATTTTTTCCGTTGGACCAAAGATAATGCGGATTTTTTGGATTGTTTTAACTTTTTTCATATTATTTTCACTAAAATTCAAACGAATCTTTCCTAAACTAATTTTAGTCAAATAAATTGTACAATGTAAAAAATGTGTACATTTTTTTGTAATTTCATTCAATTTAGAAATTCACTTTACACTTTATTTTATCATCCATAGATAATTGTTTTGACTAAAAGTAAAATGGCAAAACAAAAAAAAATTTTAATTTGCATTTTAGTGAAAATAATACAAAAAAAAAGTAAAAATTTAAGAGTAAAAATTTAAAATTTATTAGTGCAGATTGGAAGAACTTTTTAATTACTATTATTTCTGACCGTTTGTTATTTTTAACTACCGCACCAGTAAATATTTTTTTTAAAAACTCGATTTTTACAGAATATTTCAAACCATAGAACCCAGGTTCGAATTCTATCTGACACAGAAAGTTTTTTCAATTGAATTCATTTTTCTGTTCGGCCGCCATCTCAATGCAGACAATGGCAAACCTCAGAGAGTAAAAACTGGCATGAAAAGCTTCTTGAGAACATAAGCCGTTCGGAGTCGGCATAAGCCTTGTAGATCCAGTTCTCGATCATTTGTGTTCAAACATTTCACAACACGCACGCATAAGAAGCTCGGTGAAAGTCTGAAATGGCCATTTCCTTTTTGTTTTTTTTTTTTTATTTCAAATCATTCCAGCTCACGGATGACTATCGCTACAGTCGAAATATTTGGGGAATCATCATAACATAAAGCATTATTTTGAGGAACCGACCCGAACACCTTTTTTTTGTGAGGAGCCTTAGTATACATACATACATTTTTTACAGATAGATAGATGAGCAGAAAAAGTAGATATGGCAACATTTATATATAAAGTGACCGCCACTTGGTCCCATTGCACCTATATACCAAGTTCCACTATCAAAACGTGTACAGCTCAGAAATTACAATGATTTTTGAAAAGTCGTCTTAAATAAAGTGTGACACGCCCATTTTTTAAGGGTTCTGGCAGTATCCATATGAACTAATCTACCAAGTTTTAGTCTTTTACTGTAAAAAAAGTCTGATATATATCCTTTTTATGGATTTGTGGGCATTGAAAGTAGGCGTGGCAACATTTATATATAAAGTGAACGCCAATTTGACCCATAGCACCTACATACCAAGTTTGTCTATCAAAACGTTCACATCTCAGGAATTAAAATTATTTCTAACCGATAGCCCAGGCAGCTAACTTAGTTATAATTTTTAAATTGTAATGAACTATAGTACATTAATACATAAGTAAATAAATAAATTAAATAAAATTATTTCTGAAAAGTGGGCACAGATATAGTGCTACCATGCACAATTTTTGCAAAGCTGTCGAGAGTAAGCGTATGAAATTAATAACCATATTTTAGTATTTAACGATGAGAATCGTCTGATTTATAGAAGTTCTATTAATTTGTGGGTAAAAAGAAACCAAGTGGCGGCCGTGGCGTAGCGGGTAGAGTGTGTGGCCCATACGCAAGGGAACCCGGGTCGAATCCCACCTGACTCGGAAAGTTTTTCGATTGAATTAATTTTTCTGTTCGGCCGTCATCTCTCTGCAGACAATGGCAAACCTCAGAGAATAAAAACTGCCATGAAAAGCTTCTTGAGAACGTAAGCCGTTCGGAGTCGGCATAAAACATGTAGGTCCAGTTCTCGATCAATTGTGTTCAAACATTCCACAACACTCACAACACAATTGATCATTAGAAGCTCGGTCAAAGTACTTTCAAGGACTGAAATTGGGCATTTCTATATATTGACTGCCACTTAGAGCTCCTGCATATCAAGTGTTACTATCAAACGTGTGCAACTCTGGAATAAGCATGATTTCGAAAAAGTGGGCGTAGATATGGTGCGACTACGCCCATTTTTAAACAGTTGCCGAAAGTGACCATATGAACTAAATTACCAAATCTTAGTCTTCTACGGCAAAAGCCGTCTGATATAAAGCATTTTTACTGATTTGTGGGCAGTAAAAGTGGGCGTGACAACGTTTATATTTACAAAGTGACTGCCACTTGCACCCATAGCACCTGCATACGAAGATTGGCTATGCAGGCTTAAGTGGGCGTAGATATAGTGCGGCCATGCCCATTTTTTATACATTGACCGACAGTAACCATATGAACTAAATTACCAAATCTTAGTCATCTACGGCAAGAGCCGTCTGATATAAACCATTTTTACTGATTTGTGGGCGGTAAAAGGGGGCGTGACAACATTTTTATTTACATAGTGACTGCCAGTTGCACCCATAGCACCTGCATACCAAGATTGGCTATGAAAACGTGTACAACTCAGGAATAAGCATGATTTCGATAAAGTGGGCGTAGATGTAGTGCGGCCATGCCCATTTTGTATACATTGGCCGACAGTAACCATACGATCTAAATTACCAAATCGTAGTCTTCTACGGCAAAATCCGTCTGATATAAAGCATTTTTACTGATTTGTGGGCGGTAAAAGTGGGCGTGACAACGTTTATATTTACATAGTGACTGCCACTTAGATCCATAGCACCTGCATACTACGATTCACTATCAAAACGTGTACAACTCAGGAATAAGCATGATTCCGATAAAGTGGGCGTATATATAGTTCGGCCACGCCCATTTTTTGTATATTGGCCGAGAGTAATCATATAAACTAAATTATCAAATCTTAGCCTTCTATTGCAAGAGCCGTCTGATATAAAGCATTTTTACTTATTTGTGGGCGGTAAAAGTGGGCGTGACAACGTTTATATTTACATAGTGACTGCCACTTGTATGCATAGCACCTGCATATCAAGATTTACTATCAAAACTTGAACATTTTAGGAATTAAAATAATTGCTGAAAAGTGGGCGTAGATATAGTGTGACCACGCCCATTTCTTGTACAGTCACCGAAAGTAACCATCTGAACAAAATAACCAAATTTAGGTTTTATATGATTAAAACCGTCTGATATATAGCAATTTTCTTGGTTTGTGGGCGATAGAGCCAATTTGGGTTGTATGGGAGGTACCACGCCTCCTTGTCCAATCAACACCAAACTTCACAGGAACACTTCCCGAATGTTGCTTCAGTATCCCTCAAAATGTCATAGAGTTTGGTTCGGTGGTTTTGGAGTCTATACGTGATACACACACATATCCACATACCCACATACCCACATACCCACATACCCACATACCCACATACATACATTCATTTTTATATATATAGATAGATAGATAGATATTTTTATCAAAATCCCCTCTAAGGAAAATCCTGGCTACGGGCCTGTATCTCACTGAAGACTTTGACTCATTTTTAATAAATTCACTAGATTTTTCATTGTTTCTTTTGATCACGGCATCTAAGGAGGAAACCACGAATTCGTCGTCATCCAAGGTTTCCCAACCTTCCTTGAATCACTTAAGCCAGTCGTAAATTGTTGTACGGAACAGACAATCATCACGTTAAACTTGTTTCATCATTGGATGAGTTTCAGTACAAGTTTTACTAGAATTACAACAATTCTGAATACCCAATAAAGAAAATGATTCACTAATGTTATCGTTTACGAATCGTTTCTCGTACATTTCATTCATTAGCAATTATTAGTAGCAATCATATCGCGAGCGGGAGAAATTCCTCCTTCGTTAATGCATCGTCAAAACCGAAAAAAGCAATTCGTTAACGAGTCACCAAAACTATTAAAAGCAATTCGTTTACGAGTCGCCAAAACTTTAAGCTTACCACGTCAAGAATCGAAACCACATCTCCTGAATGCTAGTCCGGCACCTTACCCACTCAGCTATTTCAGATGCTGAATATATCTTGCATAATTTGCTTGTTAATAAAAGCCAGCATTCGCGGACACGGGTCGAACCCCAACTTGGTCAAAATAAAATTTATTTTTTTGTTTTTTTTTTTTTTGTTATTTAGGTATTTTTTTAAAAGATTTGGCTTTTCAAAAGTTCGAAATTATTTTTTTTTTTATCATATTTTGACCAACTTTTTTACGGCCTCGTTATACATTCGTCAAAACCGAAAAAAGCAATTCGTTAACGAGTTGCCAAAACCAAAAGAAAAAACAATTCGTTAACGAGTCGCCAAAACAACAAAAAGCAATTTGTTAACGAAAACTTATATGAAAATCTTGAACAAATTATAAGTGGAAATTATTTATATAAAGAAAAAGCACGAAATAACATAACAGAAGCAAAAATATTTCACAAAATTTTTTCATATAAAAATTTATGAAAATTCTTTTTCACTTAAAATTAGAAAAAAAAAACATCAAATTTAAAAAACAAATATTCGCTTAAATGACGTATTAAGAACAGAAAGTTAGTAAAAAATACTTTTTTTAAAAAAATTTGTATATTGAAAAGTCGGAAAAAATTGTTTTTTTTTTTGTGTTTCAAAACATCTTAAATGGAGTTTAGGAAAGTCATGTTTTTAATCGGTTCTTTCTTTAATCATCAAGCCAACCTCTGATGAAGTCGGTATGAAACTATTCGAAAACTTTAAAAAAAACGATTCACAAGCGATTCGTTATCGAATCACCCCTCGCCACAATGTTTATTGGGATATTTGTTTTTTGTTCGATACTCATCTTCCGACCGGCAACAAAAACACCTGAACAAAACAGGCCCAATATCTCAGCTTATATTTATCCAAATATCATGAAATTTTGACAGAATGTCAATGAAAGTAATTTTTGTTAATGCATTTAAATCAGCCAAATCACGCACCAAGCCATTGGAATAAAAACAGCATAGGTGACCTACGGTGCAACACTTAACCACTACCCAGACTTTAACATTGTTGATGTTTTGCAACAAAAGATGTGGTAGTTCATTTATAATTATTTGAAATATTATCAAAAATCAGCAAATATAATTTATTCAAATAAAATTTCAAAAACAACAAATGAATATTTTAAATAATTATTTTCTAACCAAAAATCGCACACGCTATAAATTTAAAAATATACGATAGGGAGACTGGTACTGACGCTTTGCTGTCTTATCACGCCCTTCCTTAAAGTTTTAATTTAAACGTAATGCTTTATTTGCCATTATTTATTATTGCTTGCATTTCAAATGTGAGTTTAATATTTCAATGGGTACACTCAGTTCTAGCTATCTTTTCTATAAATTGAAATTCTCAATTAGGTGTACATTTTAAATTCAATCGTTAAACTTTTTCAAAAATTTCCAAATAAATCAATAGGTGATAAGAACTGGATTTTTTACCTGAAAGCGTACACATATTTTTTGTATGCATCTATTAAAAAAACTCTGCCCACTTACAGCTTTGAATTGAAGTGGAGACTTAAGACGTCTACAAATGGCTTTGATCCTGAAAAGGATTAAATTTCCGCTTATAAATTTTAATTAACTCATTCAAGTCTAGAAACAAAAACAAAATACCGAAAAACAACTAAGGGAAAAAATGTTTAGTGTTTGAAAAATTCAAAGACTGCAAAGGTTGACTTGCCGCAATGCTTAGTTTTGCTTCTTAATTTGCGCTCATTATGCTAAAGCCATGCAATACAAAAAAAAAAGCAAAGATTAAAGAGCCGCATAGAAGTTAAGAAGCTGCGTTCGAGTTGAATTAATGCCGCGAAACGCATTTCTTATATAACGGCCGGGATTAAATTGAGCCATAGAGCCAATGACGACATCGAGATACTCGTAGCAAATGACAGGCAGAGGCGTACCTAGATATGTGCACTATGAGAGTTGAGTGGAAAAATGCCAAGCATAAGAATATCCAAAATGCGTTGAGTTATTAAAGGATTTTACACAGATTACTGCAAGAAGCTTGAAAAGAGTTGATCTCGCTAAGTCCTGTGAAATGACGAACGGGTGGAGAGGGTGGAGGGAAAACGCGAATATTATAGCTGCTGTGTAGAATGGCGCATAGATAAATGACAAGGCAATGTAAGAGGTTGAAATTTGCAACCGACATTGGTGTCGTTTTAGAGCTTATATAAAGTTTATATTTAATACAAGAGCTGTAATTGCCGTCATCGTTAATTTGTATTCTTCGTAAAACCAGCTGGAGGCTTAAAGCAGTATTTTCCTAAAATTCACTTGCAAACCACTTTAAGCAGCATTGAATGTTATTTTAGTTACTTTTATTTGTTTTCCATGTGGCGGCCGTGGCGTAGTGGGTAGAGTGTGTGACTCTTACGCCAGAGAACCCAGGTTCGAATCCTCCATCTGACACAGAAAATTTTTTCAATTGAATTAATTTTTCTGTTAGGCCGTCACCTCTCACCTCTCTGCAGACAATGGCAAGCCTCAGAGAGTAAAAAAAACTGCCATGAAAAGCTTCTTGAGAACATAAGCCGTTCGGAGTCGGCGTAAAACATGTAGGTCCAGTTCTCAATCATTTGTGTGCAAGCATTTCACATCACACACAACACAATTGATCATAAGAAAGTCCTTCAAAGTCGGTCAAAGTCCTTTCCAGGGCTGAGATGGCCATTTCGTTTTATTTTTTTTTTTTTATTTTTTGTAAGATGTAATAAAGAGCAATTTTTAATAGTTCAGAGTTAACTTTTTTAACAAAATTTTGAATTCAACCTGCTGCAGTCTTGAGAAAAAACCCTGTGAATGATAATTAATAATATGAAGTAAGTCATAAATTCTATCTTATGTTATTCTAAATTATTGGTGGGTATTCTAGTACAATTAGAACCTATTGAAAGATCTTTGCACGCGGGTGGCAGAATGCCTGACAATGCTCTACGACAGTGTCAGCCGAAGCGTACGCCATTGGGCATTCGTGCTTTTGTGCTTTAAAGCCCTGACAGTTTGTTTGGCGATCATAGTTTATCAAAAAAAAAAAATATAAAGTAGAGAACGAAAAAAGTAAAATATTCAGACAAATGACAAGCTATGATTGCTGTTTGTGAGAAAATAGGCAGTTGTCAGGACTGCCTTATTTCTTGCATCATGGATGGCCCATGGGCAAGCAGCTTTTCGAGCAATGTGTACCAGAATACAGCTTGAGTGCATTCGAATGGCGTTTCGAATGTCTCGACCATATACGAGCTACGAATGTGCCTTTTGCATTAAAATAAATGCGCGAATACCCCACCAAAACGCTGTGGATACGAATGCCATAGAGTACGAGCGCTCGCAATTACAAATACCTTCCAACAAAAGAATAGTCAACGATGCAAGACTTGAGCAACATTCGAGAAAAGCAAGGAAAAAATGTTAACTGCATAAATAATTGTTATTGAAAGCAGAACATGATTGTTTTTTTAATGACAAACATTCAATAATAGTTTGTTTACCAATACGCTGCTAGAAAGTGTTAGGGAAGTACCAAAACAACAAAAATTCATGCAGCAGCAGGCACTCGAGCTTTAAGCGCAAGATGCAAATGTTTGCATTCTAGGGCACAGGCAGTATGAAAATAAGGGGGAGCTAAGACCCTTAAAAATGTTTTTTATCATATATTACATTAATGCATTTTACGAGCCAATGAAAATAGTTCAAAATTAATGTATGGTGTCTTATTACCTGATTTTGTCATATATGTATAATCTAGCTAAATGGCAAAAAAAAGTTTCTACTTATGTACATATATAAAATAAACGCAGGCCATGAGATCAAATACGATTTCATTAATTGAATTCAGGTTAAATTTATTTAAAAATATGGTATCGATAATAAAATTTCTTTAAAAAAATCAGCAAAAATTTACAAAAACTCAAACTAAGAAAATCTTAACGAAAAACACTTCCAAACATCGAAGAATTGTTTTATTTGTTTTTATCAGATATTTGTTTAAAAAATTGTTTAATTTAAAATATGTATTTATATTTAAATACATTCTTGTGCAAACCTTAGCCTTGTCTAATTTTTAAGCAACCGAGTTTTTTTAGCTTTGATGGCTAAAACAGCTGATCTATTTTATTTCGGTATTGCAATTTTGTTTTTGCAACGTGGTTCTTATGTTTTTGAACTCAAAATGAGCAAACAATATTTGCATCGGTACCGTGCCGACTGGGAAAGATCAACTATATGTAAGAATTGTATTAGTGCTATAGCTAATAATCTTACAAAGGCGAATACATACTGGTACATATACCAGCGTATATATGTGTTAATTTTGAAGTTGTATTTATTATATATTTTATATTTCGTTATCTACAGATATCCCAGAAAAAAATTCCAATGCGCATTACTTGTATGCACATAAAGAGCACTTCATTCTCCTTGTAAATAGTGCTGTTAGTATAGCGCTATATTTGTAGCACTTTCCGTAACGATATCGTTGCACTTGAAAAGAAGTATTAGATATTAATGTCAAAAAAAAAAATTAATTTCAAAAATTTTAAAAATTCATCTAATCGTTTCACGTGTTGCTGTCATTTGTTATTAAGAAACTATCTTTTCGATTGAGATGTGGCAGACTGCTTGACGTGTTTGCCTTGTAATCGAAATGCCCCGGTTCAAACCTGACTGGCGGCGATTATTTTTCTTTTTTTTTTTTGTTTTGTTTGAAAAAGTTGCTTATAAGTTTTCCTGTTATTATAAACGAAATTTTACACCTAAATTGTGGCAGCCATGGCATACTGGGTCGGGTGCTTGCATTGTAAGCGAGATGCCCGGGTTCAAACCCGTGGCTGGGTGATTGTTTTTTGTTTAGTTTTAAAAATTTTAAATATTTACGTATAGCGCCCGGTTCTTGCTACGTTTTTATATCAAATACAAGGAGAATAAAGCGCTCGGCTTTCACTACGATTTCATATTTTCAACAGCGGGAGAGGAGCGCATAATCTGATGACATGACTATGTTAAAAAATGCGCTATACACAAGGAAAATGAAGCGCTCTACTGTTTTTTTTTTTTTTGAGCGCTTCAGATGCGCTAATGGAGCGCTCGCTTTCCTGTTGGGATGTGTTCATTTTAAAGTGGTATTGTTCATTTTATATTTTGTTTGTTTCTTGTTTTAAAAAATAAATGGAATAAATGATCTCACTGTAACTAGTAAAAAATTTGCACCTTTTTTGGCACTTTTATTTTTTTATTTGGCACTTTTTTATTCCCCATATAACACGTCTTACCTAATGAAAGTTGGCAGCCCTGTTCATGTCGCTTTGTTCGCTTGATACACATAGTCAATCTTGCCAGCAATTTTCGAAAGTTGTAGCTAAAACTGATAAAAAAAGTAGCTTATAAAGTGCTAGGTAATTTTATTGTAGCTTAAAGAAAGCAAAATTTTTAAGGTTTTGCCGTGCTTTAAATTGCCCATTTTGTACTTTTCAACTTTGCTTACTTTAAAAAATATCCTTATGGAACACGTCCTGAACTTGCAGAATATTTTCAGAACCAAGCGTAAATTTCAAACATTTTCACTCCAAAGAAAGCTTTTTATCGTATAAAGCTTATAAAGTACTTTATTTTCAGTAGTATCAGATACCAGCAAACCAGATAGTAACCTCTGGTTAAAGATATCCAGAGGTGAACAATACGGCCATTAATGTAAATAATAATGTTAATAAACTAATTTTCATTTTATATAAAAGTTTACACAAGTAATTCCTATCTTCCAAGCTTAAACGCAAGTAAGATGCACAAAAAGTGTACTCAAACCGCAGCCCATTGCAACTACTTTTATGGTATTTAACGACCTGCTGAAGTTAACTGACCTCACTAACATTGCCACTGTTTTGCCCCGCAAGCACATTACAACACTCAGCGACAACCATTTTCATGCGACCATTTAAACGTCTATAAACAGACTTAATTATTCCATTAAGTAAGTTTTTATTGCTCCTCCCGCACCTGCAACCACATCCTTTGCATCTTTAGCCCCGTAGCAACTACAATAAAAGCAGCTAAAGTTCAATTAAAACTTTTCTTTGCACTGACAACAGTAGCACGATGCACCAAAGGGCAACATTGCATATGCTGCTTGGCTGGGCGCAAATGCACTCCTATGCAATGGCCCTGATGCTTAAACACACCGATCATATACTAAGAGCATATTTCATTAATGTTAATGTGTTGCTGCAAAATGACCGATTTGGTAACATACTGAAAACGTGCAGAGTTGTCAAACTAATGGAGAGAAAAAAATCAAAAATTTTAACAATTAAATTAGACCTTCAGCCTAGGCTAATGTCGCTTAAGCTAACTAGCTGCAAACTTCTATCAAAAATATTGCATAAGTGGAACGCCCACCCGCTGGCCTGCCAATGCAGTCAACTTCAAAGTTTCACGTTAAGCTTTGGCAAAAAAAAAAAAAAAAAACGTACCAAGCATAAACTTAGTTTGAAGTGCTTTCAAGGATTTTCACTCAGCGCTCAGCACGATGATGATGGATGGATGGAAGCATGAATGCATACCTAGATATTTGTTTCGCCTGCTGACTCAATCACCTGTCTAGGTATGCATTAACCAGCTCGCTGCAGCTGTCCGTCCCAACCCGAACGTCTAACGCGACAGACAAGCACACAGAGCTTAAAAAGTTCGCGTAAAGTGCCAAAACAAAATAGATAGAAAAAAACCAAAAATTTTATAAAATATCCTCTAAAAATTCCCGAAAGTCGTTTCAGTTGTCAGTGCAAAGTCATCTTCACATCATCACCTGCAGCACGCAAGGATGAAATGATGCAGCGTATGACGCTGCTCTGCTGCGACCACATTGATGTACACAATGATAAAGCTATGTTCCTTGAAAAAACAGCAGAATTTCTGGTAAAATCTTCCAAGTCTTCAGATATTATAATACGAGTATGTGTGAATGATTTGAAAAGAGGGGAAGGGATGTTCATGTGTGTGTTTTTTGTTGTTTGTGCAGTTATTATTAAAGTTAATGTGACAACAAAGTTAGTAAATCATGCAGTAAGTTTTTAAGCAAATATGGAGCAGACCATCTTCTAAGCGTAAAAGATATGCTTTGCATGAAAAAATTCAGAAACATTTCGGCAGATGCGTGTGAAAATTTGCTGGATATACTAGAATATAATAGAATAGGAAAATTTTCAAACAATGCAAGCACTGATTTTATGTCCTTGAGTGTTGGTCAGATGTGTGAACCTGCATAAATGATATATAAACTATGAATTATAAATAAAAACTTGAGAATTTAGAATATAAAATTAAGAATTAAAAACTAAAAATTAGGAATTAAGAGTTAAGAATTAAGTATTAAGTATTAAGTATTAAGAATTAAGAATTAAGAATTAAGAATTAAGAATTAAGAATTAAGAACTAAGAATTAAGAACTAAGAATTAGGAATAAGGAATAAAGAATGAAGAATTAATAATTAAGAACTAAAAATTAAGAATTAAAAATTCAAAATTAAAAGTTGAGAATTAAGTATTAAGAACTTAGAAATAAGAACTGAGGGCTAAGAAGAAAGAATTAGAAAAAAGAATCAGAATTCAGAATTCAGAATTGGAATTAAGAAATTCTATATTAAGAATTAAAAATCCAAAATTAAAAATTCAGACTAAAGAATTAATAATTCACAATTAAGAATTAGGAATTAAATTATATTAATTAGGAATTTAAAAATACTTTTCCTTTTAACTTCTTGGTCATATTTGATAATTATTTTTACTTTGTAGTGATTTTGTAGTCGGTCGTTTTTTTTTAAAAAAAGTTTTTATTTCTTCCTTTTTAGAAAATATGATAAATTTTCGAAAAAAGTGTATAAACAACATTAATACAATTGTTCTGAAAAAATTCGTTCCATTAAATTCTGAAAGTTTGTTGGTTATTTCAAATATCTGCCTCTTAAATTTAAATTAGATGTCACGTGTTTTGAAATTATTATACCCATTCTTGTAACGAGTTTTTTTATCCTGGTGTCAATATAATTCGAGATATAGTGTTTTTCTAATATTGACACGCCCCTTTTTTGAATAAGCGCCCACTTTCTAGAGCGTTATTTCCAATAATTGTGCTTACCCCTGTACTTTATTTCAGTACCCCAGCGTCAATATTAACTGAGATAGTGTTTGTCTAGTATTGCCACGGCCATTTATCGAATAAAGCCTACTTTATTGATCGTAATTTTTAATAATTCTGCCTACTCCTGTACTACAATAAATTTCAGTGCCCTAGTGTCAATGTGTTTTTCTAATATTGCCACGCCCAGTAGTCGAATGCCGCCCACTTTCTTGACCGTAATTTGTAATAATTGTGCCTAGTGTCGATATTATTCGAGATACAGTAGTATCTAGTATTGCGAGATCTAGTATTGCCACGCCCATTTGTCAAATAACGCTTACTTTATTGACCGTAATTTTTAATAATTCTGCCTACCCCTGTACAACAATAAATTTCAGTGCCCTAGTGTCAATATTATTCGAGATACACTGTTTTTCTTATATTGCCACGCCCAGTAGTAAGATACCGCCCACTTTATTGCCCGTAATTTGTACTAATAATGCCTTCCCCTATACCAAATTACAGTACCATAGTATCAATATTATGCGAGATATACTCTTTTTCTAATATTGCCACGCCCATTTGTCAAATAACGCCCATTTTCTTGACCGAAATTTCTATTAACTGTGTCTACCCCTACACTAAATTGCAGTACACTAGTGTCAATATTATTCGTGATACAGTGTTTTTATAATATTGTCACGCCCATTTGTGGAATAACGCCCACTTTATTGACCATAATTTGTAACAATAATGCCTACCCCTATACTAAATTGCAGTACTCTAGTCTCAAAATTATTCAAGATGCACTGTTTTTCTAATATTGCCACGCCCATTTGTCGAATAACGCCCATTTCCTTACCGGTAATTTGTCATAATTGTGCCTACCCCAATACTAAATTGCAGTATCCTAGTGTCAATATTATTCGATATACAGTAGTTTCTAGAATTGCGAGATCTAGTATTGACACGCTCAGTTCTCGAATACCGCCCACTTTTTTACGGGCACCTCCATGCTTATGATAGCTATCTGTTCCCCAAAAATTATGGCAGTCAGGCATATGGCTTAGGAGTTATCGATGTACATACACTTAAAAAAAAAAAAAAACAGAGAGACCGACGAACTTGAGAACCTCCTCCTTTTTGAAGTCGGTTAAAAACTGACCACTTTCAGCAATAAAAATCAATAATTCGATTTATAGTCTTTTTTGTCAAATTTGCGCCAACAAAATATAAAGTATACCAGGGAAAAAAATGGTCAGTCTCATACATTTTTATACCCCAACGCGTGCAGCGTAAGGGGTATATTAACTTTGTCATTTCGTTTGTAACGCCAATAAGTAGGTGTGGCAGGTATAAAAAGTGTATATATTTTTTATCAGCATCACCACTTGAGTCGATTTCCGTGTATCCGTCTGTCTGTCCGTCTGTAGACACGAACACAGCCGTAATTTTAAAGCTATCACGATGAAATTCAAAATATAAGCTTATTTTTAATAAAAGAAGATCAACTTCGAAATGAGCCAAATTGGATGAAAACCACGCCTACCTCCCATACAAAGTGACTTTACTTTTACAGCAAAATCTCTTAAAAATCCACAATAATTTAAGAAATGTCTTAAAATTTTGGGCATAAGCTTTGATCTTTAATATAAATCCTGACTATGAAAATTGAAAAAATTGGATAAGAACCGCGCCTACCTCCCACACAAATTCGCTTTTTTTATGTTAAATCCCTTAAAAATCCACAGTAATTAAAGAAACGCCTTGAAATTTTACACTTAAGCTTTGATGTATAATATGAACCATCTTTATAATATTTGCTAAAATCGAATGAAAACCATGCAAAGTGACGCCATTAAAATTCGTAAATATGTATATAAAACGGAATGTCATCGTGTCTGTCGTGGCTAAAGACCTCGAATATACTTCAATACGGCCGTGGGGGGGATATTTTAGCTTCGGTTCCCTGCCGCAGCTCCATTCCTTACTAGTTTTTATATCTTTTTTAAACTAAAAGATTTTTTTCAATATCTGTTTCATTTGTTGAGATAGCCTAGTCTTTAATTACATGTAACTTTAAGCACACTAAAAGAGGCTGATGAAGAGATATAAAAAAACCCTTAATACTGCCCAAAAGTACAAATTTTAGTGTACTAAAAGTATATTTATATTATCTTCTTCTTTCTTATATATAAAAATCTCGTGTCACAGTGTTTGTTCTTTGAAACCGACCGATTTTAATGAAATTTTTTTATGTTTGGTAGGTGTGTGTATATATCGTAAAGTATTTTTCACTTTTGTACTTTTGAGTGAACAATATCCAAATAATTTAACTGTCATTCATTAAAGTGAAGTCACATACATTAAGTGTCTCATCAATTCGACATATTTTGCATTTGTTATGTATCACAATGAAGTGCGTGGAAAATTTTTCTCGAACATAATTTAACAGTTGTTCATTGACTACAGCCATTTACATGAAGTCGCTTCATGTCGCGTCACTTTGATATTTCATTCTGCATTACTTATGTATCACAACGAAATATAAACAATCGTCTCCATTCCTCCTTCTGTCATAGATCCCATCCATACATATTCATTTGATCTTCATCAAGGAATAGACCGTCATCATACACGGACCCGGAGAAAAGATTTCCCACGGCGCAACGCCAAACACTTATTTACACAAATCAATGAAAATGGTATATTTCAGACGGTTTTGGGTAGTATTATCTAAGGTTTGGTAATTTAGTTTTTATGGATACTGTCCAAATGGGCGTGTTTGCACTATATCTACACCCACTTTAACAGCGTCTGTTTCCCTCTGATGCCCATTATTTTGAACTAATTTAGCTATAAATGGAGATGATTACGGTACGAAGGTGACAGGAAGAGAACATATTGCCACAAATCATTTTATTTTCCCTTTCCACAAATCAAATAAAATTCAATCTTTCAAATAAGCGTGGGTTGAAGCGAAACGCACCTTGTATGTACTAGTCTATATCTATACTTCTATACTATTATATAAAATTGAAATGCAAAATTTTGTTTCCAGGTATACTCCAAAAGTATTGGGTCGATTTTTATCAAATAAATTTTAAAATATCATATTTGTGCTAGAGCACAACATTTTGATTTCGAAATTTTAATAATAAGTATGTTTAATTAAAGTATTAAGTTTTTTGATAAATCATCCCCCATGCCACGAATTGTATGCTCGTTTTGTTTGCACGTGTTTTTTTTGCGAGAGCTTCAATAAACTTCATGTTGCTCTATACTCTTCTCTTTTTCCGCTCAGCTGCCACAGCACTGCATAACAAAACAAAACAAAAGAAAAACTGTTTTTTGTTTCATTTGATTTGCATTGTCTTAAGGGCTGATGTCACATGGTGATCGTTTGAATGGCGTTCAAAAATTTTTGTTGTTGCATTCAATAGAAACTGCCAAAAAACAGTGAGAGTGGATAAACACATTGTAGAGAGACATGATAAAATAATAGAGATAAACTCGCTAGATGAGAGCGTACTGCAGCGAATGTCAACTCATATAAAATCTCAAAGCTATGAGAAAGATGTGAGAAAGCAAGATTTGTCAAAATTGACAAACTGACTGAACATCTTTAGGTCAGATAGGCTTCCGCCACATGTTTTCTTTAGTCCTTCGTATAATAATCCTATAATAAAGACCCATTATGGACTGACCCATGTTCCCGTTGAGCTAGAATGATGAAACTTATCAAAAATATTTAGTTTGGTCTAACCTAGGAAAAAAATCAAACAATTCAAAATTGACCTGCCACCTCGAAATTTCTAATTTTCAAATTGAGCGATATTGAATTGTGGAAATTCTTGAGATCAATAAAGGCGCAAAATGCTCGACTTTGCTTGTAGAATATCATTCAATATCGCTCAATTTGAAAATTTCGATTTGTGAATTATGAAATTTTAAATATAATTAGAGGCTAAATATAAAATATGTTCATATATTCAGAATATATTGAAAGGAGCGAGAAAGCCAGTGAACACTATAAAATGTGGAACACATTTGCGACTATGTTGTTATTTGTGTCAGTTCAATATAATAAGCTGTATGTATTTCTATGTGTGTATTGGTGGTGAGCTGTACACGCATGGGTTCATCAATTTTTATCTTAATCACAGGATCGCCCGAAAAAATGCGCAGTCAAGTCCGCTTTTAATTTTTTCCAAATACTCGTACAATATAAACTACTCGTACCATGCATGAACTACATCAAAATTGTGCTAAGCACCCAATAAAGGTTATCATGCTAAAAAAATAATGAACTGTACATAAAAACATCACAAAATTTATACAAAATTTTTAACACATAAAAATATTAATTCTAATTTTATATCCTGTATGGAAGCTATACTTCTCTTTTTTCAAAGCCTTAACATTCCATTCAATGAAATGATTCACGCGACACTATTTCATTGCATTTCCGTTTCATTTCATTTCCGTTTCATTTATTTGCACACTACTGCATGTTCCTTTGCGGTTTCCTGCTGGCAAGCGCAATGTCATCATTTACTTCTTCAATCTTCTTCTCTTACACACAGAGACGTAGGATATACTTTGCATTTCACAGCGTTTTCCTCGTTTTAGAATACTTTAAATTCCAAACTTCCGAGGGTAATTAATTCAAGGACTCGTCTGTTTAAAAGGACTTACAACAGGATTACAATTAGACAGGCTGTGAGCAGTGCTTGTTTGCTTCCTTGCGCCACTCTTGCTGCGCTCTCTGTAGCTTGTTTAAGCGACAAAATAAATCGCTGTGGTATTTACAAGTTCTTTTTTTTTTTTTGTTTTTCTTTTTATCGTTTTGCTATGTGACTTAATTTGCTCGACTACTCAAAAAGGAGTGTATTCACAGAATTAACCTTAAGTTATACAATACTCGTATATAATGTCGTCTAATGTCTGACTAAAATAATAAAAATTGTATTAGTTTTTCAAACTTATCTTAAAAGAACTAAATTATTGCTTTCGTACTCCTTTATAATAATTAAAATTATCCATTTTGTACAATAAACTCAATTGCTTAATTCTTATATTTTGACTAGCCAGATATTTTAGTAGAATTTCACAGAGAGAAAGAGAGTTCGTTTTGATTGACATAAAAATGGAATTTAAATGGAAAAGAACACTTGAGTGAGTGGTTGCGCTATTTTTCAAGATTAAACAATAATACTCTTAATAAAATCTACAATCAAAAAAACTGTCGTCAGTACAAATTTAAAAACTTAAACCTCGATAGCAGTTTTCAACATAAAAAGTCTTACTAATTCGTCTTAAGTTGTCAAAACAAATCTAGGTTGAGTTTCAAAAAGTTTGGTATAAGATAGCATTTTTTACAAAAATTAAAACTGTGTTGAAAAAATTATACAAATCTGAAGTTTGGATGGCTTTCAGAGTTCAAAAAATCTCTAAAATCAAAAAAATGTAACAAAAATATATAAGTAATTTGTAAGAATACAATTTTAAAAATTGTATAATATTAGAGGCTGTTCATAGATTCGTCACAAAGTCCTTACCCTCTCCTACCCTTCCCCCCTCCATTCAATGTAACGTCACACTTTTATGGTCCAATTAGTCTCGCATGGCACAGCAGCGCATGACTGAACAAGTGTCACATGAGAAATCTGTTTAATGTCATTTGCGTGTATCTGGTTATGCAACGCATGTCAATGCTCAGATAAAAACAGAAAATCAACTCTAAATACATAGATACAAACAGAAGTTCTGTTTCGTTTTGATTTTTATGCTTGTTTCATGTTTTTGACACTTGCAGCCCGATTCTGTGTACTTGATAAATTCACCATATTGAATATTTATCAATAATTGAATATTTATCACGATTTCATATTCTGTTACCAAAAAAAAAAAAAAAGCTTCTTCATTGACAAATTTTTCAATATCTCATTTGCTATTGACAAATAGCTTTACTTTATTGTTGACTCAAATTTACATAATTGTGGGCGCTTGAGGTAAATATTAACGTAATAATTATTTATTTGATACACATTTATTAACTCTTGTGGAAATTTAGAAAAATGGAAGAAGAAGTCCTTTTGTTATTGCTTCTATTAGAGGATGAAGAAAATGAAGAAAAAAAAGGGCATAGATGTGAATTACGCAGATTGCGGCATGCTAGTGATCCTTTTACCCTGTCGGAAGAAGAACTCACTAAGAATTTTTGCTTGACTCGAGTTCTTAGCCGTTAACTAATAGCAGATCTGCAGCCTCATTATGACTTTTATAAGCAAAGTGAATGTTTCATTTGGCTAAAATTAACTTTCATTGAAACACTTTTCATTGAATAAGTGAAGATATGCGTTGAAAATTGTCTGAAAAAAAGATTATATTTTGAATATAATAGTTTCATATGCGTTGTTATTTCATACTTTCTCAACCCTAAGGGAGGGGGGGAGAAAGGGGGGTTGACTACGGGCCTGGTCTACATAAAGGCAAACTACTATTCAGATATTAATAAATTATCACGAGATATGCTTCAAAGATATCACAACAGATATAAAGATCTATATATAAATTTTTCCAGGCAAAACAGTTAAGAAACATTTTCTCCTGTGTTTCTCAACCGATTTTGTTGAGTTTTTTTTTAATGAATCAGCGTACGGAGAAGAAGTGCACCGAATAGTTTTTAAAGAAAAATGCTAGTTGGAATACGCGGCGTCGCTGGGGGTAGGGGAGGGGGGGAGATATGGCGAAAAGGTCGAATTTCGACCACTGGTGTACTCTAGTAGACACAAAATGCTCTATGATCAAGTTTATTAGATGTCGCACACCTGCTTCTCACTGATTCACACTCTTGTCTTAAATATGCTCACTTGATTTTCCGAAAACAGTTCTTCAGGCGCATCAAGACTTGACGATGAACCACGCGGGCTTTGTACCGACAGAGCTGGACTTGGCGACGAACCAACAGGATTTAGGAACGAACCTTCAGAACTTGGCAGCGACCCGCCAGGACTATCCAACGCGCATTCAAACGGGATACCTTGCTCCGGCGGAGACAGGCCAAAACTTCCCGTGCTTGTTGCACCTTCAACTGCTGCCTGAACTGAAAGTGCTTTGAGCCAGCTCCTCAAAGTCGGTCATGGGCTTAGCACATGGTCCTCCACCAGTTACTCGCTGGCTCATTTTGATGCGTCGTGCCCGTGTTCGCAACTGGCTTTTCCAAACTCCCAAGGCCTGCGAAACTAAAACACATAAGTTAAACGCACAACACAAGTAACAACAACGCACAACAACTCGTCAAAAATAAATAGCACTTACTTCTTTCCACTTCGCTGCTGTCCGAGTTGAGCCTCGTAAGGCATTTAATCTATCCGCCAGCTCGTTCCAGAGCTCCTGCACTTGCCGCGGCGACTTCGGGCAATTTTTTTGGCGGGCACCAATCAAATTGTGGTTGCTCGCGACCAAAATTAACATAAAATTGCAGCTGCTCCGATGTGGCACGATCATATTTCGGTTTCCTATAAGTTTGAGTTATTAATTTTACACAAATATTTAATAAAATCAAATAAACAAAAATACTTAATAGGTGTATTCATACTCGTAAAATTTGATGACATTTTTTTTAAAATCAGCTGTCAATAGAAGTTCACCTCATGTGGTGAATTTTGAAAGCTTTTCATTTATCTTCAGTTTGTTGCAGAATACTAATAAAGCTTTGCCTTGATAAAATTCTTTACAATTTTCATTGATAAATTGCTTGTCAAGAAAACGCAGCATAGGGGTGTTGATATTCATTAACTCACTGCTGGAAATTGTAAAAAGCGATTAGTTTGTCAAGATACAAGAATCTTATTATAACAAAAAATATTTCTGTCATTTGTTTGACCAAGTGCTATGCTTAGTTATGTTTAGCATAATCATCATTTATTTTGCTATATGCCAGCTGCTTATCTACGTTGCATGCGCTGCTAAGCTATGCGAGGCTAATTGGACCATCACTTTTTTAAATTTTTGAGTTTTTTTTTTTATAATTTAGCAGTTCGTTATGAAAAAGGCATAGAACACGTTATATTTATTTGAAATTTTATTATTATGAAAATTACAAGGAATTTTCACGTTGTTCTATTGTGTTTGACCAACAATTTCATGGAAATTTTGACCATGTGAACAGAGCTAAACACAAATCATAGCAAGAACTTGGATGTTCGACTATTGTAAAAACGGTTGTTTATTTTAGTATATTTATCTGGGTATCATAACCTTAGGTAAGTTATACTTACACTAGTAAAGATTTCCTAAGGCATCTTATGATTTCTTTGCTTTTTCATGTATCCAGTTATGTTTGATAGGTACTTTTTTCACGTTTTTGTTTTTCGCTTTTTTATTAACTTAATTTTTATTTATTCATTAATGTGAACTCATCAGTAGCGCGTGATTCTTGCTGTGTTCTACTAAGCTCTTTAATGTTCCATTTTTTTCTTCAATGTAACGAGTAAATTACTGCTAAATAGATTCACGTTAGTAGAAATGATATGAAGCAGCTTAAAGTTTTTCTAATTAAAGTGAAATAAAAAAACCGAAGTTCATCACAGTTAGAGAAGGAAATCAATCAATGACCGAATATAACAGAAAGTGTAGCAATGAGGGAAAAGATTTAAAAAACCTCAATTTGCTTTTGCCCAAGTATCTTTGGCGTTTTAAACAATTTTGGTATGCCTTTGTATATACAAAAAATATATCGCACACTAAATTCAAAACAGTCACAACTCGAAATTTACAAATGTTTCCTTTTTAATGTAAAACTATACGTAGTGATCATATACTTTGGCTGTAAGACATCAAATACATTTTGAATACATCTTCTTTCTCTATTGTTTAAAAAAAAATATTGTTTGCCTCATTGTTTTGTATGGAGTTCCTTCAAAAATAAATATGTTTTTTCCTTCATCTAGAAATTTAAACATTTTGAGTTGTGACTGTTTTGTATTTAGTGTGCGATATATGAAATTTATACAAATTTCTTAGGCTACATACAAAAATAGATACCCAAGTCATTTTAGGCAATACGCCGCAGGTTTTTGTTTTGTATGTAGTTTTAGTTGTCTTTTTCGTCTTGTTTTATTATGTGGTCTGTAGGAGTAACGAGCGATTTTTTTTTTTTAATTTCGCCCTATATCGACTATACTCCATTCATTTATATATCAAACCATTGGAAAACATAAATATCAACGCAGTCGGTTTTGTCGCACTTCACTAAACACGTTCATTTCGTCTGTGTTACGCACCTGATCGAAATGGCGAAAATTCCAGATCGGAACAAAAAGGTAAGAACAACTATATTATTTCAGATCTTTTGGTGCAATTGGCTTAATGTAATTGAAAACAACTCAAACTTATGAAATTAGTCAAAATACAGCAAACTTTTACTTTTTCTTTTTTAATGCGTGTGATGCCTTTGAAAGTTACCATAAATTCCATGTAACAACAAAGCCAGTATATTCCTGATAACAACCAGATCAGAATTTTATAATGACTCCTTAAGTAAGAATAGTCTCATTAAAAACCGACATCCACTTGATCAGATATTGGAACGGTACTGATGAAATTTTTGACTTTAAATCAGTGTGCGGCAGCGCCTATGCACGCGTGCATAGTAAACCCTTTCAGTCTCTGTCCCTCTCACAAGTGCGCGCACTAGTGCACAACTAAAGGAACAGTGCAAGTGTTTTTTAGCCCGCCACTGCTTTAAATGCTCATATCTTTTTTGTTTTTATCAGATTGACCTAAGATTTTGGCTCAAAGGGTAAATTAAATAAAAATTTGTTTGCTTGGATATAATAAATAAAGATCAGTTCAATCAAAACTTAAGAAATATTTATTGTTCTTTTATTTAAATATAAAAATTTTAGATTTTTACTAGTGTCATCAATTTGATGACATTAATACTATTATGTATTAAAAAAGGTATTCAGATAAGGGGTAACAAGGGCTATCCACATCATATCCGAGTTTTAATAATCTTTTTTTTTTAACTATTTTCCACTCGGGTATTAACACATTGTAAAGTCAACTCAAATTCAGTAGCTATAAGTGAGTTATTTAATTTGCTCACAATAATTTTTTAGCCCTAAAAATATACCATTAATTATGAAATTCTTTAAGTTTTTCTAAATTTTATAATATATTTTAAATTTTACTTAAGCTATTCTGCTAATTGACTTAAAAATTTACCATCACCTTTGAGCATGCAACTTATTTTCTGTGGAAACTTAACACGCTGTAACTAAACTTTTGATAACTGTAGTTATTTGCATCAGTTTTCTTGTCAACTTTATCCACATCATTATGGGCATCATCATCATTTTCACCATAATCATGATAAACGTCTCGATGACGACAACACTTGAAAATTTTGCGCTGTAAAAACAAAACGGAAATCATCACTAAACTTTTAATTACTTTTCCGCTCTGCATTTCTGCTTGTGAGCATTCAACCCGATAATCACATCACAACCACACAGTCGCACTAACACCTACACACACACACACACATACATTTTGCTCAATCTCACACATACAGCAGCGGTGTTGATGATGATGATGATGATGCTCATTCAGCTTCGACAACTGACTGAATGAATTGCACCCAAAATGTTCACTACTATCATATTTTTTTTGTTGTTATTGCTGTTGTTGTTCTTGTTGTAGTGTTTCAGTTGGTTTTGTTGGTGTTATGCTTATCAACACTTTTTGGCCATTGCCAGTCGTCATCGTCAACATCATTGTCATTGTTGTTGCTGTTGCTGTTACTGTTCAAGTGTCATCACCGTGACTACGGCAAGAATTTGTGCTTTACTCCTTTTGCTGAATAATTCGGTTGAGAGTGCATCAAACACTAGATTTTTAGTGGTAGTAAAAAATCTTTAGAAAAATTTGTCAGCATTTGAATTTGAAGCCGGAACTCAAGTTGTTGTCGCTTTAGATGCTGTTGTTGTGCTTGTTGTAGTTGTTGTAGACGCTGCTGTTGTTGCTTATTAAGAGTCCAAACTGAGCAAGCTATGGCTGACACTGGTTAATGACATCATTGTTGTTGTTTTTGTTGTTTCAGTTGCCATGCTGACCATCATCATAATCATCATCGTTGTCTTCCTCTTTATCATTAATTGCTATGCGGAATGCTTGTTTCTTGTTTGGCTGCAACTTTTAATCGTGCAGCGACGAATTCATCCTTTTTTACATTCAGCATCCTGGGCAAGCTGCTGCTCATCATCTTCATCATCATCATCATCATCATCATCATCTTCTTCTGCTTTATCAGCATTAAGAGCATCTAAACTACTTTTCAAGCATCGAATGTGTTTTGGAATTTTTGCGGCCAACAGTTTTACACTCAATTTGGGTTCTCTTCATTTATTCAACTTAGCAAGCGTTCCAAGTTTTGTCGTGCTCTTGCCTTCCTTTCAAACATTCAAACTGCTGCCTAATTTCCTCCCATCCCATTCTCATCACATTTCCTTTGGTTGTTCATTAATTGAATGCAGTTTTTTTTTTTTAATTCTTGGAGTTTTCGAGCACGTCTTTCTTTGTTCACCCTACAAAAACTAAACTGGTTTCAATCAGTTGCTGCATCCCTTCCCTTTTAATGATTACTACTGTTTTGTTGCTTCTACTACTACTCCAACTGCTACTACTTTTTTAGCTGCTGCAGTTTTGAGTGGATTTACGAAAGCTTAACATTCAATCTGTTAGTTTTCAAGTGGAAATAAACTGATAATTGAAATGATAAAGACTCAAGGACACAATGGAGCTTACGATATTGCATCCAGTAATAACTTGCAATAAGGCTTTTAGCCTGAAATTGGTAGAAACCAACATGAAATTTTTGTTGATTTCAGTCATTAGGTAATCGGTAATATTGTCATTGAAAATAACGAATGAGTAGCTCAAGAATCGCAATTGTTGCTCAAACAATATCGAGTGATCGTGTTTTTTCGCAATACTCTTTATTACTTCAAAATACAAGAATATTTTTTATTAGTATCTTTTTATTAGAATTGAAATAAATCTAAATCAAAGTTTAGAAAGTTTATGAAGCTCAGCTCATATTTATTTTTTTTTTTTTGCATTAACTTTTTGAAACTAGGTCGCGATTTTACTATTTAAAAAAAAAAATCTTAGCACTCCGTTTAATTTTATATTACGAATTTATGGAGAAATAATTTATTTCTTAGTATTATTTCAAAATGTCTACCAAACAACATTTAGGAACTATTTAAAAAACTGAAATTTAACATGCATATCTACGCTTCAATTGCACGAAAGTGTATGTAACGAGAAGTTTAGCCTCTTTAGCGCTCTATAATAGTGTAAAGAGGGGGGTAAGCTCCTCAATTTTAAAAGCCACAATATAAGCCTTCCACGTTTTATATGACACCGCAATTGCAAACGTGGGCAACATTTCAATTCTAACATTTCCTCACATTCAACGTGTTCAAATTATGCTGTTGTGATCCGCTTCTTTTTTTTTTTTTTTTTTTTCTTGCAGCTCGCTTTTCTACACTGAAAATCTTTTCCCAAGAAATGTAGATAATATGAAAACAGTATATTAAAACAACAAATTTCTTAACTGATTCAACATTAAAAAAAACTTGAAACGTATTCATATTATATTTTTAAGCACTAAAGATAAAATATAATTTTTTTATATATATAAAAGAAACAAAAAAAAATTTAAAATATACCTAAAAAATCCTTAACTAAATAAGTAACATTAAAAAGCTTTGTTTACATAAAATCTTGACTGAACATAGATAACGCAGCACTGTGTTGCGTTATTGAGTAGATGAACTTTGCTGCGTTATTGCGCTGAGGCACTTTGTGTAGTGAAACTTCTATAACCACGTATGTAGCACATTAGAATGATGTTTTAAGCCATTGATGTGACAATGTAATTAAAATAAGAGCAAAAATTACGCCTTATCCATGTGAACTCGTCAGGCTTCGGCCGCACTCATGCAGTTTGTATATTTCGCATGTAGTATGTAAAAACGTGTGATTTTTCTTTAAAGCAATCTCCGTACATATTTGCAAGCATTTTCACTGCATTGCTTCATAGGATTTGAGAACATCGAACAGTTTAAAAATAGCAATAAAAAGGAATAAAAACATTTATTCCAAATAAAAATGTTGCATTCACGGTAATAATATATAATCGCATAGTTTTTAAAATGTTTGTTTTTAAATTTAAATGTATCAATATTCTACTACTACTTTACAAAACAATTATTTCCAAGGTGAATCAACATTTCTCTTGATTTTCAAAACTTTTAAAATTGTGTAAATACTTGTTAAACAATATTAGAGTCAGTCCAAATGAACTGATACAAAAGTACGAAAGTTGGTTGCTCGACCAATTTTAAAAAAAGTTTATCTTTTTATTAACAGTTTTCCCAAAGTATTCGAAACTCCGAGCTTCTAAAAAAAATGTTTCCTTCTTCTTCTTCTTTTTCTTCTTCTTCTTCTCTTCTTCTTCTCTTCCTCCTTCTTCTTCTTCTTCTTCTTCTTCTTCTTGTTCTTCTTCTTCTTGTACTTCTTCTTCTTCTTCTTCTTCTTCTTCTTCTTCTTCTTCTTCTTCTTCTTCTTCTTCTTCCTCCTCTTCTTCTTTTCTTCTTCTTCTTCTTCTTCTTCTTCTTCTTCTTTCTTCTTCTTCTTCTTCTTTCTCTTCTTCTTCTTCTTCTTCTTTCTTCTTCTTCTTCTTTTTCTTCTTCTTCTTCTTCTTCTCTTCTTCTTCTTCTTCTTCTTCTTCTTCTTCTTCTTCCTTCTCTCTTCTTCTTCTTCTTCTTCTTCTTCTTCTTCTTCTTCTTCTTCTTCTTCTTCTTCTTCTTCTTCTTCTTCTTCTTCTTCTTCTTCTTCTTCTTCTTCTTCTTCTTCTTCTTCTTCTTCTTCTTCTTCTTCTTCTTCTTCTTCTTCTTCTTCTTCTTCTTTCAAAATGACGTTCATATTTTCTATGCTTCCTATAGCGAAAAAAGCCATTTGTGTAACTTATATTTCTCAGCTCCTATTATACATAGAAAGATGATTAAAAACCCTAATATTAAGCACACTTTAGCCTTTGGTCTGACATATGAGAAATGCATATGAAATAGTTTCTTCAAATTAAAAAAAATTACTCATTTCTATATTCAAAGTGTGATATCTTGCAACTTAAAGAATTTTTTTTATAGAAAGCAATAAGCTGCAGTCATAAATTTTTTTTTTCTAGAGTACTTTTTAGCTAGTTGTTAAAATAAAAATGTTTTTTAACATTCTGACTCATCCAGTTTCGACGTAGAACTACGTCTTACAATGCGGTTTGTATGGGGGTATTTTCACAAATTTTTTCAAGGTCATGCAACGTTTTTGGGGGACATTTTGGGGTATACATACAGCCTTTAATATTAAACGTACAAAAATAAAATTTATGGAAAAATATCAGTTATATTGTCAATAAAAGGCATATCTAACTTCAGATTTTGTCCCTTCTTCTATAAAGCCAAAAGATAGCAAAAGAAAAGAAAAACATTTTTGTATGAGAAAATCATTCATTCTCCAGTTGGTGCTAACGTTCTTATGCTTGTTGCTTTAGTTCGTGCCAAAATTTCGAACGGAACATCGTGTTGTTCGTTGAATAGAATCATTTTACTGCTAAGATGATAGAGATAGAATCTGAGATAGAATCTCAGAGCACTGCTAAGATGCTTTTAGTCTGCTGGCAGACTCCAATCAGTTACCGTGGGCCCGCTTTGTCCGCCTGATACACATAGAAAATAAGGCGTTGCAATACGAAGAAGCGATGCATAGTTAATTATATTTGTTTGCATTAAAAGTTTTTAAACAGTCGTGCAGACTGTTTTGCGTTGATGTTTTCTGTAAATTCTTTCTAACTTTTACAATTATTAATTTTTCTACAATTACATTCTACAATTATAATAACTAGTATAGCCTGTGGCCGGAACTCGGCCATATCAAGATTGGGCTTTCTTTTGGTTTATTGCTGAACTCACCAACCCATATCATGAACAGGTGTATTGAACAAAACGAAACAATTATAAATGTCTTTGCGTGTGTTATAAAAAGCAAGCAGCAGCTTAACAGTTTTTTTGACGCTGACTCGGTGGCAAATTTATTTTGTTGAAAGAAAAAATTAAAAGAAAGCACCAACAACAATAATGATGCACAGCTCTTGCACCAACAACAATAATGATGCAAGTGTTTGCGACTCTCTCGCAGTAATGCCAACGAAAAGAGTAAAAATCCTAAAATGTGACATAAATAATTCGTGTAAGTCCGTGTAAGTAAATATATATAATTTTTTTTTTCTTCAATTTAAATCTAACAGATAATAAAATCACTCAATTAAAGTTGTAAATAGTTTTTTACAAACTGTTTGTATTTTTTGTTTTTTTTTTTCAAAATTTGAATTAAGCAACTCAACTAAAAGTAAAAAAAAAAATTTAATAAATTACTAAAAGTAAAAATATTTCAAAACAACATAGAACATAACTTTTATTCATTTATAGGAAAATTAAATGTTTTGAAATCGTAAAAAATAAAATAACTTTAAAATACATTTCAAAAACACTTTAATTTTTGTAATATTTTATATTTAAAAATAGCACACAATTTAAAAAAATAAGGAAAGTAAAAGATGATTTTCTAAAAATTAAAGCAAAAATAAAATTTTTTATGAAATCACAGAGAAAATAAATTCTATAGAGTTGTCATCAGAATTTCTACTAAAAAAGCACTGGCTCCCCGAGATGACTTAACAGCTCCCCCGATGATAACACCCGTTGATAACATGATAGCATGTTGAAATTGGACTCAATTTCAAGGACACAGTTTTTAGAGCGATATTTTTTAAGGAAACTCTACAGAATTTATTCACTTTGAAAATTATAACAAAAGGAATCAATGACCCACTATCATAAACAAAATAAAAGTCAACTCTAAATTTAGTGCAAGCTATTTGACAACATATTATATTGAAAGCTGTCAAAAATGATTATACTAAATTAAAAGTCGACTTCTATTTTGTTTATGATAATCGGACCTTATCTTTTTAGAAATACCTGAGCATATTTTTTTAAGATTCAAATTCATTTAAACATAAAATTTGTTGGAAAAACAGCAAAATCTACGAACATTCCATGCGAAATTCTCTAAAATCCGTAGGTTTACCTTATTTTGCCATTCTAATCCGTTTATATGTGCAAGGCTGAAATATCCGTACAAATCCATAATGTGTGTGCTACAGCAACGATGTTTAATATAGCTGTGCCGCTATGTATTTTGTTGTTGGTTTTTTATTGTCCCATTGGGAAAAAGGGTTTTCACATTTGCTTAGTTTTACCTTTCTTAATGACAATATATTAAAATTAAAATTCTATTGTGCACATCTACCCAAAAATACCTTTCCATCGATATACGTTTGATGTGAATATGTTGAATTTAACACAGGTAAAAAGGAATCACAAATTTTTTTTACTTGCGTATTAATATAAAGATAATGCAACCCTAATCATAAAAAAATTTAAAAAATTTAATAAAAAGCGAGCGATAAAAAAACTGATGCTGCTTCGACTTTCGATTTTGCGAACAGTTTCAGTCAATCAAAACGACAACTGACGAAGTTTTCGACTGCCGAAGCATTTTGCAAACTATGGAAACGAGTTTTCTGCTTCTATGCTCTTATGCAGCGACTGATTGATTTTTCAAAAGCACAAGTTAAAGCAGTAGCAGGAGTCTTGAGAAGAACTGAAAGTTCTTAAACGCTTGGCCTAGGCTCATTTCGCGCGGTGGTAACTTTCAAATTAAATATAAATAATAATAATTATATTAAACTCTTTGCTACTTAAATATCCACAAATATGGTTATTTACAGGAACACAATAACACTAGCTTAAATGAAGTTTTTTGATATATTAAATTTTTAAGAACATTTTTTTGCATTCAAAAATACTCCATTTTGTTTCAAAAATTTGTTGGGGATTGCAAACTTACGTAGACGGTCGGGTGTCTACATTTGTAGCAAGCATGAAAAGTTGGCTTCTAATTCGTCAACTTTAACTGATTTATTAGCATAGATGAGTGACATGACGTATCCCTACAAAAAAAAAGTGCCTCTTGGAGTCCAATTAATTGACCTAGGCAACCAAATGACTGGGCCATTTCTTCAGACGATTTGAACACCAAATATGTATCCCAATAAAGAGATAGTTTGGGCCTCTCTACGGTATGTTGCGTCGTCTTGCTGAAAAAATTTGTCTTCTAGATGATTGGTACTAATTTGCCAAAGTATCTTGCACTTAAATGTCAAATATACGTGCCAATTCTGACACTGCTCTGAAAGATATCATTGTTCAAAATTCTATACCTCTAAAAAAACACTCTTTTATTTGTATGGGAAATCCATATCAAAATCCCTTACCTTCTTTCCAACTATTGCGAATTACTCAATAAAGTCATATATGCAATCACACATATACACACACGCAAACTTGCATAAGAAAGCAAAGAATAATAAAATTGACAAAAAAGGATGTTTCGACAAGCTGAAATCAAAAAATTATGAGTTGAGTAGAATAGTGATCTAACTTCCCATATATTTTATATGGTGTCTACATTTGTAGACAACCGGCCAGGAGATGCTCATTTTGAAAAGTAGGGTCTAGGGGTGACAGCTTTTTTTTTTTTTTTTTCTTATGTCAATAGTGACCAAAACTGTTTAGAATTCATTTTTAGGAAGCTACTGAAAATTTCGGACGGACCCTTTTGATGTGTATTTTTTTTTTTTCTATTCAAGTTTTTCAACAAAAATGCTACAAATGTAAACTACCGAGCACATAAGGGTTAAAGAAAAATTGCCTTTTGATCTAAAAAAAAAAATATCTTTAGCGCTAAAACAAGTAAAATTTTCTTTAAAATTAATTTAATTTTCTTTGACTTTAGGATATTTTTATCTGAGTGTGTATTTCTTTTCAAATTTCATTGATACATGGTTGTTGATTGGCTCCAAAAGTCAAAAAAACATCTCTGTATATTTTTCTGTATAATTTTGCATTTGAAATTTTATTAAAAAGATAAGCACATAGAGCAAAAAAAATTTTAAATCCTCCCATAACCACGCCTACCACCCATACATCAAGATAATTTCAAACGCCATATTTTCCATCATATTACACCTATTTCAAAGTAACTCGGTACGGAGATATATATTTATGTGCAAAATTGAAAAAAATTTTGGTCACGCGCATTTTCCACATAATTTTGTTATTTTTATTTTTATCGAGGTGGACAAATGTGGCAAATAGGGAGACTTAGGGTTCCATTTAAAAATCTGAAAATATACAGAGTAGTTTGAAATAAGCAAGGGAGTCTGGCACCGCCCACATAAGCCAAATTTTTGATATAGAATAGCTATGGAAGTGAAATTCAAAGAACATTGAAACTCAGAATGGAGTTACCACTTGGTGATGTCTTTGTAAGAAAAAACTTGGATGTGAATTGGACAATGGGCTACGCCTATATAAGCCAAATTTTTGATATCGAAGTAAAAATCACAGAACATGGAAACTCAAAATGGAATTTCCACTTGGTGATGTCTTTCAAATAGAAAGACTTACAAATGACCGTGCTGCTTTTAATTATAACTATTGTTTATGTGATTTCGAGTGCTTAAATGCTCACATACATAATATTGACTGGCAGAATTGTTTAAACTGCAGCAATATTGCTGCATCTTTTTTTATATTTTCTAGTGACATGGCGCACATTTTTAACTGCCATATACCCAGTTTTTATAAAAAGGACTTCAAGGGACCTTGGTACACTAAAGACCTAATGAGATTGAGAAATTTACGCAATAAATTTTTAAAAAAAATTTAAGGTGACTAATAATGCGGAGTTTGAAACAAAGCATAAACATTATGTGAAAGCATTTAATTTTCTCCATAAATTCCTATACAAACAATTTGTCATTGGTTTTGAGAATAATTAAGTTTAACCCAAAAGCTTGTTGGAGTTTTATAGAGTCAAAAAAGGCATGTTCTTCTATATCATCTTCAATGATACTGCAGATCTTTTTGCTGACCTTTTTAGTTCGGTGTATGATACTCCAAAAAGTTGATCGGAAGAAAAAATTTTAATTAATATTTAACCGTGCACAAATTTTGGTACTCTGGCCATTACGCCACTTGATGTCTTTAATGGCATTATGTCTCTAAAAAATTCATCTGAACCTATGATATTGATGGATTCTTGCCGTTTCTGTTTAAAAAATGTGTGTTTTCATTGATGAGTCGGCTAATATTTGTTTATAATAAATCCCTAAGTGATGGTATCTTTATTGAAGAACTGAAATTTGCTTATATTACACCCGTCTTTAAATCAGGTTGAAAAAATAACGTCGGAAACTATAGAGCAATTTTAAAGCTTGCAACAGTTTCCGAACTTTTTGGATCAATTATAAAAGATAAACTTTATTTTGTAGTGAAGAACATAATTAGTCCTTTTCAGCATGGATTTGTTACTGGGCACTACACCATCACAAAGTTAGCTGTTTTTTTCTGATTATTGCAACTCTTAATTTAAATCTGGATTACAGGTTGATGCTATTTGTACAGATTTCGCCAAAGCTTGCATACAAGCTGTGCCATAAAGCCTTAATGGCTAAACTTGAAAAGCTGGGATTTCATTCTAGTTTCCTTGGATGGATAAAATCACATATTTCTAACCGTATTTGTGTGGTCTCTATTGACAATATAAATTTATATGCTTTTTATGCTACCTCAGGAGTACCAATAGGTAGTATTCTTGGGCCACTCTTATTCCTTCTACGTATATTACAATTAATTTGCAATTAAAAGTGCAATTATTTTCTTTTTGCTGATAATTTAAAATTATTTAACTCGATACGTTCCCTTACCGATGTATACAATCTTCTGACCAACTTATCGAATCTTCAAATTTGGTGTGAAAAGAATTTTTTGCACTAAATTTAAAAAAAAAATGTTCATGTTACTTTTTCTAAACGACTTATTAACACAGTCTCTGCTTACGCTATTCACAAAAACATCTTAGAGTTTAAGGATCAAATTTGTGAACTAGGAGTCTTATTTGACTACAAATTCGTATTTACTAAGCATTTGGATTACATTATTCCAAAAGCATTTTCGATGTTAGCCTTTGTTAAACGTGATAGTTTAAATTTTAAAGATCCGTTCTTAGGTCAAGATTGAAATTTGGCTCATTTATTTGGAGTTTGGAGTAATATTGCTCTTTATAAAATTCACATAAATCGTGTTAAATCTATTCAAAGAAGATTTATAAAATATACACTTGGTTCTTTGAATTTCACTGAACCTTTTCCTTCATATAGTGTACGCTTTAAATTATTGCTCTCCATAAACTCTCCAAAAGATAGACAAACTATTGAGTCTTTAGAGTTTATTTGCGGTTTATTATGCGGTAATATTGATTGCGCATCTGTGATGGAACGTTTTAATTTTAATGTTCCTTTAAGACCTTTGCGTTCTTTTGTACCATTTTATCTTAGAGCATATTAGTCGAACTATGCGCGCAATGAACCCATCACTAGAGCATAAAAACTTGCAACAATTTGTCTTTTATTACTATCATAGATTTTTTCTATGCCTGTAGAATTATTTAAGAAATCTCTTCAAGATTTGTTTGTTAACTTAAGTTAAGTTTCTAACATTGTAATATATCTTACTTTGTAACATGATACTGTTATCATCTGACTGCTAATTAAATAAATATTTATATTAAGAAAACTTGGACGGGCATTGGTCAAGGGGGGAGGGGGGGGTGTGTCTCCGCCCATAGAAGCGAAGTTTTTGATATCGAATAGCTTTGGAAGTACAAATCACAGAACATTGAAAGTCTGAATGGAGTTTCTGACTATTTGGAGATGTCCTGCTACCGTGAAACTGGGACGGGCATTGGACAATGAGCGTAGTGCAAAACAAAGGGTCAAAAAAAAGTTGTAGATTTTAGTCGTAGCAACGTCCGTTGGGTAAATTAATAAAAATAAATTTAAAAAAAAAAGTTCTATATACGAGTACATGTCTATTGACTTTGATCGTATAATACTAAAATTTGGTAATTTTGTCCAATAGAAAGTTCACAACAAATTGTTAAAAGTCGCACTATAGTTACACCCACTTTTTTAGAAATCATTTAAATTGTACATTAGACCGTATAACCTTGTATTGCAGAAAAGTAAATCTATATTTGACTCCACCTCAATCGTTAGACATTTAAAAGACTTTTTAAAAAAAAAATTTTTTTTTTTTAAATGGTCCCTATGGTGCTTTTTTCGTTTTTTTCTTATATCTTCGGTGTCTCTTGTCCGATTCTTAAAATTTTTTATATGTGTGCTTGTTGATTTTTTGTTAATTTTTTCTGATATTTTTTTTTTCTAGAATCTTTATTTTTGCGAATTTTCACCCACCATATCCCAGTTCCTACTATATAATGGCATTCATAAAATTTCAAATTATTAAAGCTCATAAAAAAATATTAACAACAAATTACATCTATAAATTTTATTGTTATAGCGCTACAGCCAGCTTGAATCCCGTAAAGACTAAGAAAATTACTAAAAAGTCGAGTATGAGGTGACGAACATTTTAAAACTGTTATTTTTGGGATAAAATGGGTCGGAACTGAGCCAAAAATAAATTTTATCGATATTATTTGTTTACATGGTCTTGATAGTTTCTTGTGAGCTTTAATTATTTGACATTTTTAGATTTTCATAATATAGTAGGAACCAGTGTGACCAGGTTAGCCTTTTTGAGGCTAGATTTAGCCTTTTTTTAAATCATTTAGCCTCGGAATTTGTCATTTAGCTTCGTGTCCTTTTTTAGCCTTTTTTTATTTTTAGTTTAGCTTTTTTTAACCTTTTTTTAAATTTTGATAGTTCTATAAGCTTAGTGAAAGCACAGCGCTGCATTTAACGAAACGAACAGAACTTTTTACAAATTCGATTTTCGTTCAGATTTGCACATCTCCATTCAATTTCCTATTACACATCCCTAACGAATTGCTACATTTTGTTTGCTGTTTTTGGCTGGCTTTCAAATGTGGCAAAAATGGAAAAGTAAGTTAATTAAATTTTTATACATTCTTTCTGGAATATCATAGAACCTTTTTTCTTTAGGTATTTCAAAAAACTCCCGACAACAAAAATCCAAAACAAAGACCAAATATCTAAGAACTCTATTAATGTGGCAGGCGCCAAGAATTCAAACAATCAAAGAGTTTTACAAAGCGTGCGCCAAAGCTATGCAAATTCTGATAAAATCTCATTTGAGGCTGAAAGCATTTCGAGATCCATGAACAGCGAAGGCGCAGTATCTGCAAAAACAATAAAACGGAGCACCACTGCCCAGAGCTCTACTGGTGCTGTAGAACAAACAGATTCGAGCTCCATGAACAACGATTCGGAAGGAGCAATATCTGCAAAAACAATAAGCACTAATGCACAGAGCTCTACTGTGGCTATGGATGAAACTGACTCGAGCTCCATGTACAGTGATTCGGAAGACGCAATATCGCAGTCTGGCAATAAAGTGCCTTGCGTAAACAAAAAAATGTGATTTTTTCTTATTTTCAAAGTTGACATTTATTTGAGGTTTTTTTAATTTTAGAAAATATAAGCAACAAATTCGAAAAGCCTGGCTGAAGGATAAAAGATTCGAAAAATGGCTTATTCTTAAAGATGACAATATAATATGCAAGTAATGTTTATGCAAATTGCAACCAAAGCTTTCTGGAATTATTGCTCATTCCAAAAGGAGGAAACACATTGAAGCCCAAGCCCCTTTTGTTATTGGGATTCAGCCAGTTGTTCCCTTCAAGCCGGTTAGAACTCAAACAGATATAAGGCGGGCGGTTCTATACGTGCCATACTTCAATTCGTTCTGTCGACCATTTATCAATGCTGCAACGAAAAACGTTTTCGGATAGCGCTATTGCTCAGGACTTGCAGCTTGGAAGGACTAAATGTAGTGGCATAATAAAAAACGTTCTGTCGCCGTATTTCAAAAAAGAATTGATTTCGGATATTGAAGGTGTTTTCAGCTTGATTATTGACGAGTCAACCGATATTTCAATAAAAAAACAGCTCGCAGTTGTTATAAGATATTTCAGTAAACAATGTCAAAACATTGTTAACACATTTTTGAAATTAGTGGAACTTGAAGACTGTACGGCGAATGGAATTGTGGAAGCTATTTTAAAAACTCTGAATGAGTACACACTGAGTATAGATAATTTAATAGGCTTGGGGACGGACAACGCCAGTACGATGGTAGGCGTAAATAATGGTGTAATAGCGCTTTTAAAACAAAAAACCCCAAATATTGTATTGGTTACATGTGTTTGTCATTCTGTTCAGTTGGCTGTATCCAGTGCATCGAAATGCATTCCTGACGAAGTAGAATTTTTGATATCTGAGAGCTATAACTGGTTTTCCAAGTCTCCATCCAGGCAAAATATTTATCAAAAAATATATTCTCTGATAAATGATGGCCATGAGCCACTTAAGTTGGTTAGAGCTTGTGCCACTCGGTGGTTATCTATAGAAACAGCCGTCCAACGTATAGTTGATCAGTGGTTTGAGTTAAAAACTCATTTCAGGATCGCCTCTTTAGAAGAACAATGCCATAAAGCCAAACTATTGAGAGATTTATATACAGGCCGTAATTTGGCGTACCTTTTATTTCTGAAACCAGTTCTGCATGAAGTACAAAAAGTTAACAAGGCATTTGAAAGTAATAGTGCCGACCCAACAAAAATTTTTTCTGATGTAGTATCGTTGCTCCATTATTTATGCTATCAGATTGTCTTTAGTAACGACAAGTTTGACCCACTTTCGTCTCGGCTCCAACCTTTTTTGATGAGCGATCCCAATTTTTCTTATATTTTTGAAGAACACATTAATGAGCAAACAAGTAATGGAACCATAGATAGAGAAACAGAAAAAACAATACGCAAAGATTGTCAGAGTTTCATAATTAAATTAATTGAGCAATTACGACAACGTTTGCCCACTAACATGGATACCCTTAAGAAGATAAATTTTTTTTCTGTGGAAAATTCTCTTAAAACAGTAAAGCCAGATATATTCACCGAAATTGCCAATGAAAAATTTAAGTATACTGCAGAAAAAATAACGTTAATCGAACTTCAATGGCGAAAGCTTTTAACATGCAATTGGACATATTTGGATTCAACAATTGACTTTTGGGTAGAAGTGAGTCAGGTCAAAAACTCATTGCAAGAAAATATATTTGCAGATCTTGTCAATTTGGTTTTTAATTTCTTAATCCTACCACTAAGCAACGCTGAGGTTGAAAGGATTTTTAGTGTAATGAAAGCAGTAAAAACCAACAGAACTAATCGTATCAAAGTCGAATTGCTTAACTCTGTACTTAATATCCGATACTCACTTAAAAGACTACAGAAATGTTGTCACGACTTTGAAGTAACTAATGATCTCATACGTATGTTAGACGGACGTGATATTTACACTTACTTGAGCTCCGATTCATCTGATGAAGAGGAAATACTATAATATAAATTTTAATATTTGTTTTTATTGTACTGAATGAACTTTTTTATGTTTTGATGAATTAAAATAAAATTCAGAATGAAAATTTAATTTAAAAATTCTGTCTTTTTTTTAGCTTTTAATTTTTAGCCTTTTAGACTTTTTTGGCTTTTTTTTTAGGACGGCTTAGCTTTTTATTTTTCAAGCTCCCGGCAACACTGGTAGGAACTGAGATAAGGTGAGTGAATATTCACAAAAAAAAAGATTCGAGAAAAAAAACTAAGGACAAATTGAAAAAAAAAATCAAGAAGTACACACATAAAAAATTTTAAGAATCGGAGAAGAAACACCGAAGATATAACAAAAAACCAAAAAAAGCACCATAGGGACCATTAAAAAAAAAAATTTTTGGAAAATGTCTTTTAAATGTCTAACGATTGAAGCGGTGTCAATATAGGTTAGTTTTTTTGATACGGTATATTGTACATGCTTTGATGGTAAAATACCACGCTGAAGACAGTCACTATATATGCAAATATAGACACTTATTAAAATACCATCAAAAAAACAGACACCCAACAATAGTTGGAAATAATTAAATTAGGGCGTGGCCTCACTATACTCCTCGCTATAAGCTAGTTTCTTTATTTTATAAAAAATTGCCAATAAAAGTCAATTTGTAATTTTTATTATTAAAATCAGAAATAAAATAATTAATTTATTGTTTCTCATTAATTCTGCCTTGCAAGGAAACTTAATTACTGGTTTAACTACAATAGTTTGAACCGATTTGGTAAAAATGTTAGGTTATGTTTTAAAAAAGACTATGCCTAACTTAACCCAAAACTTTATCATTTACACAGAAAAGTTAATAATCGGTAACAGGAAGTTGAAATCGAAAAAAGCCGATCAAAATCGAAAATAATTAACAGATATCAAAATAGCACCCTTAAAGCACGTATTTATTTGTTTAAATAAATGCAAAAATAAAAATAAGATTACTCTTTTAAGTCGATATTGAATTATTTCAAAACATAATATAAATACCAATTTAAATTCAATTTGAAGTAGATTCATTTTTGCAGTGTTGCTTCAAAATGACGGCTGTTGCTGCTTGTGTTTTTGTTGCTGTCTACAACTGCAGTTGTAGTATTTTACAGAAAACACTTTCATTATAATTATTATTGCAGAAAAGGCTTTTGCTGTTTATGCTGTTGTTGCTTTTGTTTTTCTGTTGTTTTTTTGTTCGCTGTTTTTGCTGCTGCTGCTGGTGCTGCTGCACATAATTTTACAGTAGAAATATGAAAAATAACTGAAATGTACAAAATAACAACAATAGCCGTAGCAGCAACACCCACAAAAGCAAAGTAAAATACTTTAAGCAGCCAGCAAAAACTCACTCACTCAACAACCGACAAAAACAACAAAAACAACACCACAATACAATGCCATACAACGCGTGGCGAAATACTGCTGCTAGTGGTAGTAGTTTTTGTTGATGTTGTTGTAATTTATTTGTTTTCATTTCCGTGTTTTTTTTGCTGCATTTGATGCAATTCTAGCTTAGCTTGATACGCAGTGCGATTTAACATTTCTGTTGCAAGTAGCTAAGGTTGCCTCTTATGGGTTGTTCCTACATAGAAGAATGCTGATGGTGGCTGATGGTGGCTGATGATGGGTTGCTTCTTTTCACTAGTTTGTCGCGCCATGTTGTTGTCGAAATGAAAACATTAAAATTTAATTGCGTTAATACAAGTGCATAAAATGTTAATGGAGTGAATGTAATCTGCGTGTTTGCTTGCTTGTTGAATTGGTGTGCGGGGGGAGAGGGGGGAGGTGTAAGTGCAAAAAATTAAAATAGTTAAAGCTGCTGCTTTGGTTATAGCAGGGAAATCAAAAGGGAGGCATAAATGTATGCAAAAAGGAATAAATAGCATGCCAGCAAAACTGATTTTAGAGCTCAGAATTTTTAAAGTTAACTTAAGGCCGGCAATACATGTAGAGGCATCCCGGAATCGAAATTTTGTTTTTCATTTTAAATGACTTAAAAACATCTCAAAAATATGTAAGAAAAATTTTATAAAGATATCTTAAATATTAAGAAAGTTATAAGCTTGAAAAGAGACCCGCGCGTGAATTCGATATAATATAAAAATCAAGTTACTACAGCTGCTTTTTTAACATATCATTTATTTTATATGCTCAAATCGCTATATTTGAGAAAGGCAATATTCCAAAGAATGTAAACAATAATTATTTTGTGTGTATATATTTTGATTTAATTAAGTTTATTATTTGTTCGTAATTTGTAGCGTATTATTTGTTTCGCATAACTTTAAAGTCGTTTTTCTCAAAACTACTATTTTCAAGACTGATCCCAACAATATCTGGATCCTAACAATATTTGGAAGTAAATTTTTTAATAAAAATTGAAATTGAATGAAATGAAATTGATTGATAGAGCCTTTTAAATCGTTTTATTCAAAATTGAAAACGAGAAATAGTAAAAAATTCAATTTTTTCTTTCCAAGTACGTATAAATTTTTAAAGAAGACTTTTTTTAAAAATCGGTCTCATTCACATTGGAGATATTTTCAATACGTTTTAAAATTTTAAAATTAATTAAAATTTCAGGTCAACCTAGCAGCCAGCAGAATGTCCGCAGTGCGAAAAGAGGTCTTTTATAACAACCGTTGTAGCCAGCGCCATCTTTGTTTTTAAAAAAGAAATATTTTTTTTTTAAATATAAATGTATATTTTAACAAATTTCAAAATTTTAAAACTTTAAACAATTTTTTTCTTAAAAAACCAAATATCGCTTTTTTTTACCCTCCTCTAATTGTATTGCGTTCCTTAATGTAGAAATACTAGTAAGCCTTTTGAATATTTAACCCTCATCGGTCCCACGTATCAATTTGATACAATTTTTGTCTTTCAAGTTGAATTAAAAAAAAAAACTGCCTAATGGAAAGAACCGGTTTTTGGGAAAATATCATGATTCTGCCTGTAGAATCAGGCTAATGAGTTTTTAATGTTCGGGCATTTCTGGTTTTACCTGAGACGAAATAGTTACGAATCGGTCCCTCGTATCAACTTGATACAATACATCTGTCGATGGTTATTGCAGTTGTTTGTTGGGTTAGGCTCGTTTTATTTCATTTTTTTGTTTTCAGTATGTTCTTGAACACACACGAGTGAAGATTGAATTGAATTTGTTTGAAGTGATAAGTGATTTTAGTGAATTTTGAAGTGATTTTTATCTGCCGCATACTTTCATTGCGTTATACATACATTCAATTGATTACAAAAAAATGGAAAAAAATCTACGTGAAAACCGTCAAAAAGACAAATATGATATGGATTCCGAATCTGGAAGTGAAGCAGAAAAATCTCCAGTAGAAAGTGACGATGATTTCACAATGGAGGAAGAATGCGTTGCAGTAGCGAATGGAGGAAGGATTGCTACTGCTTGCTGGTGTGTATCGTTCTTATGGTGAATGTGTTACACAACTCTGGAATGAGAAAACCGGTCGACCAATATTTCGAGACACAATGTCACTTAAAATGTTAAAAAAAAAAAACAAAAATGTATCAGATTTGACGATAAAGAAGAACATAATGCCAATACTGCTTCTGTCCGTGATAAATTGGCACCGATATGCACCATATATGAAAAATAGAACCATAATTTGCAAGTTGTATACATTCCAGGCAAAAATGTTACAGTAGATGAACAGCTAGTTCCATTTCGTGAACGCTGTCCGTTTCGACAATACATACCGTCGAAACCGGCTAAATACGGCATAAAGTTTTGGATTTTGGCCGATTCAGCTACCTGGTATGTTTACAACACGCTAATTTATGTTGGTCGCAATCGCAACGCCGCTCCAGAGCGCAATACTGGACGCCATGTGGTTTTGGATTTGGTAAATGGGCTGTCGGAGAGGAATATCACATGCGACAACTTCTTCACATCTTATAAACTGGCTGAAGAGTTACATAAACGCCGAATGACTATTCTGGGCACTATACGGAAAAATAGGACCGAAATTCCTTCAGTATTGTTGGATGTGAGGAAAAAACCTGTGTATTCGAGCGTTATTGTATATGACCACAAATTACAAGCCATTTTACTGTCGTATTTATAGATTTGTTACACTGCTCAGTACATGGCACAATGCCGTCGTTATAAGTGAAAATGTTGAGAAGAAACCGAATCTAATTCAGGATTTAACAAAACCAAGAGTGGCGTGGACACTATGGACCAGATGGTGGCTACCTACACCTGCAAAAGGAAGATAAATCGGTGGCCAATGGCAGTATTTTGCAACATGTTGGACGTGAGTGCATTGAATGCATATACAACGTATATTTCGCTATTTCCGGCTCGGAAAAACAACAAAACCAATAAAAATATGCGTCGTCGAATATTTATTGAGGAGCTTGGAATTGCTCTTGTGCAAAAACACATAGAAAAGCGGAAATCTCAGCCTCGAAGGCTCAATATTGAAGCAATACCGACGATTACCCATTTGCCAAAAACTACGAAACGCGGCCGTTGCTACATATATACATATAAAAACAATAAAAATTTGCATTCAAATCGTTGTGATAATTGTAAGAATTATGTTTGTAATGAGCATCATTATGATAATTGCGAAAAATGCGCTAATAACGGCACATAGCCAAAATAATAAGCATTTTTGACATTTTTCTCTTTCAAATTTTCATCACTTATAAATGTATTTTCTAAATTTAAATTTATGAAAACAATAAAATAGAACTACACAAATATAATACAATCAGTATTTTTAATTTTTAAAACGATTTTCTTAACTTGTTTTTTTTTTAATGTGTATCAAATTGATACAATGGGACCGATTCGATGCATTTCCTCGGGAACCGATGAGGGTTAAGCAAGCAGATATTTTCAAAAACCATTCAGTTTTTCAAAACTTTGGAATTTTTTGCAATAAACTGAAAACTTTCATCAAAATAACGGCCATATGCAAGAAAAGCTGCGTCGAACTATTGGCAGATGTTGTACTTCATTACTAACCTCAGAGTTTGTACTTTGGATTAGAAAATAAATATGAGCTATTTGCACAAAAGATTGCGTTCCCTTTTTAACTTAAAATGAAACCTCTTGTTTAAAAGATTCTTTAAATAAAACCTTCAATTTCATGCAACAATAACAGAATTCATTTTACTACAACGATATAATTATGTGCAAAATTTTAAGTTATTGCATTATTTTTATAGAATTTTGAGAGATTTTTCGTTTCCATATAGCCACTTTTTATGTGAGGTGGACATGATTTTCATTCTATTTTACCAAAATTTTAAGTCAGTATATTCACTTCTGTGGAATTTTTGGAGATTTCAATATTTTGATGACGTCACTTTGTATGGCAGGTAGGCGTAGTTTAAATTCGATTTAGTCAAATTTCATAGTGAGGGTTTGTATAAAATATCAAAGCTAATGTGCATTTTCTTTATTTTTTGTGGATTTTTAATACATTTTACCGTTTAGATAAAGTCACTTTGTGTGAAATCTAAGCTCGGCTTTCAATGTATTTGGCCATATACACAGTCAGTGTTCATTTTTAAAATCAAAGCAAAATTTCTTCAATTTTATGTTTTGATCGCCTTAAACGGGATGACTGAAATAAAATCACTTTCTATGCAAAGCAGGCATGATTTTCATATGATTTTGCTCATTTTCGAACTTGATATTTTTAAATAGATGGAATTTTAGCATTTCAGTTTGTATATTTCGAATTTCATTACGACAGCTTTGAAACTACTGCAGGCATCGTGATCACAGATGGACAGACGGGTAGACAAACGTCTAAATTGCCTCAGGTTTTTAAGGAAACAAAATATATGCTTTTCTATACTAGTCACGCCACTTTATGTGTGTTACAAACAGAGCGACAAAGTTAATATACCCCTTAAGCAAAACGCGTGAAACATTAAAATCACGTGAACACAGAAATTGCCTTAAATTACGCGTCGTATAAGTGTCATACACTAATGAATAAAATCAATCATACGCCATGATGACACCTCAGAATAAGTGCGAGTAATAAATTTTATTCTGTCACTAGGCGGCACGCAGCTTAAATATAACAAAGTCATAACTTCAAGCATTCTTGAAAGATGAAAGCAAAGCAAAAACAACAACAACTACTACTACTTGCCACCAACATAAGCCTGCTGCTGCTGTTGTAACATGCAGCATGTTTTTGCTGTGAGCTAGTGTGCAGTGCTGCTGCAATATTAATTCCAATGTCAATGATGTGTGACAAGTCTATGCAGATTCCACAAACACACATATACACACACATATTCATGCGTTTGTACACGCTGTGCTGCCATATGTAAAATATTACATTATTATCAACAACAAAATGCAAACAAAACGTTGCAAGATGAAATAAAATGAGTAGCAGCAAAATTAAATAACAAAAAAAAAAAAACATAGATAAAAAACGATGCAGTGAAGCGCAATCTGTGCATGTTAGAGCATCTATGTAGATACAATTTCATGTAAATGCATGAATGCATTCATGTGCGTGTGTGTGTGTGTGAACTTAACTCAACTAAAGTTGAGCAATCAACTGAAATCAACGACATCTACAACGACGATGACGACAACGACAACAATTGCTGCAACAAACGCGAGCAGCACAAAATTCATCCATCATTTATAAAGCATGCATATGTGAAGGAGTCCCTGCATGCACACACCTACACACACACACACACACACATGCAGTCTTTCAAAGTCAGCAGATTGAGAAATTTGTGTAAAGTGTAAATTAAGTGGGCTGAAATGGGCAACACGCTGCTTGCGTGCCTCGAAGCTTAAGGTTGGGCAGGTTGGGAAGGTTAGCCAATAGGTTAAAAGCTGTGCGTATTGCATGTTGCTGTGTCTTTACTGCTAGTGTTGATGTTGCAGTGGCAAAAGGGTTGCAATAAGTTTTGTTGATGTAAAAATGTTAATGAGTTACACAAAGAAATGAACTAAATACTTGTTTGCTTTTGCAGTTGTTGTTGTTGTTGTTAAATTATGTACACATACTAGCATGTGTAAATTAACTTACATATACACATTCAAACTTACAGAGATCCTTAACAGCTGTGCGCAATTTTTAGCAACAACAAAAAATATAACAACAACATTGCTACAACAGCTCAAATAGCAGCAACAGCAACATTTTGTTTTTGCTTGCTGTTACGTGACTTTGTTGTGACAAGAACCAGTTTAAATATTCCAATTTTGTTGTTGTCTTTATTGTTTTTCATGTTTTGATCTGTGGGTATGTGCGCTTGCATCTTTTTTTTTTTAAAGTACAATTTTATTATAACAGCTGCTATTTTCTTATGATTTAAATGCTCATTTTTTAAGAATTTGTGACAATATGCATTAATAACATAAAATTTTCCTTGGAAATAATTTTCATTAAAATTTATTTTGGCTCAAATAAGGGGGTTTGAAGCTTGTTCCATTCTATGTATTTAGCGTTGCTTAGCTTGACGCCCAAGTTATAATTTATTTTTTTTTTTTTTTTTTTCGGCTTTAAATAACTAAATAATCGGTTTTTATTCAAGACAACAAAATGGCCATTTCAGCCCTTGAAAGGACTTTGACCGAGCTTCTTATGATCAATTGTGTTGTGTGTTTGAACACAAATGATCAAGAACTGGACCTACCAGCCTTATGCTGACTCCGAACGGCTTATGTTATGCTCAGCAAGCTTTTCATGGCAGTGTTTTACTCTTTGAGATTTGCCATTGTCTGCAGAGAGATGACGGCCGAACAGAAAAATTAATTCAATTGAAAAAACTTTCTCTGCCAGATTGGGGACTCGTACCTGGGTTCTCTGACGTATGAGCCACACACTGTACCCACTACGCCACAGCCGCCAATATCTGACAGCTCAACTTTTTCTCAAAGATTGTTTTGCAATAAAATGATTGAATGATTGCATGCAAAACTGTTTGAAATAACCAAAAATAGAGACATCTAATGGTTGAAGTTTGTGCAACGTATGCGGTGGGAAGAAAAAAGGTCAATTCCATTTTCACGACAGAATTTCATTGTGTTGAGTCCACAGTGAGAACCATCAATAACCATCATTATTTTCCATCAATAAAAAAGGGGTAATTTTTGGTGCTTCGAATATGGTTTCCTATATGAATAAGAACATCTGAGAAAAAAATCTAAATTTATCCATCTGTTCTTTGGCATTAGATCCCATTAATACAAAAATGGTTGGAATATGATTGCCGACTGCATTGAAGATTCCTCCCATAGTAGCTAAACTGCCGCGCTCTTCAGAAGAAGCTTGAGAAACTTTACGTTTTAATATTTCTGCTATGGCCTGGAAAATTTAATTTTTTCCACATATCAACTAAGAACAATTAAGTGTTAACATACTTTACTTATGTTATACCTTTATGACATACTTATGTTATGTCACTGTACTTATAACAGTTTCATAAATATTCGGTCTGGAGCGAAGTTGTGCTTTTCCAAATTTGCAAAAACAAACAGCGACTGCTGCTTTTGGAAAATGCAAGTATTCGTGTAATACTAATCGAAATTACGATTCATGAAACGTTTTATCCAATCGACTTCATTTCATTTGTCTCTTTTCCAATTCTCTGGATGTTGACATCTTGATAATTAAAACAAAAAAAAAATAGTATTAAAATTCCTATCAGAATATTGATTTTAACATATGAATGTTCATAATAAAGAAATAAGTGGACGCGATATAGTGTTTATTACACGGTGTTTCAAATTTACATAGTACTGCAGGCCACAGTGGTCCGCGGCTTCGCCACGGACGTTTTTTGTTTATCAATTAAGAGCTTTAACACGTTTTTCGTACTCCAACAAAAACTTTTGAATGCCTTTCAAACGATCACCGTGTGACATCCGCCCTTAAGGCAATGCATGACAAAAAAAATAAAGAACATTCTTTATTTGATTTTGTTTTATTATACAGCTCAGCACTGCATTTATATGTATCTCTCTTTTCGCCTTGTGCGAGGCTCAACTGTTTTTTATGTTGTGCTGTGCTAGCTGTGCAGAAAAAGAGAAGAAAAACACAAACATATGAAAAGAAAACTATCAAGCAATTCGTGGCATCGGGTATGATCTTAAAAACTTAGCACTTTAACTAAATATACTAATTATTAAAATTTCGTAACGAAATTTCCCTATGCTGTGCTGTAGCACAAATAATACATTTTAAAATTTATTTCATAAAAATCGTTCTTTTGGAGTTTATCTGGAAACAAAAAATTGTACTTTAATTTTATATAATAGTACAGATTACTCCTAGTTATTTTGTAATATTATTACTTTATCTATTACACCACGTTATAAAATATTACTTTAAGTCAACTTAAAATTATTTACTATTTAAGGTTTTTCTAGTAATTATTACAGCACCCTGTCTTATACATGCAGTTACAAAACAGACCGACATACATGCATAAACGAAAATTTAAAATACCAACAAACTCGAGTCAAATGAAGAGACACACGAACCTGTATAATAAGAACCAGCAGCGAGCAACACAACTAGTAACGCATGCCAGTTATACAAACACACAAAGCTGTGTAGTGATGCAGATAGGCATTTATGTGTAGGCACACTAAAACAGTTCCCACAGGCAGTAAATATTATCATTCGTGTTCTTATGATTCACAAATGGTTTTAGAGTTCATATGGATAAATATGTGCCTGTTGGTCATATACATCAGCCTTTCGTTTAGGTAAGTACATAATGTGTTTAGCTTGTACTGAGTACGAGGTACGAATCAGATTCTGGTCTGTGCATCAAATTTGGCCTGCACTGACGAGTAGTCTGAGCTCTGAGCCTTTGATAAAATCACTTTTATATGTTTGACTCTTTGCAGTTAAAAAATCCTCTCTCGCCTACTTCTTTAACAACTTGCAGGATATTAAATTTCCTTTTATTCATTGAACAAAACTTAAATGCTGTTCTAACAGCAATAATATATTTAAGTTACTACAGAAAAGAAATGAGAAATTTAATATATAAGTTTTTTCTAAATTAAATATTTTGAATACAAATTTGTGACTTAGATCACAATAACTAAAAGTTAACTTTTTGTTTTAAATGTTTAAATAATGCAAAAATTGGGAAGAGATTTAAATTTTTACATATATAGGTCCTTTTGATAACATTAATTCGATATTCATGTGTTGTTGCTTGTATAATTCCATTGTTAGCCTCCAAATATGAAGTCTACGTGGTACTTTAATATCTCCATTGAAATGAATTAATGAAGTTAGTAAAGTTAGAGAATAAAATAATCAAACTAATAAAATTTTATATTTTTAACTTACAATCATTTATATTTTAATCAGAATTTATCATACGTAGCATTTACATACATTCAGGTTTCTCATTTTCCAAGGCACTTTCTCACAATTTTACAAAACATGCAACCCCCTGTTGAACAACGTATCTGTAGGATTTGCAATGGGTTGTTTCTTTGTATTTCTTTTGATTTTCACTTACATTTATTCTGATGATTTTTATATTGCATTCTAACTTAAGTTTAAATTCTTTATTCTTAAGATACTTCATGCTGTTTGTTGTGTTGCTTTTGTGTGTGTCAAAATCGGAAATACTTAAGCATATCTCAAGGTATTTCCTGTTTTTGTTTTTCAATGCTTTGAGAAGTTTTTTCCCCCACCTTTTTTTTCTCTTCAACACATGTTGTTTTTTTTTCTATATGTTATGCATGTGCGTTATACAGCCACCCTGTTTGGCACAACTGCTGCTGCATTTTTAAGCTTTACGGCTTGTTATGCAAAAGCTTCAACAAAAGCGTGCTTAAAACTTATCAAGTTGTTGACGCAAAAATGCAACAAAACAAAAACTTTTTAAGCAAATCGGAATTAGCAAGAGGAATAAAAAAGTACACGGGTTAAAAAAAGTAAAAAAGTATAAAAGTAAAAAGTACAAAAGTAGAAAAAGTTAAACAAGTAGATAGAGTTACAAAAAAAAAAGCTTAAAATCAAAAGCATTCAATGCAATGCACACAAAAAGTATTAAAACTGTGCAGGAACTTAGCAGGAAACCACAATAAAAACAGGAAACAGTCGCTTGATTTTACTTAAAGGTTTTTTGCACATTTGCACACCATGCTACAGTTTATTGAAAGTGTTTTCCATCAAAGCTTTGGAATTTACTCAATAATATTTGTTTCGCACATCGGATGCCCACCCATATATTTGTGCATATTTATTGAGGTGTTAAATTGTTTAATGACCCCAACTTCAACTTCAATGCATAATTAAGAGATTCATTGATGTAAGTTTTAACTAAATTAAGCATATCATTAGAGCGGTCAAAGCCATTCACTGGACTACATAGTACTGGTATATTTATAAAGAATGGAGCAAAAGGTACTCAAATGCTATTGATTGAATGCGTAATTTTTTTTTTTTGTTTAATCTTTGTGCTGAGTTGGTGTGGGTCATTCTTTTGAAGCCACCAATTAGAGCATTATATAAAATTTCTTGGCATGATACGTGCGCGTATGGTCGTGGCAAGAAATTCCTACACTTTCTATTGAATTTTTGTTAACGTGGCTATAGAGTTAGACACTTATGGGTTAATAAGCTCACTCGAGGTATTCTTTTTCTTATATACTTGAGTGTCTACATAAATATTTTAAAAATGTTCTCAAAATATTTTTAATGTATTTCAAAATATTTCTGCAATTATTTAAATAACGATGCTTATCATTTTGATATATGTCAAATATTTAAGATACGATTTTAATTGTTATTCTTATAAAAAGAAATAAATAATGAAAATTAATATAAAATTAATAAATAATTCTCATTCATAAGCTAACTAATGTTAAACTAATTAATAATACTCTAGTGATAACGCCCCGAAACTCGGGTATTCTCAACTACTTCGCTTTAATAACACTATGGAACAAATTCAGGTTAGCAGAAGTTAGGTCGATTCTGAGAGTGAGGGGTGAAAATAGAGGCTAAATTAGAAGACCCGTATGCGTTTGTTTATGTTAGTTCGAATTTTTTTTTAATCGTCCTTCGAACTTTGCAGTCAAATGCCGATTTTCAGCATATTGTTTAAATGGTTTTTTGGGTATAACTCGTCGACTAATTGATATTTTTTCAATCTGTAAAAGCCAAATTATTGCTAGAGACCTGTTCAACAATTAAAATTTTATTTTAAAAATTGATTTAGAAAATTTTTGTGGTGCTTCTGAAGCAAAATGTTGGAAAAATTAATTTTTTTCATGCTTTTTGAAAATATTTTCCACAAAACTAAGTCTTTTTGGCTTTCTGTTGGGTCTATAATATGCTCCTCAGTTTCTTTAATAAATTTCATTTAAATTAGAAGATGATACGGGCTTCTAATTTAGCCTCTATTTTCACCCCTCACTCTCAGAATCGACCTAATTTTTGCTAGCCTGAATTTGTTCCACAGTGTAATCACATTTTCTCTATCACCTTAGAGCGAATTTGTATCTTAAGTCTTTTTGCCATTTTTTTCAACTCTAAAAGCTCATATCTGCTCAACGCTATCTCCTATCAAAAAATAATATTTTGCTTACCTAGGGGTCAAAACCTTTTTAATGATATATCAAGAGTTGCTGTAGCGTTTTCAGCTTTCCTGGAATAAGGGGACCCATACCAGAATAAATATATATAAGATAACTCCTCCAATACGGAATGAACTTGATTGACCTCGACGCAGCACAAATCATGGTAGTAAGTAGCATCTCAATATTCTTAAGGCCACCCGGCTGTCCTCTGATCAAAAACACGCAACTCAATTGATCTCGGAAGGTACTTTTCCAGTGCGTTAGATATAAGCACGATCCGTGGTGCCAACATAAACAAGGATCATTATCTTGTCGCGTCTAAGATCCGTACAAGTCTGTGCTCAGCTAAGAAAGAGCGTCATTCTACACACAGAAAACTACACGTCGACAAGCTGCAATTGAAACGGACTGTCGAAGCCATCGCTACTCGACGGGCGAAAAAAATAGAGAGAGAGAGAAAAGCGCAAATGTGAGAAGATTGAGTTGTATGGCGACAAGAATGAGGTCTTAAAATTTTCTAAAAGATAAGACGCATGGTATAATAATCTAGGTAATTACAATTCTGACTGTTCTCTTTGTTCTGGCCGTAATTGTCAAAGTTCAAAACAAAGAAATAAGATTTGGTTAATCGTATTTTGTGAACCATATACTGGCGTTTCATTTGATATTAGCTGTCAGCGACTCTTAGCTAGATTATTCAACCATGATAAGACGCCTAATCGATGGGTTTAGGTCCGCAGCCTCTTCCTGCAGGGATGATAACAGGAATCTAGGGACAGATGTTCAGTGTATACTTACGCTATGGAGGGAGCATCTGTTCGCGGATTCTCTAGTCTTCGAAATGGTGAAACAGTCCAATAAGAAATCCCCTATACGCCACCATGTCCGAATTTGGTAAGCCTGTCAAATAAATCTGTCAATACAGGATGACACTGAGCAACACCAGTAGTGCAGTAAAAATCGGAAAGGACCTCTTCCTATCGTGCAATTTTTTTGAGATAGGTCAAAAATTAACCAAGTACGCAAAAAATAATGTCTTTTACGGGTGCTGATCAAAAAAAAAACGAAATAGTCCAAATATATGGAAAAAACTTAAGAGCGCCATAACTCCAAAATAAAGTTTAGGCCAAAAATAAGGTTTTTCGGGAGTAAAAAATTTATGGAAAAAACTTTAAAACGCTATAACTCCTAAACGAAGCGAAAAAAGCCAAATATAACGTTTTTTCAAGTTCTGCACTAAAAAATCCGAAATAGTCCAAATATGTATATGGAATAAGCCCCAAGTATTACAAGTATTTTATCAAAACACTAACTCAAAAATCAGACTTCAATGGGTACCAGGACATGTACAAATCCAAGGGACGAACATGCAAACCAAGCCGCTAAGCTTGCAAACAACACCCCGCTCATGGTAACCCCGAATTATAGTAGCATTGATATAAAGAATTTTTTAAAAGTGAGCCAACAGCTAAAAATATTCACCAATGGAATTCTTTCACAGCATGATACAAAGTATCAAACTGCAATAAAGCCAACAAACAAAACTATTAAAAACCCTCAAACATTGTTGCTTCCATGCCACTTAAACAGGACGTAGTAAAGGTCATACGGTTAAGATTAGGCCACACAGCTCTAACTAACCAGCATAATATAAATAAAAACTTCCCTCTGTTTTCATATTGCAACTCATCAAACATCAGTATTTCCCACATTCTAAACAACTGGCCTTACTCTGATAACCTTAAAGAGCAAATATTTTTAAATCTGAAGCCCGTATTGAAATCTGAAATGTATTATCATGTCCAACTGTTGACAATATCAACCTTATTATAAAATTACTTAAATGTTCAAATCTTTATCTTTATTAAGTCATTTTCTTCTCATTCTTTAAAGTATTCCTATAAATATTTTTATAAGCTTATAAATAAATATTATTATATGTCATTATAAATATTACATTAAATATATTCAAGATAAACATGCATAAATACTCATAAATTTGAATGAGCTGAAAGCCATCGATGGTATTGCTCAAAAATAAATTTAGCTTATAATTTTATAAATATAAGTTAATATTATAATAAATAAATAAGCTCCACCGGGCTCTGCACCAAAACTACACAAAAGTCAGGCCCGGAATTTTGCGCCTACACAAAAAGAAAAAAAAAAAGAAAGACCGTGCAACTAATAAAACATGAAATCTTCTATATATTTGGTTTATTGTGTAAACATTTGCTTAACCCTCCGATGAGTGACAGTTCTGAACTTCACGGCCGTGTGAAAAGGTCCCTACGGACCTTTTTTGTAAATCATGTTTTTTCATATAAAAAAATTTTTTTTTTTAATTTTTTTTTTGTTTTTATTGTTTATAACTAAATTCTACATACAAAAATAATTTTTTCAATTTTTTAATTTTTTTTTTTTTTTTTTTTGCTTGAATTTTCTTAAGACTATTATAAAAAAGTTTAAAAATTATTGTTGTTGAGCGTGTACTTCTTGTCCCCCGCCCTGTGCGCAAGTGTTGCAGCGATGTAAAAGTGTGCTATGTTCTCCGCAAACAGCGTTGCCGCAGCCGAAGCAGTGTGCCCGCGTTTTCCGCTGCCGCCCGTACTCAGAACGGCAAAGGCGACATGACGGTCTACTTGACCTAGCCGCAAACGACGGTGCATTGCCTTCCATCGGTCTTGGTAATACCTGAAATGAAAAGAAAAATAAAAAACAAATAAATATATATTCTATTCTTGAATTTGAAGATGTTTTTCTTACCCTGACATCGAATGCTTCCATCGCATTGCGTATCCTTGGATATGAGGTTATATGGTTGTTCAGGGCACGTTCTTCTATATTTGGTGTGGCCAATTGTTTCGTTAGCAGTAACAAGAACGACCGCCGTCTGTCACTCCTTTTTATAGGCTTCATTTCGTTGTAAATCGTAAAAGCAGCAAATGCAGCGACGTCCAGCATATTATAAAACATGGCCAACGGCCATCGTTGTGTTGCTCTTTTGCAGCTGTAAGTGCCTAGCATTTTATCCATGGTATCAACGCCGCATTTGTTGGCGTTGTAATCTAATATGGCATAGGGCTTCCGCTTCTCGGTTTGCTCGTCAACGAGGCAGGTGTAGTGCATTGTGGAGAGCACGTTCACCACTTTATTTTTTTTCGGCACGTATGAGCATAACGCTATATCCCCTTCGTTGAACCCAAATAATGTACTATTGATGGTGCGCTTCGGGTTCTTCTTGAACTCCTGTGGAATGAATGTTTTGTTGTAGCGCACTGTACCAACATATGCGGTCTTCCTCCTCAACAAAATACGCGCCAAGTCAAGAGTGGTAAAGAAATTATCCGCGTATATAGTACGGCCAGCATCTAAATATTTTCCCACAAGATCCAGCACTACGTTCTGCCCTTGGTTTATCTCCCGTTGTTGGTTTGGCAGTTTTCCAGAATATACCATTCCCTTCACAGGATAATAACTCTGTGAGTCGCATAACCACCATACTTTCAAACCATACTTAGCTGGCTTTGACGGAATATATTGTGTGAAGCGGGTGCGGCCTCTGTAAGGGGTTTGTTTTTACCATCATCCCAAATGTCTTTGAGTTTAGGTCTTTGTGTTCAGAACAAGTAAATTATGTGTTGAAACAATAAAAAAATTATTATGATGCCCAAAAACATGCATTTATTAGTGAAATTCAGTACAAGGTCCATACGGACCTATTCACACGTCCGCGTACTATTCTCACTAAAACCTCAAAAACTCCTAAAGTAATGATCCGATCGGCTTGATTTTTTTTTTCCAAAAGATGCGCAACAAAATACTCTTGGAATACAGAGTAACTTTGGGGGGGGTTGTAGTGGCCGAAGTAGGAGTAATTTCAGTTTGAAAAGGCAAAAAGGTCCCTAGGGACCTTCTCACTCATCGGAGGTTTAAATCAAAACCGCACTCCTTTTGCGGCATTTTGTTATAAATTGATTGAACATTTAAATTTATTTTTTAAATTTATTTCAATAAACATGTAAAACTGTTATATAATTTAATCTATTTTGTATCATTGTTGTCCTCAGTTACGTTTTTAGACGCCGAAGTACGAAAAAACTTCTTTCATTCGAACATGATGACCCTGGTATCGTCAGTAACAATTGCACAAGCCACACACAAATTCTAGGATGGGGTCTGGGGTCATTTGCTCATCGTTCTTTAGTCTTTCTTTGTCGAAGGCTTTATAGAAGTGTATAAAAATGTCGACATCGTCGAAGTCTCCAACAGCTAATCATTCTAATATTGTAATTAAAAAAAAAATAAGCCGAATCGTTTTCAAAGCGTCTTTTAAGCGATACTATTAAATTGTTGAAAACTTGGAAATACTGCTTTCTACAAAAATCTTTTGCTGTTTCGAATTGAGAACGTTCACTACCTTCTGGATCAAGGCGTTTCGGAAGTTGCGCTGACGCGGAGTTTATGGTTCGTCAAGTTCCAATTCATAAACATCTCGAACGTTTTTTTGTCATATAGCGTGAAACTTTGTGTAACGAGATCCACACAGAACGTCTTTTAAAGTTACTGCTTGAATCTTTTCCTGTGATTCTAGCACACAGAGACCAGAAATTTGTATTTTACAAGTACATGTTTAAAATTGCTTAGCGATCACATATATTAGTCATCATACTAACTAAAAAAACAAACTTAAACGACGTCAAAGAGTCAAAAAATCCTGACGCCTTGGCTGAGACCGAACTGTTGAAGTCTCTATCTACGATACAGCACGATCATAGAAAAGTTATCTTAATGCAGAGTAATAAACCCTGACAGCCCCCAAAGACTTTATTCTTGCTATACATCTACAAAATATTAATTAAAATTGTAAGATATAAATCTAAGGAAATGAGAAAAATCCCTTCTCTAAACCTAATATTGTTCGTTCATAAAATACGTTTGTTCGTTCGTTGAATTTCTAAGTTTTTTGCCGACATGCTCTCTGCTATTGGTTTCATTTCGCTATAGTAAGAGCACATGATCAGGCGTGCCGGGGAGTTACGTTCAAATTTTTTTTCTATTACGGCGGTCTTCTCATTCAAAACCCGTTTTTTGGACCCTTTTTAAAAAAATTCTTATTTGAAAACGCAAAGAATAATTGAAAACATTTTTATTTATTGTATTACAAAAGGTTCAAAGTAAATAAAAAAATTTTTTTTGCCTCGATACGTGGGCTGTTCAAAAAGTAATGAGACTTCAAAGTTGGTGGTGAAAAAAAAGGTGTCGTCACGGCGGCCACGATTCCGGGTCTCCGGAGCGTCTGAAATGAAAAAAAAACGGGGTTATAATCAGTATAGATGTAATTCTCGGGTGAACCTCAAGCTTAATTTTGTGATTTTTTTTGACAAAATGCGGCCATTCAAAAAAAAAATTTCAATTTCGGGTTTTTTTTTTTTGTAGTTTAGTGTAAAAAAAAAATAGTAAAAAATTTTTTAAAATTATGGTCGAGGTTCCCCCGAGAATGGTGACAATTCTGCGTCGATTCCATTTTGTTTCATGAAAATCGGTTCAGTTGAACTGGAGATATCATGGCCGCCAGTTCGAAAAACGTGGGTTCGAGATAAACGCGTTTAAAGTTTGAAGTAATTTTTTTGGGAAAAAAAAATAAAAAATCAAAAATGTTTAAATGCAGTTTTAAAGAGCTGACAATTTTTACTTACAAATATTAGTCGGCGATGCCAGCTCCATACAGGCCACCTTCCTCTTTTTCGTAGAAACTGCTTTCTGCTGCCCTCTCTGCTCTGCGAGCCGTTCTGCCAGCTTTTGATGATGCCGCAGCTCGAGTCTCTGATCGGTTCAATCTGTCTTCATTGCGAGATAGTGCGTATTCGTATGCGTTTTTGCCAATCGCAATACCCATCAAACCCATAACTTTAAGTATGGGTATAAAACCGTCGTTGAAGAGGCACGTTGCAATGAAATTGGCCACTTCGATGGTGCGTGCGCCTGAGTTGAACTCATTGAAGTTGAGTTTCAGATCCAAGGCATCTTTCAAGCAAATTATCTGCCGACAGCGCTTCGTAAGCTGGTTTTATTACCTCCATCACCTTCTTGTCCATCAGACCTTTCTTCACAAAAAAGGCTGTATCTTCTAAAGTATTTCGAATTTCTAAAAATCCTTTTAGGGGCATATTCACAACTACCCAAGCTATAAATAAATGCAAAAAAAAAGAGTTGAAAAAAAAAGTTGCTCAATGAGAAGACCCCCTTAAGGCCTCTTTTCAGCTCTTAAGTAATGAGTCAACTGAAATGTTCTATATATTTCTTGAATAAAAAAAGTAGTAAGTATTTTAGACAGCACACAAAAATAAAATAATTTTATTTGAATGAAATTTATAACACTTCGTTGGAAAATCAAGCTGCGGGGATATTTCTCTCTGTCCTGACTTCCAATCAGGGTTGGCTGGGACAAAAAACTGTTGCAGTTAAGCAATAGGATTAACCTTAACTAGCAGTGCCAGCTTTCCAGTCCGTATCAACGGGATACACTTGATACGAAGATTGAAATGTACTACGCTGCTCTGGCCTCCGGTGAATTTCGGTCTGCCCGTTAAAAAACTGTGTAAGTGTATACCTAACGAAACGTTCTTGCATTCTATATCCAGGTTCACTTATGAATACTCTCATTTCAAGATTGGGTAAAAATACAATTGACTTACGGGCGAGTTAAGTATTTTGGATGGGAAAAGATAGATACAAAGTTGCATATCCTTTTACCACAATACGACTTTGGTACTGCCTGGCAGTAGTTGCCCCGTCATCCTTCTATTACAAAGCCCGAAACGTGGTGCTAATGTTTCCTTATGAGCAATCGTCAGCTTGCTCATTTAAACCGAATATTTTTTGCTTATACTTTTCCTGTACTTGATTGGACTAAGAGCTCCACGTGAAGGACAACGTGGGTATACAGCAGTTAGTCATAGTAGAAATTAAATAGATATTTTGAGGTATGGCCTATAGCTTCATTGCCTATGTCTAAACTGGTTGACTTGCTGAATTTTTTTCTTTCGACCAAAATGAAATCAATATTTCGTCAAATATGCCGCTATAATTCTACTCCTCTCATCCAGCAAACCATTCCTTAAGCCCTTAAGAGTTTCTGAATAGGCATATGAAGGCATATTGTAACTTTTAAGTAATCAAATTTAATTGAAGAAACAATGTGAAGAGAATGTAACTGTTTCTTGTTACTGATTATTGCCTTTGTGTGATTTAAACCAAGGATTATATGTTATTATTGATTTTTACTGTTGCAATTTCTTGCACTTCTTGAGAGAGTCTTCAGTTGTGCATCGAAAAGTGTGGATCAAACGTCGCAAAGCCTTTACCAAGGCAATTTACGGTAACTTTATTAAAAATCCACTTACTTTATGCTTACCGAAGTGTTTCACTTGCCGCATAGTTTCCAATCTGTATCTTTTTTTATATATTTGCAATTATCTGTTATAAAATTCTGGATCTTTCCAGTGGAGTATGAATTAGTAAGAGGACGATTGAAAAGTTAATTTTGTGTATCTAAGTGATTTCATCATTTTTATTTTAAACATATCCCGAAAGTTTTAGCAAAACATCACATATTCTCGATCAAAACTTGCCTCAGACTGCAAAAACAACGTTTTCTATAATAAAGGTTATACAAGCACTTTGTTTCTCACATTATTTACTTTAAGAAACAATGTGACTTAGCATATATTTCTTGATATTCACAATGTTTCCGTGTTCGTTTTTCATCGAAAAAAAGTAGTATAAAACATTTTTTTCTTCAGAGCTGGATGACTTTTAAGTAATTTTCAAAAAAGAAAATTTCTTTGTGATTACTTTTCAGTTTTTTTATATGAAAATTATGCTTTACTTGAGAGCTGGAAACAGGCCTTTAAAAAGTAAAATTTTTTTTTTATTAATTATCTATTTTTATACCCCAACGCGTACTGCGTAAGGGGTATATTAACTTTGTCATTCCGTTTGTAACGCCAAGAAGGAGGCGTGGCAGGTATAGAAAAATATATATATTTTTGATCAGCATCATCTCCTGAGTCGATTTTCGTGTGTCCGTCTGTCTGTCCGTCTGTCGACACGATTGCAGCCGCAATTTTAAAGCTATCGCGATGAAATTCAAAATATATGTTTATTTTTAAAAAAGGAAGATCAAGTTCGAGAATGGGCCAAATTGGATTAAAACCACGCCTACCTCCCACACAAAGTGACTTTATATTAACGGTAAAATGTCTTTAAAATCCACAAAAATTAAGTCTTAATCCTGGTTATAAAATTTGGAAAAATCGGATGAAAACCACGCCTACCTCCCATACAAAGTGGCTTTATTTTAAACGTAAAATCTCGTAAAAATCTGCTCAAATTAAAGAAATGTCTTGAAATTTTGTATATAGGCTTTGATATATAATATAGACCATCACTATGATATTTGGCAAAGTCAAATTAAGACCACGTCTACCTGCCATACAAATTGGCTTTATTTTAAACTCTCTTAAAAATCCACAAAAATTTATGAAATGTCTTGAAATTTTGCACATTAGCTTTGATATATAATATGAACCCTCGATATGATATATGGCAAAATCGGATCAAAACCACGCTTAACTCCCATACAAAGTGACGTCATCAAAATAGGAAAACTTTCGTTAGTATTCAGCTAAAGACTTCGAATATACTTCAATATGGGCGCGGGGGGGTATTTTAGCTTCGGTACCCTTCCGAAGCTCCATCCTTACTAGTTCGATCATAAAATATGTATATCAAAATAATTTAAAAATGTCTTCGCTTCTCTCGTGAGTCCAACAACGCATTTTTACTTATTTTTCCATAAGATTCTAAACCATAGAAATTTAGAAGTTGACATGAAGCCCAGATCTTTCTTTCGGTTACGTAGCTTAAAGTTTTAAACAAAATGGAAACGAGGTCTAGACAACAAAAATAATTTATTAAAAATCTGGATTAAAAATTGGTTGTTATTCTACTTATTTTTATCCTATATAAAAATTACACTCTGAGTTGCCCATTTAATATCTAATATAATTCGAAGAGATATTTTTAATATCTAAAATTAATTTTATTCTTAGACCTTTCCTAAATTCTCAATATTTTCTATGGATTATTTATAATCTGTTCCTCTAAAAAAAATTTTTTGCAATTTATTTTTCCATCTTTAAGTACTTTTTATTAAAAAAAAAGAAGGCAGTACCCAACAGAATCTGCAACTAATAAAAACATTCAAAATGTCCCTAGCTCTGACGCAGCAGCAGCAGAGGAACCAGCAACATCAGCAGACAAAAGCGACTTAAGAGGCGCATAACTCAAAATGAATTATAACAACCAGACGCACATATACATACACACACACACACTTATGCTTGAATTGACAAACACACATGCCAGCAACACAAACAAAGAAATAAAATCACTTTTATACTACATGACATACAGCTTGGATTATGTTATACTTCAGCTGCAGCAGAAGTAGCAGCAGCAGCTGCATTCGTACTGCTTAAGACAGCAATGACGATGGCGACAGCGACAACGACGATAAGAACGACGAGGACAATCTGTAAGACTGTTGGAATGTCGTCATCATTGTCCTCATTGGCATGCACTCTAAGAATCCCGCAGTTATGCACCAGTTGGTGCATTTCAAAGTGCTTCACTTAGTGGAGCAACTCCAGCAGCAGAAGAGTTGCATGATATGCAGTCTTGTAAAGAAGTGCCGTTACTTGTATTATGCAGGCTTCACCATTTCGTAGATTTTGCTTTCTTTGATTCAAACATCTTTTGTTCGAATGCATATACAGTTAGTTTCGTCCTTTTGCCTTATGATTTCTCTTTGTTGCTCATATCAGCCGAATGGATAAATTATATAGTTTTGCGTACAATAACATGATATTGTGTTAGGGTTGAATTTGATTTTTTCTATAAACATAGTTTTTGTTGTCTTTCTGCTATGTTGCCTAGCTCAGTGTTTGTGTCAGTATTCTATATTTTATTGTAAGCCGCACAAGTGAGGTTTGCTGTACTAAAGTTGTCTATTTTTTTTTTTTTTGTTTTTGAATTTTATAAATGCAACTTTAAAAATTTAAAGTAAGCGCGTACTTTGTCGAATTTTGTTTCTGCCAAGACATAGACAAAAAGATTTTAAGTAGTGGTTCTTAAGATCAAATTTTTGGGTTGACTTATGTTATTATATTTATTAATAAGCTTTTTGTTATTAAATTAATGCAATTAAAAACTAAAAGATTTTAGTTTTTGATTATACTATCTACATCGGATGTTGTCAATATGAACAAGGCACCAAGGGATTTTTTCTTGAGGGACACTAAGAAAACATTTTGTAAACTGTAGCTTTTCTTAAATGATGATAGAGGGCGAAATAGTTTAAAAAGAACCCATGTGCACTATAACCCAGGATCTATTGTGCGTGACCTTATTTAGTTTTCTAAGGCTTTATATGAATTTAAGGACTATTTCACTATTTATAAAAAAGTGAATAAGATGGAAACTACAAACTGCTGGCCATTCACATAGACTGTGCTCTGGAGTTACTTAATATGTTTTGCTCCCATATGGTTAGCTTGAGTGAATTTTTTGATTTAACTCTACTGAGAATTAAAAATTTCTTTGCTTTACTCTGTTTATTGCAATTATTCCACTGAACACATTGCAATGAATATAATAATCAATAATAATCAATAATCGCATTTTGTATTAATGAATACATTAATGAATATAAACGATCAGATATGTATCAGAGACCTGCAGCGAATCGTTTTGTTACGATTCTAAATCACTCGTCAAAAACCGAGTGCGAGTGCGTGCGGTTGCGCACAACAACAACCAATTCCATGCGAAGCATTCTCATAACAGCGATGAGAGACGAGTGCCACTGCTTTCACTCATCGCTCATTACAAGAGACTGCTGAATTCTAAGCATATGATTCTAAGCAACCTCAATGACTCTAGAATCATTGAATGATTTACGTGCACTTCAGTATTGGCGTGCGTTTTCCATGTTTTTCTTTTTTTTTTTTTGTTTTGTGTTTTACGGGTTGATTATGATAAATAACCAGCTTCTAAGTTGGGGATCGCTAGTTTAAAGACTTAAATTGTAGCAAACTTACTTTATACTTGTATGCTGTCTATTATTTGTTCCTTGTTGTTCTTGTATTGTTTTTAATCAATTTTTCAACTCACTTTTTAACTTGCAATAATGAATTGCTGAGAACCTTTATGTTTAGGGATGCCATAATGAAAGCGGCAATCCAAAATAAATAGGATTGCCGCTTTTAAAAGCTGTAATAGTATATATTACTTCAATTTATTTTAATAGAATGTTAATTATAAATGTCATATAAATGTTGATTAAACCTGCCCTTTAAACCATTTTTTTTTTTTTGATAATATGTTAATATGTAAATCAATAATTTTTTTATCTATGTATTTATGTTTTAAGAACTTTTGAAGGAATTTATTACTATTATTTTTTTAATAATATTTAAAATGATTTTTATAGTTTTTCATTACTATTGAAACAATTTTATTTAATATTGTAATAATTCTTAAAAAATTTTTGAATAATATTTTCATAATTTTTCACTAATTTCTAACAATAATATTTGAAATATTTTTTTAATACTATTTTAAGACTTATTTTCATAAATTTGCCGAGTCCGCTAGTGTAATATGTATATAATAATAAATTTATATATTATATGTATAATAATAAAATATGTCAAAGATAACACTGCATGCAATTTCTCTAAATGACTCTAGAATCATAAGGAATGACTCTAGAATCATTAGAATCATTGAGCGGCATTCTTATGAGCGATGAGTGAAAGCGGCGGCACTCGTTGTTCGCAACCGCACGCACTCGCATTCGGTTTTTGATTTATGATTTATAGTCATTCGTTCGAATCATAGACTCGTTGCAGTTTTCTGATATGTATACACTAGGGCGGGTCGATTTAAAAATCGCTCAATGCTCTGTGAAAATCGTATTCTAGGGATCAAAATAAGAAACTTTGCCAAAGGAACCATACCTCTAAAACGAATTCTGATGTCCCCCAATTCGGGTCGAACTTTTGGGTAGGGGAAAATTTTGAAAAATCCCACTTTGACCCATTTAGAGTGCTCCAATCGAGTCCAAATGTATGACCGACCCCCACTAACTTTAGAGGCTTGACCCACCCATGCCAGTGGCACACCCCCTGGAATCCCCCTGTGGGGTTCCCCATACAAACATTTCAAAAAATCACCAGTTTTGGCACTTTACATAAAAAAATTCAACGAAATGGCTATGATTTTTCTTTATTTTTATTTATTTATTAATAATAATATTTATTATTTATTTATAATAATATCTATTTTTTCTCTTTTGAAATTTATTTAGTCAGAACATATGTAAATGAAAAAATTAATTTAAGTTAGTTATAGAAAAGAAACTAAAAAATTATTGTCTGAAGTCTTTTTTACTTTCAAGTCTGGGCAATTTCGCACGGCTCTCTAATGTCGTCGCCATAACAGCGCCTACATTTTCCGGTATAACCCGTTTGGAAACGCTAGCTAGCAATTGAACATGTCGTTGCGTTCCTTGTATGTGTGATGCAATTTTTGTATCATTAAGGGGGTCTTCTCATTGAGCAACTTTTTTTTTCAACTTTTTTTTGCATTTATTTATAGCTTGGGTAGTTGTGAATATGCCCCTAAAAGGATTTTTAGAAATTCGAAATACTTTAGAAGATACAGCCTTTTTTGTGAAGCAAGGTCTGATGGACAAGAAGGTGATGGAGGTAATAAAACCAGCTTACGAAGCGCTGTCGGCAGATAATTTGCTTGAAAGATGCCTTGGATCTGAAACTCAGAATTCCAATGAGTCCTACAATTCTGTTCTTTGGTCACTTTCGCCCAAACACATCAACCAGGCGCACGCACCATCGAAGTGGCCAATTTCATTGCAACGTGAAATTATAAAATTATGGGTTTGATGGGTATTGCGATTGGCAAAAACGCATACGAATACGCACTATCTCGCAATGAAGACAAATTGAACCGATCAGAGACTCGAGCTGCGGCATCATCAAAAGCTGGCAGAACGGCTCGCAGAGCAGAGAGGGCAGCAGAAAGCAGTTTCTACGAAAAAGAGGAAGGTGGCCTGTATGGAGCTGGCATCGCCGACTAATATTTGTAAGTAAAAATTGTCAGCTCTTTAAAACTGCATTTAAACATTTTTGATTTTTTTTTTTTTTTTCCCCAAAAAAATTACTTCAAACTTTAAACGCGTTTATCTCGAACCCACGTTTTTCGAACTGGCGGCCATGATATCTCCAGTTCAACTAAACCGATTTTCATGAAACAAAATGGAATCGACGCAGAATTGTCACCATTCTCGGGTGAACCTCGACCATAATTTTAAAAAATTTTTTACTATTTTTTTTTTACACTAAACTACAAAAAAAAAAACCCGAAATTATAATTTTTTTTTTGAATGGCCGCCATTTTGTCAAAAAAAATCACAAAATTAAGCTTGAGGTTCACCCGAGAATTACATCTATACTGATTATAACCCCGTTTTTTTTTTTCATTTCAGACGCTCCGGAGACCCGGAATCGTGGCCGCCGTGACGACACCTTTTTTTCACCACCAACTTTGAAGTCTCATTACTTTTTGAACAGCCCACGTATCGAGGCAAAACAAATTTTTTTATTTAGTCTGAACCTTTTGTAAAACAATAAATAAAAAAAGTTTTCAATTATTCGTTGCGTTTTCAAATAAGAATTTTTTTAAAAAGGGTCCAAAAAACGGGTTTTGAATGAGAAGACCTTAAACGGTGGATCATCTTGATTTAAATATTCTTTCAATGTATCGTACGGAATGCTTCGCGTGAATGGTGGTTCAAATACGTTATTTATGTCATTCATATTGATCATTTCCGTGTAACTTGTGCAATTAAACTTTATATCTGGTTTTTTATAAGCTCTAAGTTGCGTTGGGTCGTCAACATCTGTTCGATAGCGTAGAATTATGTTGATAGCACAGTCGCGCTTTTCCTTGCTATCATCAAACAACATTGATAACAAGATATTTTCCGAATGCGCATAATATGAATTATCTGTAATTACTTGATTGACAATTTTGCGTAAACGAGGTTCTAGAAATCGTGACCAACTAATGAAGTTGAAAAATAATGTACTGCCGTACACGACAGAGCTGTAATACTTGATATTGAAGTACATTGGCACATTATATTTCATTATAAATTCAACCAGAATTCTTAAATTTGCATCTGGACCTTCATTTCTTAAGTAGGTGCTATAAAAAAACTACACAAGTAAGTTTACGACATGCAGCTGTGTCTTGTGGTGCCTTAAAAAACGCACACAAGCAATTTTCCGATTTGCAATTGTGTCACAGTAATACCTTCATTTTTTAAAAGGGCTGAATAAATTTCTAAAGAGAAAAAAAACTCCAAAAAGAAAAAAAACATTTCGCTGATTTTTTCATGTAAATTGCCAAAACTGGCGATTTTTTGAAATGTTTGTATGGGGAACCCATAGGGGGTTCCAGGGGGTGTGCCACTGGCATGGGTGGGTCTGGCCTCCAAAGTTAGTGGGGGTCGGTCATACATTTGGACTCGATTGGAGCACTCTAAATGGGTCAAAGTGGGATTTTTCAAAATTTGCCCCTATCCAAAAGTTCGACCCAAATTGAGGGACATCAGAATTCGTTTTAGAGGTATGGTTCCTTCGGCAAAGTTTCTTATTTTGATCCCTAGAATACGATTTTCACAGAGCAATGGGCGATTTTTTTGCCTCCCCACAAATCGACCCGGCCTAGTATACACATTCAGTAATACAAAGTCTATTTATTTATGATATTATTTTAAAATATAATGAGATATTATTAATTATAAAATATATTAATTATAGCTATTAATATAATAAATAATAATATAATATAATAAAATTATAATTATAATAGAGAATATTTACTGAACACTCCGTACTTGTCCAGACCCTCCGCACTTGTACGATGTCCTGGTTAGTTTAGAAAGCACCACTTAAAAAAAATTCAAATAATTTTGATTAATTTTTTCCATTTCGGCTACATCAAACAAATCGCAGATTTTTAGTTTTTTTCATTTCACCATTCATACATTTCACATTGAAGTGTAATAGCAGTTGCACTGACCATCTCCGATTTGGCTCAAATTTTGTTCATATATTGGTTTATTATTTAGAAAACCAAGTCCGGAGTTTGAGTCTTTTCGCGGACCCACAGTCATGCGAATGCCAAAATAAAGTCTATTTTGAGACAACGTATCTCTGTCAATTGAAATAAAATTTTCTTAAGTAGGTTCTATTTTAAGGGAAAAATATAAATTTTTTGGAAAAATTTCTGTAAGTTGAGCCATTTCTAATTTGTATATCGGTAGATATTTTTTAGAAATACAAACGATACGATCAAAAAATGTAAATCAAACTTCCTATAAATTATCGGTTTGTTTTTCTTTTTTTTTTTTTTTTTTTGTCCCCACTAAAGAAACAACTTTATGTAAATTTTTTTACCTGATATCACAAAAAAAGAAAAATCTTAGCATCAATTTATGCCCAACTGCACCACACCCCCGTCTTGTCACACGTATCATATGATCTCTCCTGAGGCCAGGCGCTATTTAGCTTATAATTTATTATGTTTAAAATAAAGTTTTAAATTGTTAGCACCCAGCAAGCATCGATGACAACAACAATAACAATAACGGAAACGACAACAGCAACTTAAGCACTTTTAAGCCCACCCTATAGCAAATATTTAGCAAACTTTAGCCAGCAACAAAATTTTAAGTACTATCATCGAGCGAGAACGCGCTCTTAAACAAACGGTACGCTTGTCCGGCATTGAAAGCGATGGCACTGGCAGGGAGTTGGTGTGGAAATAATTTTTTAAGCTTATTTTCAAACTATCACCAACAGCAGCAGCAGCAGCGCATATTCACATCTTCTTTGCTCTTGTTGCTGAAATTTTTGTTATTTTGGAATTTTTTTCTTTTATTTATTTATTTGTTTTTTTTTTTTTTTTTTTTGTTTTCCTTCATACAGAATTGCCACATTTTAATACCATCCCCAGCCAATGCTTTTTCGTGTTTGACATTTTAATCGTCTTAATTTAAAGCAGTGTCGTTCACTTTTTTCCACACCCACAATCATACCCACTCATTTTTTGTTCTTCTTCATGTAGCATCTGTTTTTTGTGCAGGAACTGAAGGTGAATTTGTAGCAAATTTCACAAAATTTGTTTGCGCTTCCGGCGGAAATGCTCAAATGAGTGCCGAGTGCAGCACAATAGAGCCAATGAATTCACATCTAATACCATCATAAATTTTGCGGGTAAACACATTTTGCTGCAGCATATTTTCGATTTTTCACTTTTAATATTTGCACCCCTGTATTGCACACACACACACACAAAATTAACACCCACCCACCTGCTTAGCTCATTTTACATACTTTTGTATATGAAGAAGCGTCGCTGCAGGCTACGAAAATTTCACTAAGAGCGCAATATTTATGTTTTATGCTATCTAATTTTTGTTTTTTTTTTTTTCTATCTAATTGTCTGCGTCCTTTTTTAAAGCATTACCTGCTCCTACTGCTTACATACTTGTTTGCCCACATTCCACAGCACTTCTATTTTTACAGTGTCCTGGCAGCTCATATGTTGATCCGTTTAATATGCGAAATAAACAACTTGTTTAACTAGCTTTGTTTAGCTCGTGGTTGTTGTTATTGTTGTTCTCATTGTTTGTTTGTTGCTACTTTTTGCCCACAGCTGGTCAGCATTTAAAATCCTTGCATAAATTAACAGATTAGAATTGTTGAGATTTTTTACACTTATTGTTGGAATTGTTGTTGTTTTTGAGGTAAGCAATTTTTTCGAATATTCTTGATTCCTTGATAGCACGCTACTGCATTGCATCCCTTCCTCCTCCTCCTCCTCCTCCTCCTCCTCCTCCTCCTCCTCTTCCTCCTTCTCCACCTCCACACTGATCACCACATTGTTATACATATTCATCTGTTGTTACCATAGCCTGGTGCTAACTTTTGTTGTTGCTGTTGTAATTATAATATTGTTGTTTTCGTTTTTTTTTTTTATTTTGTTTTTTTGTTATTGCCATTGTATTTGTTTACATACACTTTGCATGTAGACTATAAATATTTACATTTTTTGCATTGTTGTTATTTGAAGCGAAAGTGCTTGAGGTGTAAAAAATATTGCAGATTTTGTTACACTTCCATGAAGATAATTAAAAAAGTAAAAAAAAAAAAAACAAATACTCTACACTCAGTGAACATGAACCGAACATAAGCCTTAAGGTATCAATTGTTTATTTGTGTTATTTTGAATATTGAATTTTCATTCGATAACAACACCCCACACATTTTGTTGTTATTTCACTGCTGGGTGTTTATTGATTACACTGTGCACCAAAAAATATTTCTTTTTGTGAGTAAGAAACCAACAACTGGTTTTAATTAGCTTATGACTCCTAATCACAAATCTGCTACCCAAATTTACGCATCACGTCAGGGTTTCGAGAAAATCGGGACTCAAGGTAAAATAATTTCATCAACAAAAATCTGTTTAAAGTGTCGTAACTATAGGTTATAGGACATTTTTTTGACCGAGGCAAAGATGTTTGTTATAAATAATCTAAAAACTTCTTTCGTACTTCAACCTACCCCCTCCCCCACTTTTTCCATCCTTATCCGCACATTTTTCAAATATCCTTTTTTTGAACAACACTTAATTCAGTAAACCATTGAGATATGTTATGTAATATTTTTGGAGAAAATCATCCCCATAAAAAAATAGATAGAGTCCGTGAACATCAAAATTACTCCTGACCTAACATATCTTAGCAATTTGATCCCAAATACCAATTTGAGTATGAAGTCATTTCTATTCTGTATACTTTTGAGATACTGACAAAGCATCCCAACAAACATAATGATTCACTAATGTTATCGTTTATGAATCGCATTCTCGAACATTTAATTCATTACCAAATTCATTTATAATATCGCGAGTGGGAAAAATTGCTCCTTTGTTAACAAATCGTCAAAACCGAAAAAAAAAAGAAATTCGTTAAAGAGTCGCCAAAACTGTAAAAGGCAATTCGATAACGAGTCTCCAAAACTAAAAAATTCAATACAATAACGAATCATCAAAATTAAAAAAAAAAAAAACTGAAATTTCAAAAACCTTGAAAATTTTGTAACGTCCGTTAGTCGTATGAGGGACAATATAACGTATGTAAGTTGAAAAATTTTTTGTTTTATATAAACAGCACTTTTATTTACAGTAATTTTAAAAGAACGACTCGTTTCCGAATTTGGGCAAAATATGCCCAATATGTCAATACGTGACATTTTTAATGTTTGTGGAACTACAGAACAAAATCAAAATTAACTTTAACTTTATGTAAACAAAATTAACAAAAAACTAGTTTTTGCGGTTTTTAATAACCAATGGAAGTTATAAATTATTATATTTACGGAAAACTCTAAGTGTTATAATTATTAACTTTCAATTTATTTCAAACTTACCACGTCAATAATTGAAACCACGACATCTGAGTGCTAGTCTAGCATCTAAACATGTGTGGCTAAATTTGCTTGACAATAAAAGCAAGAATTCGTGAACGTAGGTTCAAAACCTAACACGAACAAAAAAAAAATTTATTTTTATTATTTTTAAGGTTTTTTTAAATATTTGACTTTCCAAATGAAATTAATTTTATTTTTATTATTTTTTGGCTAATTTTCATACGAAACTTAAAAAAAAAAACAAGTATTTACTTAAAAGACGTATAAATGTTTGAACACAAATTATGGGAAAACTGGACCTACAAGCTGTATGTCGACTCCATAAGGCGTATGTTTTCAAGAAGCTATTCATGGTAGTCTTTACTCTCTGAGGTTTGCCATTGTCTGCAGAGAGGAGACGGCCGCGCAGAAAAATTTATTCAATTGAAAAAATTTTCTGTGCCAAATGGGATTCGAACCTGGCCTCTTTCGCATACAAGCCACGCACCTTAACCAGCATGTCACGGCCTCCACGTATAAATAACAGTGAAATAGAAAAAAGTTTTTTTAAAAAAGTATTTTTTTCATATTTAATTTCATATTAAAAAGTCAGCTCCGTTATGCACCTAGTATGAGATCTCGGATTCGCCATCGAAACAAATTTGCAAAAAAAGCAAATTAGCGAACAAATTCCGAAATATTTTCGGATAGACTATTTTCATATGAAAATCTTAAAAAATTTTTATAAGTGATATAACAAAGAAACGAAATAATTGAATAGAAGAAAAAAGTTTACAAAAATTATTTCATAAAAAGTATTTTAAAAAAATGTTTTTTTTAGAAAAGTTTTTTTTCATACAAAATTTAGAAAAACAAAATATTTGCTTAAATGACGTATTAACAACAGCAAGTTAATTAAAAAATATTTGTTTTAAAAAAATTTTTTGTATTAAAATGTCGACTTTATTATGCCTTCGCAACGAATTCGATAAAATCTAAATTAGCGAATCTGAAAATCTTTGAGCAGATTTTTCCAGAAATGCTTAACGAATTAAAAAGAACTTTTTTTAGTACTTTATTTTAACTTGCTGTTTCAACGATTATTTCTTTTTCCTAAATTTTGTATTAAAAAATACGTATTTTTTCCAAAAATTTTATCGATGAAACTGAAAAAAAAATTATTCGCAAAAAGTTGTTTTTTTGTTTAAATGGGGCTGAAAACAACTTTAATGGAAGTAAACAGTCATAATATAAATCGGTGCTTTCTTTAAATATCAAACCCACCTTTGATGAAGTCGGAATGAAACTAATCGAAAGCAATTCAAAAAACTATTCATAAGCGATTCGTTAACGAATCACCCCTGGCCACAATGTTTATTAGGATACTTCAAAAAAATTTTTGAATAATAGGAAATATATCTGCAAAGCCATTTTGGTGTGAGGGTCATTCGGCCTTACGAATACCCATGTGTAGTTGTATGTAGGAACTCAAATATAATTATTTCTTATATAAATACTAGTAGGCCATGGACGTTTCTTTTTATCAATAAAGAGCGTTAAGACGTTTTTTTTTTCCAACAAAAACTTTTATAAGCCATTCAAACAATCACCGTGTGACATCAGCTCTTAAGACAATACATGTCAAACGAAATAAAAAACATTTATTTAATTTGTTTTGTTTTGCAACTCATCACTGCATTTATATGTATCTCTCTTTTCGCCTTGCACGTGACTCATCTGTTTTCTATGTTGTGCTGTGCTAGCTGAGCAGAAGAAAAGAAAAGAGAAGAGAACAACATGGAGTTTATTGAAATTCTCTCAACAAAAACACGTGAAAAGAAGACGATCAAGCAATTTGTGACACCAGGGATGATTTCTTTAAAAACTTAACACTTTAATCAAATATACTTATTTTACCCAGTACTTTTGGGCTTTACCTGAAAACAAGAATGTGCACTTCAATTTTATATAATTGTATTGATATAGTTCCATTCATAATGAGAACAAAAATACCTTAAGATCCACACAATTTGACCTCTAGATATTGTGAAAACTATGAGAGGTCCTTTTGGAGCTATTTTTGACTTAACCATTTAGAGTAATGTGTCGTCCAAGCCAAAACACATATGGAATATATTTTGATGAAAAATCATTAACCATTTAGTTTTTTAAAATAAGCATCAGTTATTTTTGTGGCGGAGCTTTGAATATGCAATTTTTATGTGCTTCAAAATGACCTTCAAATGATTTGTGCAATTCCTAGAGATCAAATTTGTTTGGGACTTTAGATATTTTTGTTCTCATTAGGAATGAAACTTTCAGAAAATAAACGATCACTGAAGAAAAACAGAACCTTAATTTTCCTTATATATTTTTGAACTGGTCTTATACTTATATTAGAATACTTAATAAGTATTACTTATACATATTTCTAAAGTAAGTAGTATACGATTCAGTATATATTTAAACGCCATATTTATTAGCAATAAACAGCCATATTCTCGTGAGTTGACAAAGTAAATTTGTATAGAATTGCAAAGATTTCTTAATCTAAAATGAATTCGAAAGCTCTTTATTTGGCAAAATTGTAAACACCAGAAAAGGTCTTGAGAGCAAATAATTTAATACAAGACGTAAACAGCATCCACAAGAAAAGGTATTCATGGTTCAGTTCTTCGCGGATGAGAGGTGAACAAGTTAGACTGCTTATAAGAATTTCTTCACATATTCAACGTATCGAAAAAGTAGACATTTGTGAACACACAATATTATTGATGCAGCATTCATTTGAATTAACACAAGAAAAAAAAAATTGAAATGGCCATTTCAGCCCTTGAAAAAGACTTTGACCGAGCTTCTTATGATCAATTGTGTTGTGTGTGATGTGAAATGTTTGCACACAAATGATCGAGAGAACTGGACCTACATGTTTTACGCCGACTCCGAACGGCTTATCAAGAAGCTTTTCATGGCAGTATTTACTCTCTGAGGTTTGCCATTGTCTGCAGAGAGGTAAGTGCCGAACCGAAAAATTAATTCAATTGAAAAAAGTTTCTGTGTCGGATGCAGGATTCGAACCTGGGCTCTCTGGCATAAGAGTCACACACTCTACCCACTACGCCACGGCCGTCACATATAACACTTATTAACACTATATTCACTCAAAAACGATTACAGCAAACGAGTTTAGTCTTTTTTCACTTTTATACATTTTCCATGTTTCCACCATTTTTTCCTTGTTTCTCAATCGATTTTAATAATTTCTTTAATGAATTAGATTAGGGAGAAGAAGTGCACGGAATATTTCTTATATAAATCTACCTGTTTTCAACAGGTGCAAGGATTTATATGTATTTCACCCATTGTGGGTTCATATGTACGTAGAAGATCCGCACAAAAAGAAGAGAAAAAAAAACGTTCGGCAATGTTTCATTAGATTTTTTTCCTTTTTTTGTTTTTTTGCACTGTGGTATAGGTTTGGTTACGTTCGCACATGAGCAAAGAAAGAGAAAAAAAAACAAACCAAGAATTTAAACTGAGACGAACGCATTTACACACAAACGAACACACAAAGAAAGTTCCATATAAACATTGAAGATCGGCACAAAGTGAAGAGAAAGAAAGCTCGCTACTTGATGCAACAAAAATTATTTTTCTACTTTCAATTTGCCGCTTACATTGTGTTTTTTTCTAAAAGAGAGAACTGGTGACGAATTCATTATGAAAGTTAAAGTGATGCCCATTTTTTATGAAAAAACATATGTTTCTGACAAAACATTAATTTTGTGTCGAATTTTATATCAATGCAATTAAAATTTCAAATTTAATTTAAATAAAATGCGTTGTGAAGCCGAAATTTTCTGGAAAATTTATTGCTACCAATCCAGAAGACTATAAAACCTTAACATAAACAACAGTTCAGAATGCATGCACGCCAATTATTTTTTAATATTTGCTTTACGAAATAAATCAAAATGATTCTTGAGTCACTTCAATGCATTTTAATTTCATTTATTGTGAAACCCAAAAGTATTTCTCAATTTAATGCTTTTTAACTTTGACAAACGTTTTTCAATAAAATAAAAAAAAAACAAACCAAAAATCGGTTTTTATACGGTCGAATTTCGACCAAAGGCGATACAAGTATAAATAATAATATTTTCCAAATTACACAATGCTTTTCCTATATATTGATATTTTTTTAAAAAAATATAAATTATGTTGACATAAAAACTACAAAAAAAGTGGTGTATATTACATTTTCTAATATCGTCATGCTAAAGAAGGAAAACTGCAGTATATAATTTCTTACTTTTTCTTTATATTTTAGTGTAAAGAGTAAATTTAATTTTGGAATCAGTTAAAAATTATTAAAACATTACATCATTAAAAATATTCTTATTTATCAAGAAAATTATATCAAAGTATGATAGAATTTTTGTGATAAGTGATAATGTGAAAACAAATGCAATACAAATGCAATAGAAAACAGCTTTCACCACATTGTGAAAACATTTTTAATTGTCAGAAGTCAGCAAGAAAGGGTTGATAAGAATGGTTGAAAAATTCTTAAACATTTTTCCTTGACAATATGTAATCAACCAATTGCGAGAATAGGGCTGTTAGTCTGTACATGGATTGGTTTTCTTTAAAAATAGGGAATGTTGTAGGAATTGATATTGTTACAAAAAAATATGTTGAAGGTGATGGTTGGGTAGAGGACACAAATAAAAAAAAAATCAACTTAGTAGAACTCTTAGATGGAAATGGTCGCCTTATATGTAGAAAAAATGAATATAAAAATGCACCCACTAGAATGATAGTTTATCTCGAATGTGTTTCAGCCCTATACAACTCAAGTATTTTTGAGTTGTCCCAAAGAGCGACAAAAATTTTTATTTTAGTATTTTAGGTATTTTTGGACCGATCATGAAGTATACTGCACTTCATGATCAGACTAGAAAAAAATTGTACAAAGGTTAGAGGATTACTTTTACTCTATTTATTCATTTATTTAATTTCATCTTCATCAAACAGAGTATAAATATCTCTAACTGATTACTTAAATACACTAAATAACTTAAGTGAATTTTTCAATTAGATACAAATTAAAGTTATTCTCTAGAGTTATAATATATACTGTTAAAATATAAAAGCAAAGCATTTTTAAACACACCTCTACTTAAACCAAGATTAAAATCTATATCTTGGCACACAGAGTTAGCCAGTCTTAAGCAACGCGTTATAGGTTCATTCATGCTGTAATTAACTCTATGAAAAGGTTCATAAAATAAATTTTGAGCCCTTAGAACACGAGAAGGTATGTGAAAAGAAATTTGATAAAGTAGAAAAGAACAATTAATATCAAAGCAAATTATATCTCTCACAAACATAATAGCAAAATATTTTCGCCGGATGACTAAAGATTGTATTCCCAGAAGGAACCTTCTAGCTCTATATTCAGGCATATCAATATTCCATCTCAAGCGACTTATTGCGAATCTCGTAAAACGTCTCTGAATTTTCTCGATTCTGTTAGATACACATGCATAAAAGGGATCCCATATTATGCAACAATATTCTAAAATAGACCTAACAAAGGCAAAATATAAAGCTTTAAGAGAAGAATGATCGCAAAGGTCTTTAGAGTTCCTGATTATAAAACCTAACATACCATTGGCCTTTGCAACAATATAGTCAATGTGACTTGAAAATGTGAGTTTGATATCAAAAATTACACCAAGATCTTTTTTCTCGGTTATTCTTAACAAAGTCGTATTTCCCAGCTTATACGGGTAAAATGTAGGAGAATTAATTCGGCAAAATGTCCTGCTTTGGCATTTAGATAAATTGAGGGGCAATAAATTGCTACTGCACCAAGAAGATAGTTGGGACAGATTCCTCTCCATATTTATACTATCATTTGTATCTTTTATACCAGAAAAAATTTTTATGTCATCGGCGTACATTAAACATTGAGAAAAAGTCACCATTTTGGGAATGTCGTTTATAAATAATAAAAACAGAAGTGGTCCCAGGTGGCTACCCTGCGGGACACCAGAAGAGACCATTATCGCATTAGATAGGTAATTATTTATACGAACAAATTGAGTACGACCAATAAGGTATGATTTGAACCACTTAAGTAAATTAGAGTGAAATCCAATGAAATTGAGTTTTTTTAACGTTTTTTTTTGTAAGTCATGATGAACACTGTCAAATGCTTTTGAAAAGTCCGTGAATATAACGTCACATTGATGTCCATTCTCAAAACAGTTTAAGATATATTTTGTAAATATTGCTAAATTTGTAGTTGTTGACCTTCCCTGAAAGAAGCCATGCTGAAACGGTGATATTAACTCCTTCACTAAGAAAGTAAGTCTGTTGTAGACTAATTTTTCAAAAAGTTTCGGAATGGTAGATATTTTACAAATTGGGCGATAGTTAGTGACCTCATTCTTTGAACCAGATTTATGAATCGGTATAATAAAGGTGGTTTTCCAACTATCTAAAAATTTGCCTTCCTTAAGTGACTGATTGAAGATCATCATAAGAGGTAAGGCTAACGAGTCAGCGCAATTTTTTAAGAGTATGGGTGGAAATCCGTCTATCCCAGACTGTTTATCCTGATTCAATTGTTTTAAGACTTCGGAAACTTCTAGTAAGCTAAGATTTAGGCTACCTATTAATAAAGGTGAATTTACAGATGAGTAAGCGTAAGTATCTGGGATAAAATGTGTCTAATTATAGACCAATTTCCAAGCTATCAAATGTCTCAAAACTTTTTGAAAGCATTGTCAAAGATAAGCTCTATTTTACCTTTAAACGTTTTATCTGTTCTCAACAACATGGCTTTGTTTCCGGGAAGTCTACTGTAACTAATCTAGCTGTTTTTTCGGAGTTCTGCATTTCTTCTGTTGCCCTGGGCAATAAAGTTGATGTTCTTTATACGGACTTCACAAAAGCCTTTGATAAAGTTCCACATAATTTACTAGTGGCCAAGCTGGCTAAAATGGGATGCCACTCATTTTTTCTAGAATGGATTAAATCATACTTGAGCTCTCGCTCTTGTTTTGTTTCTATAAACAATGTAAATTCCGCAAAATTTATTGCATCGTCTGGTGTTCCGCAAGGAAGTATACTTGGCCCTCTATTTTTTATTCTTTATATTAACGACATTTGTAATTGCTTTAGATCTTCACAATTTTTAATTTATGCGGATGACCTCAAAATTTTTAAGGAAATATATGGCCCGGTTGATATCACAGCGTTACAGTCAGACCTGGATAATGTTTTTAATTGGTGCAGTATTAATGGTTTACCAATAAACATAAAGAAATGTTTTCACATGTCCTATTTTAAGGTTTCTAATGTTATTACTTCCAGTTATTCTCTGGGTGAGTCACTATTACAGTCAGTAAATACTATTCGGGACTTGGGAGTTATCTTTGACTCAAAGCTAACATTCATTGACCATCTAAATTTTATAATTCCTAAAGCGTACTCTTTGCTTGCGTTTATACGAAGAAATAGTTCTGAGTTTGAGGATCCACACACTTTCAAATGTCTTTACAATTCGTTTGTAAGATCTAGGTTAGAATATGCAGCAATAATTTGGAACCCGTTTTATGCCACGCACTCTTTTCGATTGGAAAGGATTCAAAAATCTTTTTCTAAAATTGCATTGCGACCTTTATTTGTTGACTTTATGCCCTCGTATAATGCAAGATGCTTGCTTTTGGGTCTTAAAACTCTAGAAACAAGAAGGAAGATTAGTTCTTTAGTCTTCATATATGATATTTTAGTCGGAAATATTGATTGTTCATCCCTGCTTGAACAAATTATGTTTAATGTACCTTCAAGGCAGCTGCGACGTTTTAAAATATTTTTTATTAAACAATTTAGAACTAATTATGCTAAAAATGAGCCTATTACAAGGGCATTGTCTTTATATAATGATTTATCATTAAATAATTTTTTTGAATTTGCTGTTTCTAAAGAAGTTTTTAAAAAGTATATTAATAGTTTATTCTTACTTTAGCCTAATTGTTATTTTAAATAGTCTCTAGTCTGTAAGGAAATTGTTCCAATGACTGAATAAAATGAATAATATCAGATGAAATATAAAATGATTTGAAAAATTCTGCGAAAAGATTGCAAATAGAAAGGGGGTTGGATGTTGTACTACCCTTATAATTTATGGTATTTGGAATACCCGTTGACTTTTTTCTGCTGTTAATAAAATGCCAAAAACTTTTGCTGTTATTTTTGAGCTGGCGTTCAATCTGAAAGATATAATTTTTGTATAAGAATTTATTTAAAAAATCAAATTTTCTTTGAAGAGTTCGATAGTTATTAAGAAGAATTGAATTGTTATCAGATTTCCTATAGAGTTTATATGCTTTATTCTTCTTATTATTTATATTACTTAGTTCTTTATTGAACCATATTGGTTTTGAAGAATTCCTTAATGAAACTTTAGGAATATATAGATGGAGAGCTTCATTAAGCTTGTTCAAAAAAAAGTTATAATTAACTAAAAGATTATTATTATTGCTTAAGACTGACAACCAATCGACTGCGCTCAAGAGATTTGAAATCCTAAGAAAATCGCCTTTAGCAAAATCAAAACTAAGACTATTTTCATTTACTGGTTTCATATAATTATAGAACTTAACACTTAGGCATAATGCATTGTGATGATTTGAGTTAGGCAAGGATGGAGAGCTTAGGCAGTTGACATCCTCATTCAATTCACTGTCAACGAAAACCAGATCCAGAGTGCGATTTAAACTATTTTGAATACCATTAATTTGGCGAAGATTAAATTCTGCCAGATTGTCAATTTCAAGAAATTCTAGAAATTTCTAGAAATATTCAGTAGTTTCAAATTTGTCTTTAGTTATATACAATTATGATATGATTCCAGTTAGTTTTAACGCTCAGGGCTATCAAGCATTGATATGACAAAAGGCAGAGGAAATCTGCAAAAATAAACCAAATCATTGCAGAATATTTTTGCATAATTTTGCATAAACTTTACCTGGAACTTCAATTATTTGCTCGGAACTTGCATAATCTTTAATAAGTTAAAAAACAAAGAAGTTATAATGGTTCTAACATTTGAACTAAATGATCTCAAAACTAAAAACTCTTACTTTTCTTTACGAAAATCCTCCTTTGACTACGGGTCTTATCAGAGCACAAAAAATTTCTCAAAAATAATGTCTCATACGATAATACATAATTTTCGAAATGTTTTCAATATTAATAGTATGTTTTGATTTACAAGAAATGTTTTTAACAAATCCTTCAACATATTTTGACAGGCTCTCGAATATCAAAATAAAAAATTTGTACAAAACTGTGGTCTAAATGCTACACTTCAGCATAATTGGGCTGAAACTGATAGAAAACCGCTGAAGCAAAACTTGTAAATAGCATTTAAACTGTTTTTAGCTAGTGAAAACTTCAACAGTTTAACTCTTCACACACATACACAAACACACAGAGCCACACAGCCAAACTCAAACATGTAAAACCTTTCATTATGAAAGAAAAACACATAAAATTCAATCAAGCAAAAAACCAAAACATTTTTCAAATTTTAAATTCAAGTTCCAAAATAAAATGATGACGCTGACGTCGACGACGAGTCCAATTTTATTTTTGTACCACTTTCACGCTCATAACTCAAAAACTTGGTGTAAAACTTTCGCCTATGATTTTCACTGTTTTTACTTGTTCTTGTTTTTGTTTTTATGATTTTTTTTTTTTTAGGTTGCAATGCATGCATATGAGTCTCTGGATGTCTGTCTGTCTGTCTGTTTGTTTGTTTGTTTGTTTGTCAGTGTGTATGTGTGAGAAATTTTGACAGCAGCAGCAGAACATATAAAAGACCATAAAACAAAAGTTTTGGAAAACTTTACGAAACACCCACCCTCGCCTCGGCAGACGCCATTGCAGCCTGCCATACACTGTAAAGTGGCTCTAAATTGTGGCTGAGAGGATTGCGAATCCCATGTGTGGTTGTATATGCCTGTGTTAGTGTGTGTTGGCGGTTTGTGGCTTCCACTAAAACTGACACACACTTGCATGCAGAACTTTTTGAAAAGTTTTTGTGTTTTTTCTTCATTTTTTTTTTTTTTCTGTAATATTTTGCAAAAATATCGCTGTTTGCACTTTGCTGATGCCTACTAACATGCTAAGCAGTAAAGAAAAAAATATAACAGCTTCACAAAAACAGCAAGAACTAAAATCACACCAAGTCATAATTTTTCACTCATGAATTATGAATATATGACTTTATATATATATTTTTTTTTTGTCTAACAACAACTTTTATGATTGTAAAATTAACTCTCAATGTCGAATTCAGTTACAGCGGCAGTATTAGCATCACAGTGCTTCCGTTTGGCGCTGCTGTAGAGCTTACGCACACATAAATCACTGTCAAACACGCCTTATCAAACACACATACAAAAGCGCACATGTATATTTTAATAAAAAACTTTGCGATGTTACATTAATTAACTCAATTTTTAAGAAAAACAAAAACAATTTAAAATAACATTATCTGCAAACAAACCAACTTTTGTAATGTTTGTGTGTGCTTAAGTAGATTTTAGCATACGCTTTCTTTGTCTTATACATTTGTTTAGAAATAACATTAAGGCATACCCATAGCCAAAGTTGGTGGGGAGTCTGTTTTCGGTATTCAAGCCCCCCAAAAGGCCCAAAATGTAAAAAGTGCGTAAAGAATGTTTACAATAAAATCATACCCAAACAAACTATTTAATTATTAAGAGAAAGCTTTCAAGTGTCTTAGAATAAACTTTAAGATATCATTATTACAGGCAGTACTCTATTATTTCTAATTTAAAAGTAGAAAAGTCGTTTGGCCAAGAATAGTTTTTAGCGTTTATCTCAAAACAAGCTAGGATGAAAAATGTCAATTTAACCTTTAAAAGCCCACAGTTATTATATCATATTTAACTACATAATACTCAAAAAATATCTGCGTAAATACACTCGAGAATCTTTTTATCTAAAGATAAAAGCCTACGTTCCAAATTGTAAATATTTAAAAATGTAAGGATTGTTTAAAACTAACCACACATAATTTATTTTAATCTTGCAACCCTAAATTTGTAATTAACTCAAGAAAAACCTGAAATAATTTTCACAATTCTGTTCTTAATAAAACAATTTATGTACAGATAATAGCAATCAGATTTTTTACCAAATTTGATACCACGAAAACTTCTTGATAAGAAGATTACTCAGTAGGCATTTTAAGGGAGTATTCCTGGTTGGCAAAATTTTTTTGTCGATTTTTTTTTTTTTTTTTTTGCATATTCTTATAGCTTGGATATTTGAGAATATCGTCCTAAAAGGGTTTTTTGAAAATCGAAATACTTTAGCCAAAATGCGATTTGCTTAATTTGGCTACTTTTTGAATGCAACGGTTTGAAGCAACCATCGAATTTCGCATTTTATAAATAAATGAATACACATTTTAGAGCTTAGGTATTCGAATGTTGACAGCGTTTAGATCACTTTGAATTTAGTTATAAACGCGCGCGCATACAGTTTTGAAAAGTACAGTTTTGATAAAAATTTTTGTTTTTGCTAAAGGCAATGGATAGAAAAAGTAATAGAAATAAAAATAAAACAAACACTGGAAGCAATCGAAAAACTCGTCACTTGAAACGCCAGTTTTGTGGTAACCAACACGAAAGAGATGAGGACACCGAATTCACAAGTACATCGGCAAAAAAATTTTAAAATAATGAAAACGAAGACATAAGCATTGACAACAAAACGGAGAATTGCATTTTGGAGTTTAATACAGTTTTTTTTGGCGATTGCTAATCTGGTGATATGCCAAAATTGAAGAAAAAATCGAGTTTAAAAAAGCATCGCCGTATGGAATTGGCTTCAAAATTGGTGTTCACTGCGCTTGCCCGACCACTACATACATTTTTTCGTCGTCTTTGGTTGGCAAATCATATTTGATGAGCCGGCTCTTGATTTTTGCCATGAGGCTTTTAGGCATTGGGCCAAAAGGCATTAACACGTTTTGTGGCCTCATGGATATCGGCAGAGGTGTGGGTAACTCGTTATACTACACTGCCCTGGAGAACTTTCATACAGCTGCAAGCGTGATCTATGGATACACTCTTTCAAAAGCCGCGAAAGAAGAGAAAGATGCCATGCCAAGATGCCACAGCCGATCTACAGTGCGACCCAACAATGTTGGTCAACCCGTGGTCAACCCGTATCAGGTGATGGCACTTGGAAAAAACGTGGCTTTTCTTCACTATACGGTGCTACAACGTTGATCGGCAAATACATTAAAAAATAGTCGACTCTGTTGTAAAGTCCAGCGTATGCAACAGTTGCAAGTATTGGGAAGCTAAGAAAGAAGAAGACCCACTGGCATATGAAATTTGGATTGAAGACCACGAAGAGGAATGCCGTGGCAACCATCAAGGAAGCTCTGGGAAGATGGAGATGGATGCGATAAAGGAAATTTTCGCCATATCAGTCCAAAAGCATGGCGTAAAATACTGTAAGTTTATCGGCGATGGCAACTCAAAAACATTCAAAGCTATTATAGACGACGATCCGTACGATGGCAACCCAATCGTCGAAAAAGAGAATGTATATCGCACGTGAAAAAAAGAATGGGCACCAGACTCCGCACGGCCAAAAAAGAGAACAGAGGCATTGGCGACAAGGGTGCAGGCAAACTCACAGATAAAGTCATCTCTGAACTAACAACATATTATGGCCTCGCTATTCGTCGTCATCCAGAGTCGGTTGCTGGCATGAAGAAGGCTATTTTGGCAACGTTTTTGCACAAAATCTCGACTGATGAAGCTCCACAGCACCAAAACTGTCCAACCGGTGAGTCTAGCTGGTGTGCCTGGCAAAAAGCGGTAGCAGAAGCGACAATCGACAGCTTCAAGCATACGTATGCACCACTAAATCAGAGAGTCCAGGAAGCAATCAAACCTATTTACGAAGCACTGTCAGCCAATGATTTGTTGAACAGATGCCTTGGCTCCGAAACTCAAAACAACAACGAATCTTTCAACTCAGTGCTGTGGTCATTCGCACCGAAGCATATGCACTCCGGCGCACGCAATATTAAGATCGCCAATTATTTTGCAACTGTCATATTTAACGAAGGTTTTTGCCAATACTTCAAATAAAGAACCTAATGGGCATTCCGATTGGCAACGTCACATATGATTTCGCCACGTTTGAAAAGGTCCGAAGCCAGAGCTCTGGCCGCATCAAAAGAAGGTAGAACTGCCCGAAGAGCACAAAGACCCGCTCAGTCCTCATTTTTTTAAGAAGAGGAATGAGTTCTTTATGGGGCTGGCATTGCAGATTGATGTATGTAAGTATTTCACAAAAAAAAAAATATGTTTTATTGCCTATAATTTTATTTGAGTTTTTCAAAATCACATTTTTTAACTTCGAAGTCACTTTTCTCCGGTTCTACTGAACCGATTTTGATGAAACCAAGTGCAATCGACGCAAAATTGTCGAATTTCTCAAACTGTTTGCTCAAATTTTTCATTTCAATTTTTTTTTTTTTTTTTTGATGCATAAAAATAGCTTCAAACTTAAACGCGTATATCTCGAAACCACGTTTTTCGAGCTTGCGGCCCAGATTGCGCCCGTAGTTCTGAACCGGTTTTGATGAAATAAAATGCAATCGACGCAGAATTGTCACCATCACAAGACCTAAAATCGGTTTTTAATTTTTTAATGAATTTTGTAAAAAATAATCGAAAAATTATGATTGAGGTAGGGACCAGAACTACATCTGTGCTGAATCTAATGCCGTTTACTTTTTCCATTTCAAATGATCCAAGTTATGATCCGAGTTATCCGGGCCGCAAGCAGCATACCTTTTTTTTCGACGCCCAACTTTGAAGGTCGACAACTTTTTGAACAACCCTCGTACAAAAAAAAAAAAAAATTTATTTAATTTAATATGTTTCTAATACAATAAAAAACAGAATTTAAATAACTCTTTGCGTTTTCAAATGAGAAGTTTTTCAAAAAGGGTCCAAAAACAGCCTTCCAACCAGGAATACTCTCTTAACTTTAACATTTTACATTGAACATTTAACAGTTTGCATTTTACATTTACGTTTCACATTTTGTATTTCATGTTTTAAATTTTGCATTTAACATTTTACATTTAATATTTTATATTTTACATTTATATTTTAAATTGTACATTTAAAATTTAACATTAAACATTTTACATTTCACATTTCACATTTTACATTTAACATTTAGCATTTTATATTTTACATTTAACTTTTGACTTTTTGCTATTTAGCATATAATATTACTTATAATATTAGAACACTCCTCTTCGGATTATAGGTATATTCTCTTTGACATTGATGACTTTGCTTCGAGATCACGAAGCTTCCGTAAACTTAAACAAGTCAACTGGTGTCTCTACACAGATACATTAAAAACATATCTCACATATGCTCTACCGTATTGTCCTAATTGTAAAAAATCCGTCGACAACTTGTTTGTTAGTCTCACTGAGTCCATGAGCAAAACTCTCGATATCACTTGTCCGGTCAATACTCCAAAGGAAAAGCAAAAGCCACCTTGGTGGAAGACCGGACTTGAAAAGCTCCGAAATAAAAGCAGAAATCTCTTCTACAAAACCAAATCTACTGGATCTATCGATGCATGGACTGATTACAAAGTGGCTCTTATATATACTCTGTAGCTCTAATATACTCGTAAGAAAGAATTGCGAAAAGAACAAAGGCAGTCCTGGAGAGAATATATCATAAACCTCCGAATCGTCAAGACTTCGGAAAAATTCTAACAATTGGTCCTTTCAACCAGAGCTTTTCAAAGAAAGCCGACGGAACATGAGCCACCAACAGTGAAGAATCTCTCAAAATTTTGGTAGTAACTCACTCCACTGGTTGTTCGAAAATAGGTAATACTCCAATTCAGGAGGAACACTCACCCACTGTCAACAACTCCCCAGAAATACTTTTACAATCAAAGTTCAAATTAACAACTGAAAGCTTCAAGCCGTTTAAGTCACCAGGACGAGACGGCATAGTCCCTATAGAAATTCAAAAAGCTCATGATAACATAAATCAATGGCTTATGATGATCTACAAAGGCTGCCTAAACCTTAATTACAGCACTACACTTTGGCAACATGTGAGGATAGTTTTTATACCTAAGGCGGGCAAAAGCTCTCAGGTAAGCACAAAAGACCTCTGACCAATTAGTCTCTCATCCTTTCTGCTAAAAACTCTCGAGACATTAAAAGAAGCTTGGAAACCTTCCAATCCAATTGGAAGATTGGAGGCGTGGGAGATTGGAAACCTTCCACCAAACAATGTCATCGGAATCTACACTGATGGATCAAAATTAGATGGAAAAGTTGGAGGAGGAGTCTACTCTGACACCAGGTCCGGATAAGTACATAAGCAAATTAAGCAATTGCTAAGAGCATCACGTCTCGGGGGCTCCATAAATGGCACCGACAAAATTATGGCTTCTGTCACCATTTGCTATATTACTGGTTGAAGAATAATTTATTCTAATAATGATTATTTACTCTCATATCTATTTCCAAATACTTCTTTTCTGCAAAAACAAAGATCCGGTAATTTTGCTCAGAAATATTCACATGGAATTATTTACTCTTTGAGATTATTGATTGTCTACAGAAAAATTACGGCTGCACAGAAAATTGTATTTTATTGTAATTTGTCAGATAAAATACAGGAGTTAGAGTCCGTACTTATGTTGGTCATGTGGGTCGAAGTTTTGCAAACCTTCCGAAAAGTCATCAATATATTACAAGACACTCTAGAGAATTGCGCCAATCTTTACAAATCACTCGTCGATTTTTAAGAAAAATTCTAATGCCACTTTGAAAATTTAGAAGACTGCTCAAAAAAAAAGCAACCAGATGTGGATTTTAAAGATACCCGTCAAAGACAAAGGAACAAAAAAAATGCCCAAAATGAACGGTCCAGTTCATGAAGTAAGTCTCAGCCCGAGAGACAAATTTTAAGTCATGAGTTGTTATGTCTTCATTAATAAATTGAATTCATGTTTCTCACTAATGCCCGTAAGTTCGGCCATTTTGAGTGTTCAGCTAATTTTTGATATCTGCTTTGATTGCATGTGTTTTGACTCGTCTTCGATTTTAATCTATTGCAAAAAAAATAATCAAAGAATCTGTTTCCAATTCTGTTTAAAAAACAAAATTAAATGCGCTCAGATTCGTCACCAGTTATGAACCTCTGGACCAAATTTGGGTCGTCGCGGACAGAGTCCAACATCTCATTAGCAATGTTAATGCGACGCTGTTTTTGGTCGCAATTGAGCAATTTTGGTACGAATTTCGCGGCGACCCATCTTATGACCAAATCATTGGTAAAACTCGAATAGCATGAGTCAATCGATATGTTTAGGTTCTCAGCAACTTCTCTAACGGTAATTCGGCGATTGGCCAATACTATTTTCTTCACTTCATCAATGTTTTCGTCTGTTGTTGACGTGCTCGGATATTTCACGCTATTCGTCGCTCAAATCTTCTCGGCCATCTGAAAACACTTTGTACCAGCGATAAACGTTGCTTCGGTCCAAGGTAACTTTACCATATCGATGCCTTAATATAGAAAGGCCCTCAATTTTTATTTTTTTTTACTATATAGGAGAACAATAAACTTGAACAATAAACTTGAATAAACTCCGGTTTGACCAAAAATCACCCAAAAATGCTCAAAAGAACTGATCTCCCTCAGAAGTTATCAAATTAGTACTATGATAGGTGTCTTAACAGGGCACTGCTTAATAGGTTTTTATGCACGAAGATTTAACATCCTCCACAACGACTCTGTAGAAGCTGTAGAAATGAAAAGAAGGAGAAATTCACAACACATCTTCTTTGTACTTGCCAGGCGCTAGCTAAAAATCGCCACCTTCACTAAGGAACATGGTTCTACAATGATCTTAACAATCTCTCAGAATCTTCGGTTTACTGAATCCTTAGCTTTGTCACAGCTCAAACTGGTTTAAATAGAAAGGGAAATCAACCCATGATACCACAACAGGCCTTATTGGCCTAAGTGTGGCTCAAGGGAGACAGCTGCTTCAACCTAACCTAACCTACTAATAATATTGAACATTTAAATTTAGCCTCTTACTTTTAACTTACTTTTAACATTTAACTTTTAGCTTTTACGTTTATCATTAACATTTGTCATTAACAATAAACATTTATCTTTAAAATAGCAGCTTTTCGAAAGAGCCTTTGAAGATTGTTTTTTGCATTTTCGTTTAATTTTTCATGTCGAATATCTACCCAGCTAAAAGAAATGTCACTTCAGCAACTTTGAGTTACTCTAATTAGAATCAAAGTTGTATTTATGTATTCATGACTTGCATTGTTTCGCTTACAAATTCCTTTCATTAAATCAAACTGTATCGGAATTCAAAGATTTTCAATATATTATAAAACGTATTTTCTAGAAAATGCAAAAATAACTCAATTCCCTGATGCATGCTATGACCACAGAAACGAACCAGCGTCAATGCCAGCCACGCACGTTCTGCACGCTACAGCAACAGCGCCTACGCAGTCAGTCATGCCAGCCGCATATTAAAAACGCAAAACAGTGGCCAACAAATTCAACCGAATGGTCAGATCTACCAACTGCCATAGCCACAGTCACAGCCAACCCGAACGACCCGGCCCGGCATTGCATTTTGTATCAGTCTAATTACAAAAGTTTTTTAATAAAAGTAAATCACATTTTTTGTTGTAGCCATTTTCTTGACTTACCGGCTGTCAAATCCATTTGGATTTTAACTTTGGCCAGCACGAGTTGAGTGAGTGTGAGTGAGAGTAGAAACTTTATGGCCGAACGAATGTCAGGACATTTCATTTGCAGGCTTTGTAGTGGCTTATTTTGTTTTTTATTTCTTCCGCTGCTACTTCGTCGTTTCTTCTGCATCTTCGTCGTTTTCTGCTACTTTAGCTGCTGCGATTGTTTTGTGTTGTGTTGTGTTGTTGTTGCTGTTGGTGTAACAGTTACAATATGGTGGCCAGCTACAATGAGGCAACTTATTGACAGCAACAGTAACAGCATCAGCGGAAACGGAAATGGCAACAGCAAGCAATGCAAACAAGCTGTCAGCCTGGCTAGATGACTACAGCTAGTTTGGGTGGAGTGGCATTAGAGCATTAAAAAAAAATACCAACAAAAAGTTAATAGAAAAGGACGCAGAGGAGATGAATTAAAGCAAAAGGGAGAATTGTAGGCCCCCACTTGCTACTTATTGATGCAAACATGACAAACACTGTGATAGACATAATTACAAAGGCAGAGGCTGCCAAATGCAACAGAGCAAAAAATACACAAATACTGCACATACCGTTATAGGCAGAGTGCGTGCGCTGGGCATGTCATCAAAATAACTGACTGCTATGTTGAGAAGTTGCAATTTGTTTGGTTTTTATTTTTATTTTTTTTTTTTTAAATTATTGTGAGTGCATTCAAATTGAGTGCTTTTAAGCAGTGTAGAAACAAAATATTCGCAGAACTTTATTTCAACAACAATGGAGGATATAGCAAAACTACCAGACAGGATAATTGAAAGAATGTTTTTTGTTTGAAAGAATGTTTTTTAATTTATTATTTGACACAATGAAAATTGAACTTAAGAAGCCGTTAACAGCTGATTAAATTGACTGATTAAAACGACATAAATACCTAAAAATAACTGAAAATATCTCAATATCTTACGAGTATGATAGTCATTGGCCCATAGAACTAGTATCTGACCAAATCTAATATTTTGGCCGAAACCGAAATTCGACCCTTTTTGCAATATTCGGCTGAAGCCGAAAGAGAAACGTAGTATTTGCATAAAAATTTAATTTTTTTTTTTCAAATAAAATTTTTGGAGCTTACTACTTTAAAATCGATTTCATAAAAACTATATAGCGAGTGAAATCAAGCGTTGAACAAAAACTCAAGCGCTACGTTTTCTGTCATTCGTTTAGTGACAGTTGTGGAGCTCGACTCTTAGCCGCACGACTATGCGCAGCAAAGTACCAATAACGCGAAAATACCATACAGCATCAAACTAGAGTGTTATATTAAGTTGAAGTATATTAAATTGAAGTGTATGTTTATGAAATAAGTTTTAAAAAATATCATATTTGTGCTACAGTACAGTTTATGGGTATTTTCCTTTTGAAATTTCAATAGTTCAATGAAATCATCCCGATGCCACGCATTGGTTAATCGTTTTGTTTTCTCTTCCCTTCTCTTTTTATGCTCTGTGCTAGCAGAGCACAACAAAAAAAGAAGTGTGCGTGCCAGCTCCGACGGGCGACTGAAATTTACTCTTCTAGATCGATTACCTTGAAATTTCAGATGTATGGTATATAAAAGTCAAAAGGGGTGAAGAAAGGCCTTTCTTACATTACTGAAAGGATTGTATACTTTTTAAATTTTAAAATATATTACCTACATATATTACATAAATTCACTCTGAGGTAAATTGACGAATTTCGTGATATGATTTCGCCATGTCTCGGAACGAAAAACGTTTGAAAAGGTCCGAAGCCAGAGCTCTGGCCGCATCAAAAGAAGGTAGAACTGCCCGAAGAGCACAAAGAGTCGCTGAGTCCTCATTTTTTGAAGAAGAGGAAGGAGTTCTTTGTGGGGCTGGCATTGCAGATTGATATATGTAAGTATTTCACAAAAAAAAAATGTTTTATTGCCTACAATTTTCTTTGAGTTTTTTTCAAAATCACGTTTTTGAACTTCGAAGTCACTACGCAATCGACGTAGAATTGTTGAGTTTCTAAAACTGCATGCAATTTTTCATTTCGATTTTTTTTTTTTTTTTTTTTTTGATGCAAAAAAAATAACTTCAAACTTAAATGCGTTTATCTCGAAACCACGTTTTTCGAGCTTGCGGTCCAGATAGCACCCGTAGTTTTGAATCGATTTTATTGAAACAAAGTGCAATCGACGCAAAATTGTCACCATACTAATCTCTACCTCAATCACAATTTTAAACAATTTTTTACTTTTTTTTTTATACTAAACTACAAAAAAAAAAAGACCCAAAATCGGGTTTTCATTTTCCAATGAATTTTGTAAAAAATAATTGCAAAATAATGATTGAAATAGGGGCTAGAAATACATTTGTACTGAATCTAACGCCGTTTACTTTTTCCATTTGAGATAATACGAAGTCAAGTTATCCGGGCCGCAAGCAGCATACCTTTTTTTTCGACGCACAACTTTGAAGGCCGACAACTTTTTGAACAGCCCTCGCACAGAGGAAAATTTTTTTTTTATTTAATTAATATGTTCTTAATGCAATAAAAAAAAACAGAATTTCAATAACTTTTTGCATTTTCAAATGAGTATTTTCCAAAAAGGGTCCAAAAACAGCCTTCCAACCAGGAATACTCCCTTAAAGCCATTTGATTTCGATTTCTAATTTCTTGGTGTAAAAGTTTCAAAGAAATTTTCCTGCAACTTTTTCTTTTCTTCCAGTATGTGCCTCTCCACAATTTCATAGCCTCTTAGTGTTTATGTTTATCCAATTTTTAAAATTTGTCTTCCATTTTTCACCTTTATTGCACTTTTGCAACCCGCTCTTTAATTCTACATTGGCCATGATGACGAGCGCGTACAACGTTTTTCCACTTACTACCGACTTTGGAAAGCATCTCAATGACCAAAAACTAATAAAATTTGAGAATCTATGTAATCTCATAATACGCCAGAGCATTTTTAAATGGCAGTATGCAAAAAATTACATTTTTGATTAATTTGTCGCTTACAACGTTATTCGCGTGAACGCTTCATATGATATGTAAAGATCGAAAGTTACATGATTTACGAATCGTGAAAACATCGCATCAATGGTTGTATAATTTTTTGCCATTCCCAGGGTTCAACCATAAACTATATCCAATTTAACTTATTCTTTCAAAAATTGTATTAAGCGCAAACTTTCAACTGTATGATGAAAGACTTCTTGAGAGAATTTGAGAAAGTTTCCTCAAATTTTTCATAGGTTTTCTTTTTGCTATCAATTTGTGAACATATTTTGTACGAAATGTCCCGTTATATCATAATAATAAAACAATCTCGCTAATACTGAATCCAACAAGTTTTATTTAAATAAAATGGATTGATAATTCGTCGAGTTATTCAATTTGAAGTATTTTTACATCACTACAATCACTACAATCACCAAATATATATGTTTTGCTTGTTCTTACTTGCGAAAAACTCGGTTTAGGCAAAACAGCATGAAAAACAACGATTTTTTGCGGTTTTTATAATAAGTTTAAGGCTAAGAATTAAAAATTAAATAAATCGACGATTTTTTAACTGATCCCAATTAAGTCAAATTTGTGGGATTTATAATTAACCAAGCTCTTATATTACTATCAGTTATAACAAAATTACACTTTAATACAAGCTGTGATTAACGACTACGATGCGAATGCTCACATAAAATATTTTTGTTGTGCTGTGCAAGGTAAGCATAAAAAAAATATAAAAAAAAATTTTCAAAAAATAGGCTTTTATTTAAAACCAAAAAGTGGTCTAAATAGAAAAAAAAATAAATTTCAGTGACATTTGTCATATATGTATATAGTAGGTATTTGTCATATATGTATATATAGAAAATTTTCCAAATTTTCAGCTGAATCGGCCTAATAGTTTTGGTGATATAGCATTTTTATTCATTTGTGGGCGGGAATAGGAGGTGTGGACAAATTTAAACCCCCTATCTCCTACTTGATGTAAATGTGCTGCCAAATTTTTAGCTGAATCAGCCTAGTAGTTTTGGAGATATAGGAATTTGTGGGCGGCAAAAGGGGGTATGGTGAAATTTTTTTCTTAAACACCATTTTCTACTTGAAGGATATTTACTACCAAAATTTCATCTGAATCGGCCTAGTAGTTTTTGAGATATAGCATTTTTATTGATTTGTGGGCGGTAAAAGGGGGTGTGGCAAAAAATGTTTTCATAATATTGCATTGCCACCTGTCTTACATATGTATGGTAAATTTCAGCTTAATTGGAGACCCACAAGATGTAGAAAAATTGTTTGCAAGATTTGGGACATGCGTATACATATACGAACGAAGCAAGTTAAATAAAAGCTTATAAAAAAGAGAAGAGTAGAGAAACATGGAGTTTATTGAAACTCCCTCAACACATTCGCGTGAAAAGAAAACGATCAAGCACTGTGTGGCATTAAAGATGGCTTCTTAAAAAACTTAACACTTGAATTAAATATTCTTATTATTAAAGTTTCGAAAGAAAAATACCCCTTACCTGTGCTGTAGCATAAATATAATATTTTAAAACTTATTTTTTTAAAATATGACCAGTACTTTTGGAGTTTTACAAAAATTTTCACTTAAATTTTATATAATTGCTGCGTCTATTTTGTTGGTAATTCTTTGTTGTTGGTATTTTGCTATGCATAGGGAAAACCATGGTAGAATAAATGATGATAGTAGCACGGCCGAAAGCCGAGCACTGTAACTGTCAAAACGAAATTTCTAACATTGAGCGGAGAGTCACAAGACAAGTGACAGAAAACGTATCGGTTGATTTCACTGGCTATACACAGAAAATAAAAGAATTGATTTATTATCTAAACTAGTTTAGGTAATGTGAAATTTTCTATTTCACCTAATCTTTTCGGCCACTTTTCTACTTACACAGTTAAGAAAACAATCATGCATTAGGTTATTCACCTAATTAAAAATATTGAATTCTTCTAAAATGTTGTTTATAAAATCACCTAGTTCTTTTTCATTTTACCTAATGCAAGTTGTTGATTTGTTTTTGAAAGCTTTCATGTCAAATATAAATAAAATTATAATTTTATATTACAAATCTATTCTAAACATCACAAGTTACATACGTTGTATTCTACTGCATTAATTCAATAACGATAAGGTATGTATGATATATTATATTAAGAGTTTACTGAAGTATTGGTATTTATTCTCTGTACGGTAGGTCCAGAACATGCAACAGCTTAAGTCTTTTGTCTCTTTAGAGTCGTCCAGCAAACATATCGCAGTAACATTGAAGTGGTTGTTTCTTCAATAACAAGGCATGTTAAGATGGACACAAACCAAGCGGCATCAAGTAGCATCCTTAATGTTTTTGATTGGAACCCTTGCAGCACTGCTATATTTACTTCAGGCTGTACCCAGCAGCTGTATTCCATAAGTGCACGTAGGTTTAATAATGGTTTTGTAAATTCTTATATTGTTGTCCAAACTTCGTTGAGATTTATGTCCTAACAACCAGTAAAGCTTTTTGGTTTTATTGTTGACTTGCTGCCGTTTTTTCCTGATTTGTTCTTTCCAGGTCAGTCCTCTATCTAGATGCAATCCAACATATTTAATGGAATTACTGGATGGAATTGTAGTTTCATTGATCTTGACAGGTGTGCAGTCGCCTTTTTGTAGTGTAAAAGTTATATGTTTTGATTTGTTGGAACTAATTTTTATATTCCATCTGTTAAACCAGTTCTGAAGACTTCAAAGTTTATGTTGCATCAACTGCGATGCTTCCAATAAAAAATCAGATGAGGCCAATATTGCAGTGTCATGAGCATATGTAGTAACTAAAACGTTAGTTAACTAAACGTTAACGCAAATGTTAAATATTTCTGAAACCTGATGACCATAATTAACAATGAATGTTCGGTGAGATAAATACAACTTCATAGTTAAATAGAATGGAGTGTGCAAAAGTTGCTTAAGTTTATATAATTGTCCGGTGTGCCATTCCCTATCGAAAGCTTGCTGAGCTCTAAAAATACTGCAGAGCAGTATTTCCTGTTCTCCAAAGCGTCTCTTACAAAGCCATTGTTCTGGTGTACCTGGCTTGTATATGAACAGAAATAGATGTTCAGGTATGACGTGGTTATTCTCAATTTTTAGTAACATTCTTTTAAAAAATATTATTTCAAATATTTTTGAAAAAACCGCCAAAAACTCATTAGATATTGGTCTATAAGAAGCAATTTCGTTTTTGGGCATACCATTTTTATGAATTTTTAGGAACCATGATTATTTTGGCATATTTCTACTGAGTTGGAAGTGATTCACTCTCAGAATTGTGTTATAAATGTAGGTTAAGAACAAAATACCTGTTTTTGAAATAAATTTAATAATCTTTGCAGTTATGTCATCGTAGCCTTGAGGCTTATTTTTGTTGAGAATTTTTATTTCACTCATTACCTCAGCAGGTGTTATATGTTTAACTAGAAGCTCCATTTGACATGATACGTCAGTATATTGTGTAATTGAGATTTCATTATCAGAACCATAATTAAAACTAAACAGTTTAAACACACTTTTAAAGTGAGAGCCAAACGCTTCAGCTTTCATTTGATGGGATTTATACCATATGTTGTTAGAGTCTCTACTTGAAGGATCCCTCTTATTAATCTAATAATTTTCTGATAACCCTCATCTCAAGGCTTTTCTAATGATATATCAAGTGTTGCTGTAGCGTTTACAGACTTTTGCTGAAATAAGGGGACTCTTACAGGAATAAATTCATAGAAGATGATTTTGTCATAAAAATTAACCATTTTTTATATAGTTTAAATAATACAATGTCTTAATCCTTTTCCAAATGTTTGAAATTAATAATACTATTCATCAATATTTATTTTTAATCAAACTTTTTATTGTTCTTATTGTATGCTATTATTATAAACTGTTTTAATCACTTCGTCTTATATGAGCTCAGAATAACTCGGTGTTTATTTGTCAACATTATTAATTAAATGTTAAATTTTCTTATTTAATTAATTTAAAATTTGTTTAGTATGTAAAAATTATAGTTTAAATTAATAAAATTTCAAAATAACATTAAAAACTTTTTTCGATTGGTGTATGAATCTAAATAATTGGATAATTTGACTACAAAAATGTAGTTTCCTTACCTATTTTAAAGTGGCAATATAACCTTAGGAATTGGATCTATTTTCTAAAATAAGAAGTAGGTTTACCTACTCTGACGTTGATAATATATCAAAATAATTAGATAGTTTTTCTAAAATATATAGATACCGTTCATACTGTTAAGGGAGAAAGCAATCTAAATAATTACAAAAATTTTCTAAAATAAGTAGTTGTTTTCCCTACTCTGATGTTGGCAAACTAACAAAATAGATAGTGAATTCTTCAAAAATATGTTGGTACCGTTTTCACTCTTAAGTGGGAACGCAATCTAAATAAGTAAATAGTTTTTCTACACTAAGTGGATGGCTTACCTACTCTGAAGTTGACAGAGTTAAAGAAAGTTAGATAATTTTTCTAATTAATTATGTATCTTATCTAGTTCATGGCTGAAAGTACACCTAAATATTTAGATGCTTTATTTACTCTCGCAGTTAGACTACCTAATACAATTAAAAAACATTAACATTTAGAAATTTGTAGCGCACCTAAACAAATTCGTTGACTGAAAATCACCGGATTACTTTAGCTGAATTTTATACATTTTTAGGTAAAAGTTCTACTCTTTATTTTCTGTGCATAGTTTTCTTACCTCGGGCTATATATGCAATCGATTCTAAAGAAGTAAACTCCAAAAACGTTTTCCTTAGCATTTGATATAGGTGAGTTTTTATCTTGAGACATAAAAGAGAAAAACATCGGAAAAAAATGTTTCAGATAAAAGTTGTAAGCTTCCAAGGGAGTTGTAAGGGCTTTGACCGAGCATCTAATGAATCAGTTGGATTGTGTGTGTTTTGACATTTTTGAACACAAATGATCGATATCTGGACTTAAACAGCCTTGTGTCGTTGACTCATAACCCAATTCATTCGTTTGCGGACAACAGCAGCATTTGTCATTCATATTTTTTCAAAAAACGCCCGAGTTCTTTGGAGATTGAGAGTAAGAGACAAAATATGAACGACAGACTTCTTAATGGCTTGAAAAAAATCTCCAAGTGGGGTCTTCCTAATAGAGTAGAGTTTAATGCAAACAAGATCTAGAGTTGCCTTTTAACCCACACGCGGATGAACTGTCCCTTAGCTCCCTTGAATATGAATGGTGTAGATCTTTTTGAGTCAGATGCTCTTGACATTCTGGGCATATTGATACAATCAGACCTTCATTGGAATGATCATATTTTCCATGTGTCGAAAGAAGCGGCCAAGTGCCTAGGTTTCTTAAAACGGTGCAAGCGATACTTCACCCCATCTGATCTTCGAGTGATCTATACCTCATATATAAGGCCTAAAATGGAGTATAATTCGCACATTTGGGCAGGAGCTTCAAGATCTTATTTGGAACCGAATTCAACGCCTTGCGATATATATGATAGGATATGAAAACATTTTATCTCCTCTCAGTTCTCGTATAGGTTCTACCATGGAAAGTGTTCAAGGGAGGTACATACAACTGACGCCACCAGTTCATGTATTTCCTAGGTCTACTCGGGCAGCTTTTCAAGCCCATCTCTTTACCAAAGCATCGATGCCCAATAGAACCTCGCATTACCGAGATAATTCGTTTTTTCGTCGCACAGTACGATTGTGGAATAAACTCCCTGTGAGCGTGTTCCCATGCATTTTTTATCTGTGTAAGTTTAAAGCAAATGTTCACCGTCACTACTCCATCTTTCCACCCTCCAACTAATTATCATCCGTCTTCCGAATTAACGCAATGCTTTCGCATCTAACGCAGGGGCATCCCCTGAGCGTTGGTTAAGTTAAAAAAAAAAAAACAGCCGACTCTAAACGGCTTATGTTCTCAAGAAGGTTTGCATGCTAGTTTCTACTCTCTGAGGTTTGCCATTGTCTGTAAAGAGTTGACGGCCGAATAAAAATATTAATTCAATTAAAACACATTCTGTGTCAGATGAGATTCGGACATGGGTTCTTTTGCATTCCTGCCATGCGTCTTAACCATTATGCCACGGTCATAGACACGGGCGCCCATGTCTGCGATTAGCGTTGATAAATATAATGCAAATCACGAAAAGATTGCATCATTGAGTCGGTTATATTTTGAATGTGTTTTTTCCATTGCTTAGATATTTTTAATTTTTTTATTAAGAATAATACCTCAACACATCAATAATACCGTGCAGCATCAATTTTTTACATGTATTTCTTAAGGAGAGAAACGAGTCAAATGTCGCAGTGTTTTGTCGTCGATATAGAATCATTCCTAATTTGACAGCTTGTCGTTGCAGCCGCCGCAGTTAATGTGTTCAAACTATTATTCAAATCTTTATAAAAATTATGCTTCAAGAGATGTTACTAATTTCGATAAATTTTTTTTTTTGTTTTTTTTTTGTCGAGCCCTCTCAATGTTGACAAGGTTTAACTCAAAATATATTTTGAATTTTACATCTTTCGATTATGTACGAAAGCAAAAATCTTCAAGTATAGAGAATACAATTAATTAAAATTTATTTCTTTAAGCAGTTTTATCAACGGTTATGGATAATCTCAATGTATAGTTATCCGAAAGTACAGAAATAATCTTAAATAATCTTAACATGATATACTTGTTCTATATCTTAACTTCTTATTTAAATATATTTCACATTTAGCAGCGGAAAATTAAAAAAAGAGCTGTCACAACAGTTACAACAACAATAACAAAAGCAAAAGCAATTACATCGCCCTCATCATAAGGCTCATTTGTCAAGCGTTGCAGTATTGCCATCCATTGCAATTTCACTTGCATAATTAGTTCTTTTAAAAATGGCTGCCATTAATTTTCTGCATTCAAGCGAAAGCAACAACGTTAAGCTTAACCATGTTCAGGTCACCAACATCAACAACAACAACGCCAAACAGAGTTACACCAGTACTTTAACCAACAACACAGACATTAACATCCCAGCAGCTTTTATGCGCATTCATGTTCATTTGTATATCAAGTTGTTCTTGCTTTTGTTGTGATTGTTGTTTTTGTTATTATTATTGTAACTCTCCTACAGTATCTTGTCATTTTTTGTTGGCTTTTTATGTTTGTTGGCAACAAGTTGAACGCATTTTGACAGCAACTCTTTTGTTATTGCAGTTGATGTTGTAATTGCATTTTCAATTGTTGTTGTATTTTTGTTATTTTAACTGTTTGTTGCTGTCAGCACTTGTGAGTTTTACTCATTTAATGTGGTATAATGGTTCTCATACTGTACTCACTGAAATTAAGCACTTCTCCACTATATACGCAATAAAATTAAAAATATCAAGAATGTCAAAAATATCGTTAACTTCAGGAAATTTAAGAGAGTCGTTTAGTCGGTTGTGAGCTGATCGCATTTTGATCAGCGTTATATGAAAGAAACATTATGTGATAAACTGTCAGAACGCACAACCTTCAAATTTTTAATACATAATGTTGCATTAGTAGGTCGTAAGTCTGTCACTTCGCTGATGCCAATAGAAGCAGCTATACAAAAAATTCAACAAATATTATATTTCTTCCAAATCTAGCAATTTATGTAAACTACTAATATTTGAATTAGTAGTCGACGGACAAATAATTTAATCATAATAAATAATATAAAATTGATCAAAACTTGTATATTCAAAAAAACCACATAAATTCTAAAATGTGATTATAATATAACAAATTACATGCAAATACGTGTTTACTATAGAAATTCAAAATTACCCACACATAGCAATTTCCTCTCTGTCAACAAAAAAACAACTCTACCATAGCAAGTAATGTCAAACGCACGAGCGATTAGAGTTTTTTCTACTCTTTGCGTTGGATCGCACTGGCAAAGTATGAAGTCGATTTTCGGTTTGCTTTATAAAAACACGTTTCACAATATTGCGATTTATCTAGTAATTAAGGATGAGATTCAATAAATGTCTGGAATGCTGTCTCATAGCGATTTCCTTAGTAAAATTTATTTAGTAATATATTTTTATTTTTTTATTTACTTTATTTAGAATGTGTTTATCATAAATTAAGCCCTTTTAAATTTTCGTCATTATTATTTCTTAAAAGATACTGAAAGGGTTAAAGCAGTATTCTAGCCTAGAGGAAAACATTAGGGCGTTTTTTTTAAAACTCAAGAAAAAGAAACTACAGTGAAAGCTCCCATAGACGGACGCTCTTATAAGCGGATATTTCCTATAAGCGGACACATTCTTGGGAACGAACAATTTTTGGTAGTGCCCACGACATTCCCACAAGCGGACATCTCTCATATGCGGACAAAAAGTAGTTTACCATCGGTGTCCGCTTATGGGAGCTTTCACTGTATATATATTAAGACGTAGTGAAACTTTTTTCTGTAAAGCGGGATTGAGAAACTCATAACTGACAGCATTTTAATCAACTTGGCCAAAGGATTCTGCTCTCCGATGAATTTCGAACCGCCAACTTCTTATAAATAGCTGATATGAATGCGTTTAAGAAATATTGTTCTTAAGTTTTTTTTTTTTGCTCATAAAAGGTGAAATATTGTTTTACATCAATGCTTAATAGAAATAGAAAGGTCTTACTCTGTAGATGTGCAATAAGGATGAAACAATTAAAAATGTCCTAAAATGTTTCATATTTTTTCTCTCTGAGATCAATTTGTGGTCATATTTTGTATTAAATGATCCATTTATAAGAAAAAATCTAGCTATTGTTTTCCGATGGTTTCTTCTCATTCCTTCGGAAAAGAAGTTAATAGCACAAAGTTGTATAGAAGCCTTGTTAAATATAAACTTTTCCGATCAAATATTTACACATACGGAAATTTGGAGAAAAAACAAAATTTTTGATACCCATATTGTGGTCTTCATCTCTAAAAAACATTTTTTTTTTTAAGAAAATAAATGCATATTTTAATAAAGAAAATTTTAATATACAAACTTATAAATTAAAAAAAAAAAAAAAAATTTAACTTTTAGAATTCTTTTAAATCAAATATAAATGAAAATGAAACAATTTCGAAAATGCGCTCCTTATGATATCGACTAAATACTGTTAAAAATTACAACAACAAAACTACAATGAAATTTATTTCTCCAAAATGGATGCCAACATGTGTGGCCTTAAAATACCTTTCGTTTGATACCAAATCTGTATATATTTCTATGGAAAATAGTGAAATTGTGGCAAAAAAACGAAATTTTCGCTGATTTTAAGACGCCATTTTGAAACCGTAAACTATCGATTGAGCACGTATAATCATCCACACACTATCACATATCCAAAAATTATTCAAATCGGTGAGTGACACCTGGGGACCTTTCCTTGTTAGTTGATTTTTTAAATAAGCAGCGAATGACCTTTTTTTCTGCATTCTTAAAGCAGAGTAGTCTTAAATGGTGCTATAATATACAAAATTCTTATATATAATGATTGTGAATATTATAAGCAAAGTTTAACTTCCTTTGGCCAGACCAATTTTTCATTGCTCAAGGAAATCTTTTTAAATTTTTACGGAAAATCATTCCCTTTGATTCTTCAATTCACGTAATTATCTCAATTTTTGCTAAAAACGAAAATATCAAGGTTTGATTTTAAAGTTTTTTTTTTTAATTTTTCCCATACTTTCTGGAACCTATGGTAGGAGATTTGAGCCCCGAACACCACTAAGCCCCGTGGCTATGGCTTGGTCTCGATGCTTCTAAAAGTAAGTGTGGTTGATGATCAACTTATGCATCCACGAGACTGGTACTATGAGTTCCCATGCTGAAATCGAACCATACCATATGTTTGTTAATTTAAATATACGAACTATGATATGGATTTCATGTTGAATTCGCTAAATAAGGCGCTAGAGATGTCTGGATTCGAGGTAGTGTCAATTGAGTGAGATGCTTGAACCTTCAACACCTAGCCATGAGTCACATTGGATTAAGACTAGAGACTGAAGACTCGGATGTCAACTATAAACACAACTTAGGCATATTGTCATTTCGACCATTATACAATAGTCCACAAAATGTTTAGAAAAACATTTTTTCAAAGATAATTTCAACAATTTCTTTTCTAAACTTTTACTATTATTATACTTTATACTCTGTAGGCACTGAGTTCTTGTAGATTATATATCAACCAAAATAATATAATTTGAAATTTCATTATCTCTCGCTCTGTTTCTCGCTCCCTCTTTTTCGAGAATTACTTTCAAATTTTATGTATAGGCGTTTTAAGACTTCATTAAGACTTAAATCTTAGATATGCCAAAGCTCTTCAGTTTTGTAATGTCTATTTTATAACATTTTTACAATTTTAGTGCCATTTAAAAATGGCAATTGCTGTTGTAATAATATATGTCAAGTTGATAATTCTGTAATTCAATAAAAATAGCCTAGTAAAATAATCCCGGCTGCTAATCAATCATTTTAGGAACTTTGATGTAACGAAATTTTTGAATGCTTATAAAATATGCCACAGTACTTAAAGTCTATTGTGCCCTAGAGATCAGCTGTCCCTTGTTTACAAAAAACTTAACATATATAAAACAAATACCAGCCCTAAATAACACTCCAACACCAGAAGTTGATGATGACTACAAAAAACTTGAATGGCGTGAAATTATCCAGTCAGCAAAATAATCATCGACACTTCAAAATCCAGTCGAAGCGCCCAAATCAAACAAGTTTAGCTAAAGTTAAAACAACAAAACTCCTGCAGCTATAAAAGTAATAAGAAAAATAAACAATAACAACAACTACGACAAGCATTAAAATAACAAGCTACAAAATGTTATCAAAATTGTTTTGAATACTAAAGAGAGACTTCATTAAATATGTACTTATATTTATGCTAATAGTTATCTATGAAGGTATGTATATATATTTTACTTTTTTAATAATTTTCACAAATTTTGCAACAATAACATGCAAATATTAATGGAGGCCGAACATTCTTGGGGCACAGACAACATCGAATACAACCACAATTTGGCATAAGTTAATGTTGTTGCTGTTGTTGTAGTAAACTTTCTAACAAAAACACCTGATGTTATAGGTGCTCAGGCCAACTATCTACCAGTCATGATAATCTTCAAGCCAACACTAAGGCTCGACTATAGTACATATTTTCTGTGAAGTATAGAAACGTCTTTTTTTATGTTTCATGCCGCTTCTACTCAGCCATGATGACGCTACTTGATGACGATGGTGATGGTGTTGTTCATCTGCCATGTTTATTGTCATGGTTTTGGTTCATTGTCAGCTCCATCGTTGTTGTCGTCGTCGTTATGAGCACAACTCGACAATTTTGTAGAAGCACAAGTTGACAACAAACAAGAATCGCCAAGCAACACAACCTGCAACCTCACCACCAGCCAGTCAGCAACCACACCAACCTTGAAAATCATCAACCTGTTACTACCATTTCCCAGTTGCTTATTTTATCCTCCTACCTGTCTGCTGCTGCCTGCCATGCTTGGCAACCTTGACGTGTTGTATGTTCTTTTGTCGACAGGCTTTTGCTTTGGTCCATTAATGTAGGACCATACAACGCCATGAGCGACAATTTGCTGCACAAGCATCTCGGTGTAAAGCATCACTTAACCTAACGAAAGTTAATTATAATCTTATTGTTGTATTTATTTTTGTAGCTAGAACAAAATTAAAGTAACTCCTCGCCGATCTCTCTCTGACTTTCATCTTGTCTACCTTGGCTCTTGCAGCAACTTCAGCAACTGTTTATTGTTATCGTTTTTAGCGATAAAACCTACTCGGCTAAATAGGGAAATATTTTTTTCGTAAATTTCAAGCAATTTCATTTCATTAACATTCTTAGCATTCTATATGAGTTGCCACAGTTTTTGGTTGAAGTTTGTTTTTCATTTGTGGTTTCCTGTGTATAGTCTAAATATTCCATATTCATAGTCAAACACACGTTTGAACTCTTTTGCGTCAATAGCAATTAGTTGTCACCAGTGTCTGTGTAGGTATATGAACTGTTTTAATCTTGAAAACGAAAAACTCGTCCGAAATTATTTTCTTCCCATTCTGGCATATTTTTTATTAATACTGACAGCGGTCTTGAGACATGCCTTGCAAAGGCATGTGTTGTGTACACTAGTGGCAAATGTGGTCTTATTTAGTTGTTTTTATTTTATCGACTTTTTGCGGAGTTGAAATATTTCCAAAATTTTTTTATTTATTTTTAGTTTAATATTTTTATTTTTCATATAAATTTTTTTTTTATCATATAATTCGTCTTAATCTATACGCTTCTGTTTTCTTATAAATTTTTGAAGTGAAAATTTCTTTAGACGCGTTGAGCAGTTTTTGTTAGAGAGCAAAACTATAGATTCGCGATATCATCACGTTGTTAGAGATATCATCACGCTTTTAGCTGTTCATTTCTGTTGCATTGTACATCATTGCTTATGCCGTAGTTATGCTAGGCAAACATGTTTGGTGAGCTTTTTTTATTACCAAGGCGATTACGAACTGGTTACTGAACCAATTACCGATCACCGAAACGATTACCAACCGATTGCCGAACCAATTACCGATTACCGCAGCGACTACCAACTGATTAGCAAACCAACTACCGATTACCCAAGCGATGACCAACCGATTACCGAACCAACTACCGAAGCGATTACCAACCGATTACCGAACCAATTACAGATTACCCAAGCGATGACCAACCGATTACCGAACCAATTACCAATTATTGAAGCGATTACCAACTGATTATCAAACCAATTACCGATTACCCAAGCGATTACCAACCGATTACCGAACCAATTACTGTTTAACAAAGTAATTCCTAACCGATTCTTAAAGCGATTACCAACCGATTACCAATTACCGAAGCTATTACCAACCGATTACCAATTACCGGAGCATTTACTAACCAATTGCCGAAGCGATTACAAACCGATTACCGAATACCAAAGCGATTACCAACCGATTACCGAGTTAACTACCGATTGCCCAACCAAAGTAATTATGTAACAAATATATTATATGTAAACATTAAAAAAACTGTTCATACATACATTCAATAACGCATAAATTGAGTTTAAAAATTAGAACGCGTCTGATTTGTTGACTGTAGCTAATTCGAAAATTCATAACGGCTATATTATTACATATACGCCGGGAAAAAATATGTTTATATATGTTTGGTTTCAAAAACAAAATATTCAGAGGGAACCATCTAATCATTAAGAACTTTCCTTCAATAGCATTATTTTTCGATATATGGAGATATTAGTTGTGTCCAACATTAATATAATTGCCTTAGCTAAAAAACTAACGTCTGCATTAATATGCTTGTGACAAAATAGAATTGTATGTTTCTACCCAATAAAAATATATTTGCATCACTGTTAAACTCAAAAAGAACATAACTCTGCAAATTTAAATCAAACAGAAACACTCCTTTCTGTTATGTGTTTCGCCTAGACATACATATATCTGTTTCTTTTGCACTTGCACGAAAAATAGCAGAAACCTTGTTGCTTTATGCGCTTGCTTTTAACAGTTGCCAAGTCTTGGCGTCATTTTAAGTTTCAAGCAGTCGCGCCAAGCCTGTTTAAATTAAAAGTGTTTGTGTTTTCAAATTAATAAAATAAAAAGCAAAATAAAAGAAAAATTAGGCGGTCCAGCAGTAAAAACAGGTGAGTTTTGAAGCAACTTTGCTGATAAAGAGAGTGCTTCGCTGGCAAAGTGGGTGCTGCAACCACATTATGTTTTCTCCAACTAGAAAATGTGTGCTTATAAAAATTATTGTAATGTCGGATAAACATAATATGGTTTACAACTTCTCAACATAATTAAATCCGAGAAAAATTTATTTACGGTTTTCTACACATATTTTGTTTGCTTCAAACCAACAATTACTTCAAAGCAAATATTTTTTAATCACAGTGAAAAACTTTTGGTATTTCTTTTGCTAAAATATGTTTCCAAGTAAATATAGTGTAATCATCGGTAAATATATTATGTTGTTCTTATTTATCGTTTTGAAAATAATTGCTTGACTGCAATTAAATTATGTATTCTCCAATTAATATATATTTGTCCGTGAATATTTAATGTTATTCTTGACTTAATTATATTTCCAAGCAAATAAATAGTAATGGACTAAAAGTGTTCTCAGTCCATTTATAATTACAATGTATTTATATGAAAACATATTTTCTTTAAAACAAATTATATTGTTTTTAAATTCAAACAACAAGTGCTAAGGTACAATTAAATAATGTTAAGATGCAAATATATATATAAAGAAAAAATTGCAATAATTAATCATATTATATGTGGAACCAATTATGATAACTTGTTTCCAAGAAACATGGAGAAACATATTATACTTCCTGCAAATTATGTTTGGGAAGGCCTAATATTTTTCAGCGTGTAGCTTTAAGATTACACTTCGGTCGGCAGTACCCCCCCTACCTACTCTTTATTTTTTAATTTTTCTCTGTTTATAACTGCAAAGGAAAATTAAACAAATGTATGCAAATATTTCTATATTTTTAAATACTGTCGACGTGTAAAATTTTAAACAATCGGAATCGTCAAAATCAATATTTGGACAAAAGCGTCCGAATTGACATGGAATTACCGATATGTTAGTATTTTCTTACCTTCAACCGATAAATTAATTTTAAAAAATTTTAATGTTATATAGCTAAAAAAATTTAATATTTCTTAAAAATAAATAAATTTTTGAAACTTTTTCTTTTTAAATATTTTTGATTTATGCATATATTTCAGTATAAATGAAATTTTGTATTAATTTTTGTAAATATGTATATTATTCAAAAGGCAATTAATTATAAATTCACTATTTCAACCTTTTCTCAAAAAAATATAGGAAAAATCGAAAATTTTGTTTCCAACATTATTTCTATAAAAAAAAAAAAATCAATGAAAACTGATGATATCTCTTTTGATTATTTTAAAATTGGCACATTTAAGAATAATTTTTAAAGTACACGGCTTACTTGGAAAAATTCCTATATTCTTGCTTTTCTTTTTTTTTACTGGTTTTTTTTTATTAAAATACCTACTCGTACCATTGAAAAACCTGGCTACGGGCCTGTAATGAACACATTCTTCTTTATGAACATAAATAACAAATGCTTGAATATGCATATGTAATGTTTCAAGAATACACAGATACTTTAAAAAAAAAAAAAGCACAAAATTAAATTTTATTGGTAATGCAAAAGAAAAGCCAAAGTCAGCTAAATATAAACATAAGCGCCAAGATAGAAGAAGACAAATGTTGCCGCCAAAACAAGTGAACCTGAAACAATCAATTAATTTTAACGAATCTTATGCAAACCATGGCCTTATTTATTTTTTTTTTTTTTTTTTCGTTCTGATTTTGTCTCAGCCAAACTTCCACCACTAATTGCCACAAGTTTGCCACCGCCACCACAATAGCAGTGTATCACCAAAACTACATCTCGTCACCCATATGCAACATTTGCTTACATTGACGTGGTTAAATAAAGAAGCGAATTAAAATAAGCAACATCGTTTGCCTAACAACGGCTTAGCGGCAACTAAGGGCGCGTTAATAATGCCGACTGGTTGCTGTACCGAGCCGAGTCGAGAAGGAAAGCTGGAAAACGCTGCACATACAATCCTATGAAATAAGCTCAAAGTGCGTATAGTGCTAGCCGAGCAGGCAACTAAAACCGACTGACTGGCACTAACGTTTTTCAGCATTCCTTCTCGTTTTGGCTTGGCAGAGCAACCAGCCGGCCCTATAAACGCACCTTAAGAAGATAATAAAGAGCAGAAAGATGATAGAAGTTCTGTATGCTGTTATTCTTCTCTTTGTTGTTGTTGTTGTTTTTATTGTCGCTTTCTAGTAACTGTCCTATGCCTCGAAGGTAACATATGCTAACATTTTGGCTGGCAATGAGCAGAGTCGACCGCCTAAACGCTTAACCCAGCCGCGCATTCACCGCATATAAATATTGATGCCAATATACCTTATATAATATATAAAATTAATGGCACCCATGGATGCCTCAGCGGCAAAAAAGTTAACATTTACTCTAAGCTCACACAAATACAAACACATACACACACACGCAGGAAACTTGATAGACTGCGATAAAATACCATTTTAACCATGTTGAATTTTCTTTATATTTTCTATTATTTTGTTTTTTTTTTTTTTGGTTCTGCTTCTTTTTTTAATACTTGCACGCGTATATTTTTGAGAAAGCTGTGAGAAAAATAAAGCAGCCTGCAGCAGCTACTATACAAACATGCATTTATATGTATAGATAAAATATTGGAAGCTAATAAATTTAAGCTAAGAATATTAAGGCAGAAGCTATATAAAATTGCGTGTCAAGCTGCTAAATAAAATAAATTTAACTTTATTTAAGTTGTTGTTTTTGTTTGTTGTTGTGCGAAGGCAGTTAACGAGAAATGTTGCGATATGTGCTTAAGTGCTTTAGTATGTGTTGGTAATGTCTAATATAGCGTCTGGATAATTGCATGAAAGTTTTCTTAAGGGGAGGGTAGTAAGGTTTGTTTCGTCTTAAAAAGACCTCTATTTATGAATGTTTTTAGAAAAAATTATAACTTTAGGTTTATTTTACATATTATTGTATAAAAGTACAACATTTGAAGAATATTTAAAAAGATTTTTGTTCAAAAATAGAGAGAAATAACGGATTTATTGTAGGTCTCCGCAGGCACCTCGAAAAAAAGTTCTTTTGCCTACAGCATCTCTGGATCGTCTGAAACCAAAAAAATCAATATGCTTTCTTTTGTTTCTTACTTTATCTCTCCAGTCTCGTCGAGTTTTTTTTAATTTTTAAATTTTTCAATTTTTGGCACTTCGTTAGTTTTGCTCCGAATGACCTAAAAATTTAATAAAATATTCTTCAGTTGTTGTACTTTCAGAAACAAAAATGAAAAAATATGGTAAAAAAGTTGTCAAACCTTACCCCCCCTTAATACATAAATCTATGCAACAAAAGCGGAGCGAAAAAGTAATTAAGTATTCATATGACACGCGGCAGGATTTTAAGACAAAAAAGCAAGCAAATTTATAGAAGATAACAAATAAATTAAAATGGATGCAGATACTTCAAGGAAGCGGTTGTGGTTTGAAATCTGCCGAAGTCAAAATTAACCAAAAGAAGCTTCTGGAAAGGCTTATTATGAGCCTAGAAATTATAAATTACACTGTACGACAATTTTCAATTGTACTAAAATAATAGACTTTTGTCAGTGAATTTTGAAAGAAGAAACCAAAAAAAATTCACAAGAGTATAATCGTTTTAAATGTGCACGTATGCGCTATTATTAATGTGGATTACAAGTTAAGAAAATTGTAGAGATCTGCCGTTGATATAGTTATTATGTTAACAGAGTTGTAGTGAAAGTGTATCAGAAATATTTTATTTATTATTATAGTAAGTTATATTATATTTTATTATTACTATAGAGTAAGTTATATTATATTTGACTTAATATTTTACTACTTTAATTTTATTGAACCATTCTTTTGATTTATAATTTATAATTTATAATTTATAATTTATAATTTATAATTTATAATTTATAATTTATAATTTATAATTTATAATTTATAATTTATAATTTATAATTTATAATTTATAATTTATAATTTATAATTTATAATTTATAATTTATAATTTATAATTTATAAGTAGAATTTTACGAAATTGAGCACTTTTAGTCATTTAAAATGAACTAATATGTAAATAATATATTCATATTAAATAAGGACACATTAAACATTGTTCTAATTTAAAAACTTTCCTAATTTTGTGCAATATAAGGAAATAATAAAATTTGTTAAAATAATTTTATTTGCTGTAACGGTAATTAACGTTGGTCCTTCCTGCCTTTATGATATAATGCCACATTTTGTATTCTGCAGCATACATGCAAGCAAATGCCCACACATTTACACACACACGCACATGCTCACATGTTTTAAATTTTTATGTTTTTGTTTTTTTTAAGCATCCGCTTAATTTTTTTACTCTTGTCTTTGCTCTTGTATTTATTTGGCCTTTTTGCTGTGCTTTTGCATGCATTCGCTATGTGTGTTATTTTCATTTTCATTTTTATTTGATTTTATTTTGAGTTTTTTCTCTTTTATTAAATTTATTTCATGAATATTCAAATTTTGTGTGCATTTTCAAATTTTCCTCTCTGCTATGTGGCTTAATCTGCAAGGATTTGCACTTCCTTGTCGTACATAATGAGTTGTTGCAAGGCGGAGGTGAAGTGACAGTGGCAGCGAACCAAGCACTAGTCGCATGTTAATACATGAGTGTGTTGTTGTTGTCGTTGTTTTTACTGTTAACTCCTGAGCTTATATCCGCATGCAGATGCTCGATGCACATCTTTGGCCAAATCTAACTAAATGCCAGAAGATTTAAGCGCGTTTGCATGCAACACTTATTCATTCATGCAAGTGCAAACTGAATCGCTTATGCAAGCCAGTGTTAGTTTCTTTTGCACATCCGTTTCCGCTTGTATTTAGTGGAAAATGTAAATTGAGCTTTCATTAATTTTAATATTTGTGCAGGTTCTTTACTTTTTGCGCGCTTTTATGTTGGCTTATTCGGTTAGTTCGGTTATTGTTGTATATAATAGGATATATTTGAGGCTCTTAGTTGTGAAATTGACACCTAATTGACTTAACTTTAATTTTATTTTGACAATGTGTAAGTTCAGTGGTGAGCTTGTATTAGAAGAATATATTTTGAAAAAAGAATTGCTCACAATGTTTTCTGACTTCAGCTTTAGTTCTGCACTTAAAAAAAAAAAAAATAAAGAAAAATTAACAGTAAACTATTTCAATTGCTTCGACCGTTTTGAGCCTATTAATTTTTTAGTCAAGGCAGCAAAGTTTTGAAGTTCATCGCACTCATTTTATGTGGATGATGTATTAGCGATATATGTGTTTACAGTTTCATTAAAGTAGCTTGTATAACTTGTTTGCATCAAGTTAAAAAAATTATATTATTAACTTGGATATTATTGCCTGTAAATCAACACAGAGGCTTTTAAATTATTGGCAGATTATTTAATTCCAATATTGAAATTTTTATTTCATTAATCAAATTTTAAAATTGCAAGTAATAATTTACTTAGAATATTGTCCAATCCTGGTATTTGAACTCACTTCCACACGATTTCAAGGATCACGTGCTTTATATTGTACCATAGCAGATGCTTAAATTAATTAGTATTTATTGCTTGATTTAGACGCACATTTAAATAAAATAGTGTTAAAATAGATTTTGTTACCAGCACCTTTGAATCCTTCACACAATAATTTGTAAAATATTTCTATTATAATCGAAATTTTTAGTTTTTAGTTAGTAAACACGATGCCTTAGTTTTCATTTTAAAACTCTGTTTGCTGCCACAAAATCTGTTTTTATTACTCAGAAGTTTTTCTACGATTTTTTCTCGGTGTGACTTAAGTCATTTTTGTTGTAAAATATTTAAGTTTTATAAAGCTTTCAGTTTTATATCAATAATTTTCGGTAACTTTTTACTCTTGTGATATTTTCAGGATTTTAAATTTACGCTCAGGAACTCGGAACTTTTTCCTATTGAATCATTTTGTGAAGTAAAAAATTGTTCAAAGTATAATTTTTTACCTAACTATAAAATATTTAATGCTCAGCCAATTTTTCATAGTTTTATATTAAAAATTTTTCATAAATTGTAGGATTATTTTACTCATATAATTGGAGATCAATCCACCAAATTAATTTCCATTATGAAAATTTGTTGGTACTAAGCAATAAATCGAACTTTTGTATTAAATATTAAAAATCTTATATTATAAAAGATACTTGCATTTTTTTTTTTCTTTCTTTCTTTTTTTGCAATCAAAAGTTGCATGGTAGTTTTCCAGCATTCTGAGAAAGTAAATAAGATATTGTTGTTATAGATATTTATTATAAAAACATATATATAAGATAAACAGATATTTTATTCTAAAGTTTTCTAGGCCCGTTTTACCACTATTTATTCAAACTATTGACATAGAGTTACGTCTTACAGCGCGGTTTGTATGGTGATATTTTCACAAATTTCTTCATGGTCATGCTAACGTTTTTTGGGGGACGCTTTAGGGTACAGTACAGCCTTTAATATTCATCGTACGAAGATAAAATTTAAGCCAAAATATTAGTTATTTTGTCAAATAAATAACTTCTTTAATAAGGCCACAAAGGATAGCAAAAGAAAAGGAGAAAGCTTCACATTTTTGTATGAGAAAAATGCATTGATAATTCAGTTGTTGCTGACTTTGTAATGCTTGTTGCTTTAGTTCGTGCCTAAGTCTCGAACGCAACATCATGTTGCTCATTGAATAGAATGGTTTTCTGAATTTCTCATAGCTTTATAAGCAATGCATACGTATATAAATGCTTGCGCCGCTATAAAACTTTCAGTCTGCTGGCAGACTCCAATTAATTGGGATAGCGTCGCTTTGTCTGCCTGATTAACACAGAAAATAAGACGTTGCAATACAAAGAAGCGATGCATACTTCATTATATAAGTTTATATTTGGTATTTAAAAACTATTATAAATTATAATTATTATTTTATAAATCAAGAATCGTTTTACGAATATTGTTCAGTAACTGCTTGTCTTGTTGTTAATATCGGGTTCAGAAATCGTGTTAATTTCTATGTTTCGGGATAAGCAATATGCTAATATTGTATGTGTGAATTTCTGAATCAGAATATCCTCACATTAGTTCGCCTATTGATACCTTTTTTTAATATATTTGTATTTTTGGCAATACTAACTTCTTTGGCCTTACCTTGTATATTGACGTTTTTCACATGTTTCATAGCATTGACGCATTAGCATGCGTGAATTGTCAAAACACGACCGATTTTTTCCATATAAAGTGGTCAGTCCATTTGTTTTTTTTTACGTGTATGCAACAGTTATAAGAAAACGCCACGGAAGTTGAAAGGAAAACACTAGAAAGGCGAAAACTGGAGTATTATGGATCACGAGGATGCCTGACAATGGCAAATAAACCGCTGCGCATGAAGAAGTGAAAACATCAGTTCGAAGTATCGAAGAAAAACTGTAAAATATCAAACAAAACTGAGTCAAGCAATCACAAAATTGCCTGAGAAGTTTTTTAATACGAAATTTTATATTTCTAACGCCATCTACCGTAACCCGATTGCACTTATACAATGCGAAATATATATTAATAAAGCGATCTATTGGACAAATAATGCATTTGTTTTTACTATACTCGAACTTAAAAGTTAAGTAATAAGTTGTAACTAATAACTAATTATGATACTAATTATAATTAAAAAATAAATTCAAAGTATTCAGCTAAATAAAAAGTATATTTATATAAATAAATACTCTACATTAGGCTCTTTAAAATACTACACTTAAGACATACAGACAAAAAAACAGCGGGTATACATAAATTATATTAACAAACTCTTAGAAAAATCTTTAAAAAACAATGACTTCACGGATATGTATCCAAAACGATGTTAATTGGTACTTTTTCAATATGTTATGTCTAAATTTCATAACTAACTCTACTAACACTTGAAAACACTTTGATAATAACAATATTTCAAAAGAAGTTAACCCAAATAAAGTCATGGAAACAGTTTTATATGGTTATTTAAAAGATATTGAACTAAATGCAAAGTGTCAAGCTCCAAGTAATATATCAAAATTAAATATTAGTTCAATTTACAGTTTTAGTATAACAACTAAAAATAAGTGAATTATAATTTTCAAATTCCACTCTTAAAATACACTCATATAAAGCGTGCCAAAGCTAAGCAAGCTTTTTAAGCTCTTTGTTTATCTGTAAAGTGCTGTTCATGACGTCACAACTATTTGTTAATGTGTCTAGTATAACAGTTAAGTTATTCCTCGAGAACTGCTCGAAACACTCTCATCTACTTTATATGTATCACAGAAAGCCTCTCTTTAAAATATCTCCTTAAATTTATTTAATTCGAAATTCTGTGCATGTGCTTGTGTGTGTAAATTCGAAGAATTTATTTCAACGGCAAGCAAGAAATTCAATACGATTCTGTGTGAAACAACGGAAAAAATACGCAAAGACGAACACACAAAAAATACCATCAACCCCAACGCGACGAAATGTGGGAGAACAGAAATGTTGGGTCAATGTGCGAATCGAGTCCTACATCAACATTTCCTACAAATTAGGATTTAAGTAGAATTTATAAATGAAAATACGGTACAGAAATTTAATGCAATGCCGGTGAAAGATGAGAATTTAAGTAACAATGAGTGAGAGAATGAATATGTGTACGTGGATAATATTATATACATATATTCCTTACATTAAAAAACATACCGTATGTGTGATGGTTTCGAAATATAAAAGCTTTATCATGCTTGTTTGTATACATCTTTTTAAAGGGATTTCTTTTTTATTCTTTCCTTTAATATTTGTACAACTTCAAAACTTTTGATTAATATCAGAGATTAAAAAATTTTAGATGTTTTTTTTTTTTATTTTACTGTAATACAAGGAAACATTTCATTTTCCAAAATGATTGACTTCAAAGTTACAATTAGACTTTAAACCGTTTCATCGAGCTACAGTTGAAGCTCAAGCTATTTAAAATTAACATAAATTAACTGAAAGTTGCAAACATTTATGATAAAAATTAAAACTTGCGTATTTTTCCAAACATCAAACAAAGCGCAAAAAGAGTCTGCACTCAGACAGTTGGAGTTGGAGCAATCTTCGTATAACACTTAATTAAGGCATTTTAAGAGCAGGTATTAAAATAAAAACAACGCGTGCTCTTTACTCATCAACGCAAGAGAGTCTGTTCTTGCTGTTATACAAAGTCAGAGCTATAGAGAGCAATCCTGTCAAGAGTTTTTATTTTACGAAAACATTTTGAAAGCTTTAGTTATCAAACTGTGCTACTTGCTATAAAAAAACTACATGATTATGTTAAGCTAACATTAAATGTTAATAAGCGAAACTATATAAATTTATCACAACTGTTAACAGTTTTCTGTAAACATAAATTCAATAAAATGTATGAAAAAAATAAACTAAATATAGTAAAAAAAATTAGTATATAAAAAATAAAATAAATAAAATAAATAAACTAAATAAAATAAATAAACTAAATAAAATAAATAAAATAAATAAAATAAATAAAATAAATAAAATAAATAAAATAAATAAAATAAATAAAATAAATAAAATAAATAAAATAAATAAAATAAATAAAATAAATAAAATAAATAAAATAAATAAAATAAATAAAATAAATAAAATAAATAAAATAAATAAAATAAATAAAATAAATAAAATAAATAAAATAAATAAAATAAATAAAATAAATAAAATAAATAAAATAAATAAAATAAATAAAATAAATAAAATAAATAAAATAAATAAAATAAATAAAATAAATAAAATAAATAAAATAAATAAAATAAATAAAATAAATAAAATAAATAAAATAAATAAAATAAATAAAATAAATAAAATAAATAAAATAAATAAAATAAATAAAATAAATAAAATAAATAAAATAAATAAAATAAATAAAATAAATAAAATAAATAAAATAAATAAAATAAATAAAATAAATAAAATAAATAAAATAAATAAAATAAATAAAATAAATAAAATAAATAAAATAAATAAAATAAATAAAATAAATAAAATAAATAAAATAAATAAAATAAATAAAATAAATAAAATAAATAAAATAAATAAAATAAATAAAATAAATAAAATAAATAAAATAAATAAAATAAATAAAATAAATAAAATAAATAAAATAAATAAAATAAATAAAATAAATAAAATAAATAAAATAAATAAAATAAATAAAATAAATAAAATAAATAAAATAAATAAAATAAATAAAATAAATAAAATAAATAAAATAAATAAAATAAATAAAATAAATAAAATAAATAAAATAAATAAAATAAATAAAATAAATAAAATAAATAAAATAAATAAAATAAATAAAATAAATAAAATAAATAAAATAAATAAAATAAATAAAATAAATAAAATAAATAAAATAAATAAAATAAATAAAATAAATAAAATAAATAAAATAAATAAAATAAATAAAATAAATAAAATAAATAAAATAAATAAAATAAATAAAATAAATAAAATAAATAAAATAAATAAAATAAATAAAATAAATAAAATAAATAAAATAAATAAAATAAATAAAATAAATAAAATAAATAAAATAAATAAAATAAATAAAATAAATAAAATAAATAAAATAAATAAAATAAATAAAATAAATAAAATAAATAAAATAAATAAAATAAATAAAATAAATAAAATAAATAAAATAAATAAAATAAATAAAATAAATAAAATAAATAAAATAAATAAAATAAATAAAATAAATAAAATAAATAAAATAAATAAAATAAATAAAATAAATAAAATAAATAAAATAAATAAAATAAATAAAATAAATAAAATAAATAAAATAAATAAAATAAATAAAATAAATAAAATAAATAAAATAAATAAAATAAATAAAATAAATAAAATAAATAAAATAAATAAAATAAATAAAATAAATAAAATAAATAAAATAAATAAAATAAATAAAATAAATAAAATAAATAAAATAAATAAAATAAATAAAATAAATAAAATAAATAAAATAAATAAAATAAATAAAATAAATAAAATAAATAAAATAAATAAAATAAATAAAATAAATAAAATAAATAAAATAAATAAAATAAATAAAATAAATAAAATAAATAAAATAAATAAAATAAATAAAATAAATAAAATAAATAAAATAAATAAAATAAATAAAATAAATAAAATAAATAAAATAAATAAAATAAATAAAATAAATAAAATAAATAAAATAAATAAAATAAATAAAATAAATAAAATAAATAAAATAAATAAAATAAATAAAATAAATAAAATAAATAAAATAAATAAAATAAATAAAATAAATAAAATAAATAAAATAAATAAAATAAATAAAATAAATAAAATAAATAAAATAAATAAAATAAATAAAATAAATAAAATAAATAAAATAAATAAAATAAATAAAATAAATAAAATAAATAAAATAAATAAAATAAATAAAATAAATAAAATAAATAAAATAAATAAAATAAATAAAATAAATAAAATAAATAAAATAAATAAAATAAATAAAATAAATAAAATAAATAAAATAAATAAAATAAATAAAATAAATAAAATAAATAAAATAAATAAAATAAAAAAAATAAATAAAATAAATAAAATAAAAAAAATAAATAAAATAAATAAAATAAATAAAATAAATAAAATAAATAAAATAAATAAAATAAATAAAATAAATAAAATAAATAAAATAAATAAAATAAATAAAATAAATATAATAAATAAAATAAATAAAATAAATAAAATAAATAAAATAAATAAAATAAATAAAATAAATAAAATAAATAAAATAAATAAAATAAATAAAATAAATAAAATAAATAAAATAAATAAAATAAATAAAATAAATAAAATAAATAAAATAAATAAAATAAATAAAATAAATAAAATAAATAAAATAAATAAAATAAATAAAATAAATAAAATAAATAAAATAAATAAAATAAATAAAATAAATAAAATAAATAAAATAAATAAAATAAATAAAATAAATAAAATAAATAAAATAAATAAAATAAGTAAAATAAATAAAATAATTCAAATAAATAAATAAATAAGTATTTAAAACTAAATGAATAAAACAGAAAAAAAATATATTAAAAAATGTCACAAAAATAAGCCAAATATAAACAAACAAGAAACGAAACAAAAATAAAATCCAAGGATAGCACGACTCATATCAGGATAACAAAATTCATAAATGCGCATCATCGAACTAGCTAATTACAAGGCAAGAACAAAAACAACAAAATCAAGGGCAGGCGAATAATCGAGACAAAGATGCGTCTACGTCTATGTCTAGAAGTGGTATGACGATGTAGATAACATGTAACATGTGAAGGGTAATTAATAATGAAATCATTGAGGAGAAAATAACATACAGAAAACAAGTCGCGATACACGATGCGGTAAGGATAGTCAGCAAAATATTATCAACAACAACGAAAATAAAAAAACAAAACATCACTGAGACATAATAAAGTAAACATAGAAGAAGATGAAGCAGTGGAGTAGGCAAGGTCTCAACATGACACAAAGTATCCAAACACAAATGACAAAGAAGATTATGCATAAAGCAAATAAACAAACATAACTACGATGTAATGGTTAGAATTAAACTTAAACAAATAACAGGATACGAAAAAAGGAAATATATGCATACGTTTAATTAGAACAAAGCATTAGAGCTTATGTCAAAAATATAGGTCTCATTTTACACCACATGAGTAATTAATACGTGCAATACAGATGATTTTTTCAATGGAGATTAGTGAATTGTGATTGTTGATGACTGAACAAAATATACATTATTCTTAATACTGAACACTATAAAAATAAGAACACTGCTACGACAGTTGTGGGAAAAGAGTCCTTTTTGAAAAATATTTGCACTATGTAGTAACTTCAAAATGAATCGATTTCCATTAAATGTAAAATCTTTTTTTCGACACACTTTAATCAGCGTCACATTAATCAGCAAGATCATCGCATATTTACTATTAACCCAATCGTATTGGTTTGCTTTTCTTCTGTAATTATTTGCTTCGCTAAAGAAAATCTATAGCCACAACTGGTGGAATTGAGCATTTAAGAAATTTAGAACTCTGAATTAGAGATGGGCGCGTGAGTGGTTTTGACTTTGTTTGTTTTAAATCACGCGCGCTCACGATTAAAATTCTTTATTTGACTCACGATCACGCCTGATCACGGGGGAGTTTTTGGACTCAGGAGTGCTCACGAATAAAAGTGTTTAGCATTGGAGACGCTTAATCACGAAAATTCGTAAAGAAATTCGATGTCACTTTATTAGAAGTGGTCAGTGTTGCATTTTGTATGCAATTTGTAGAAAAAACGTAAAAAAAATCATTACTAAAGCTTGCACAGATTTAAAAAATAAAAATAAACAAGTCGTGACACGAAGAAATTTAAGTCACGCACGAGGCAAATTTAATCACGCACGCTCACGAATATTTCGTGATTTTTTTTCTATGGGTTCACTCACGATCACGACGTGATTTGTCGTGACACGCGCCCATCTCTACTCTGAATAGAACTGTGACTATCGAACCTATCCCTGTTTTCATCACGGTCTATGTAATAAATTTCCCTTAAATATGGAATTTAGCTCAGTATATTGAGCTAAAAGTGTGGTGAATACATAGAAGGGGCAATAAATATGTACACCGAGAAAAAAGAAATAATTCAAATCACCTAAGTTGGCTTGTGTGGAGAGAATTGCATTGGAATTATAAACGTATGCTTATTCTTCCAAGCAATTTATTGTTTAATACATTGCTTGGAAAACACATACTTCGATACCCTACCAAAAAAAAATTATTCGATTCACCTAAGCCAAGTATATAATATATTAACCAATATTACAGGTACTGCAACAAAAATTCGACACTTTATCAAAATAGTATGGAAATAATTTATCGTCGAAGTCATTTGCGTTATTATACATAGATTCTTTATGACTTATGATATGAGATTACTGTATGAATAATTATACAAGACATTACTGTATAATTATACAAGACATGCCGAGAGAATATTTTTTGGTTCTACATAAAAAAACGGTGGAGTTAAAGTATTTTACTGAAAAAAGTTCCCAAAAAGGGGAACAGGGGGCGAACCTTCACATGGCAACGTGTCTGACCGCCTCAACCTGGCGAGGCCAGCATTATCCATGTCGAAATCGTCTCAAGTCGACTCAAACCTCCACGTGGTGTTCCCTGGGCAACGGCAAACTGGCATCCGTCAGTTTGACGGCTAATTTGAGCGGCGGGTCACTCCATAGACCTTAAACATGGAATGTGCGCAGGGTTTGGGTCCCGCCACATTACTTCTGCCCAATGAAAACTAAACCAGCCTCGGATAAGAACCCCAATTACGTTGACGACCACCGCAAACGAAAAACGGACAATGATTTACGGATATGCACCTGGAATGTCCGAACCCTTTATAGGGAAGGTGCCATTATCCAACTGGCGGAAGCCCTCAAAACGATAAAGGCTGACATCACCGCCATCCAGGAAATGCGATGGAAAGGGCAAGGCTGCTCTAAACAAGCACACTGTGATATCTACTACAGCTGCCATGCGGAGAGGCGCGAATTTGGATGTGGATTCGTTGTTAGCCGGAAACTACGTCACCTTGTTTCCCGGTTCACACCTGTCAACGAAAGATTGGCCACGATCCGCATCAAGGCAAAATTTTTCTCCATCAGCCTTATTTGCGCGCACGCCCCGACGGAGGAAAAGGACGAAGCCGTCAAAGACGCTTTCTACGCTAGCCTTGAGGACGTATACGACCACCTTCCGGTCCATGACGTGAAAATAGTCCTCGGCGATTTTAATACGAAAGTCGGAAGGGAAGGCATCTTTGGCCCCACTGTCGGTCAGTTCAGTCTTCATGAGACCTCCACGAACAACGGTCTAAGACTGATTGACTTCGGCGCGGCGCGAAACATGGTAGTTAGTAGCACCAGATTTAAGCACCTCGACATCCACAAGGCCACCTGGCTGTCCCCGGATCAAAAAACGCGAAACCAAATTGATCATGTTGTAATCGACGGAAGGCATGCCTCTAGTGTTCTAGATGTGCGTACATTTCGGGGGGTCAACATTGACTCCGACCATTATCTTGTTGCAGCCAAGATCCGCATGCGATTATGCAATGCCAAGAACATACGCACAGGAATGCAACGAAAGCTAGATGTCGCTAAGCTGCAATTACAACGGACTGCCGAAGCCTATTCCGCTCAACTCTCGGTTAAGCTCAACCAACCAACCTCTGGACCCGACGACGCCGGCGGACTTTGGGCGCATATATCCCACTCCATGCGCGCTGCCGCTGAAGAAGTCATTGGTTTCCGGCGCCCGCAACCTCGGAACCAATGGTATGATCAGGAGTGTCGCATTGCGACTGCAGTAAAAAACGCCGCTTATAGAAAAACGCTGCAGTCAGCTGCAACGCGAGCCGTGCGAGAAAACTACCGCGAAAAGAGGAAGGAACAGAGGCGCCTTTTCAGACGCAAGAAAAGAGAGCAGGAAAAGCGTGAGCGTGAGGAACTAAAGGTATACCAGGGCAAGAAGGATGCACGAAAATTCTATCAACAGGTTAAGCGTCTAACCCAAGGTTTCAAGCCCGGAGCATCCACTTGTAGAGACGAAAATGGAGATCTGAATACGGATACGCAGTGTGTGCTGAGATTGTGGAGACGGCACTTCTCCAATTTACTTACTGGTGACGATTTCACCAATGCCGCCCATGGAGAGCGCAGTCCATAGCTACCAATCAACAATGACGGAGTGGAAGTACCACCACCTAGCCATGATGAGGTTCGAGTTGCTATCCAACGACTCAAAAACAACAAAGCAGCGGGTGCTGACGGCCTGTCAGCTGAATTGTTTAAAACCGGCGGCGATGAATTGATAAGGCGCATGCATCAGCTCATCAGCAAAATATGGCTAGAAGAAAGCATGCCCGACGATTGGAACCTCAGCGTACTGTGCCCTATACTTAAGAAAGGAGACCCAACAATCTGCGCAAGTTATAGAGGTATCAGTCTTATTTCCATCGCATATAAGGTTCTCTCAAGCGTACTGTGTGAAAGATTAAAGCCGATTACAAAAACACTGATTGGACCTTATCAGTGTGGCTTTCGACCTGGTAAGTCCACCATAGACCAGATTTTCACGCTACGACAAATCCTGGAGAAAACCCACGAAAATCAAATTGACACACACCATCTCTTTGTCGATTTTAAAGCTGCGTTCGATAGCCCGAGAATTAATTGCCTATACGCAACAATGTCTGAGTTCGGTATACCTGCAAAGTTGATTAGACTTTGCAGAATGACGTTGAGCAACACACGCAGCTCCGTCAAGGTAGGAAATGACCTCTCCGAAACCTTCAATACCGAAAGAGGTTTCAGGCAAGGCGATCCACTGTCTTGCGATCTCTTTAACATCATCATGGAGGGGATCGTACGAAAGGCCGGTGTGCATCGTAATGGCACCATTTTCTACAAAGGCGTCCAGCTCCTTGCGTACGCTGATGATATTGATATTGTCGGCAGAACCAAGAGAGATGTTACCGCTGCTTTCGCCGCTATCGAAAAGGAATCAGCCAAAGTGGGTTTGACGATAAATGAGGGCAAAACAAAATATATGCTGTCTACAAACAAGGGAGCTCGGCGTTTAGACTCCCACGTTTCATCCGGCAGCTATAACTTTGAAGTAGTCAAGGAGTTCGTTTACCTTGGCACCGCCATTAATACCAAAAACGAAATCAGCCTGGAGATAAAGCGAAGAACAATAATTGCTAATAGGTGCTACTACGGGCTCAGTAAGCAACTAAGTTCCAGAGCCCTCTCTCGATCGACAAAACTAACACTCTACAAGACGCTCGTTCTACCTGTGCTGCTTTATGGCGCTGAGGCATGGGTAGTTTCGCAAACTGACGCAGCCGCTCTGGGGGTGTTCGAGAGAAAAGTTCTTCGCAAAATCTTCGGTCCTGTTCGAGTCGGCGATGACTATCGCATCCGAATGAACCACGAGCTGTATGAGCTCTACGATGACATTGACGTAGTTCGGCGTATAACTGTGCAGCGACTACGCTGGCTGGGTCATGTCCATCGTATGAACGACGAAACTCCAGCGAAAAAGGTGCTCGAGGCGAGAGTCGCTGGTCAACGACGACGAGGGAGACCATGCCTCCGATGGATGGACCAGGCTGAGGAAGCCCTAACCGCACTTGGTGTATCCGATTGGAGAAGGCGCGCGCAAAGCAGAGGCGCCTGGCGAGAGCTGATGAGGTCGGTTGAAACCCGGACACGGGTTGTTACGACCAACTAAGTAAGTAAGTAAGAAAAAAGTTCCCAAAGCTAGTTTTGAACTATTTTCTGCAAAAAAGAAATAAAAAAACAAAGTTTTTTTTTCAAATTTCATAGAATTGGTGAATTTTTGAAAAAGTTAATAAATTTTTGGTCAAAAATAAGCAGCAAATTGTTTAAAAAAATTTCATACACTAAACACTAAGCGACTCCCTTAGACAATGTTATTGTTAAGCTACTATTAAATTTTCAAATCGATACATGAAACTGCCCCTAGAGTAATTTATACTTCAAATTTGAAAAAAGTGCTTTAGATAAAACGCATTATATACTCAATAAATTTAAAGCCCGACAAGCTCAAAATTTGATTGAAAGCTTTTCGACTTAAATTCTGATATTTTTTTTTTTTTTTTCTTACATCATTTCAAATCAACAACATAAACGAGAAATGAGCCGTTAGAAACGTTAGCAATGTGCTCAAAAATGTGTTCTTGTATATCAGCTTCAGCTGGTGGATAATAAATTAATCCATTTCAATAAAGCTGTCATCAGCTGGAATTCAAAAAGCTCTCAAGTGACAGTAGATCTCAAAACAAAAAAAAAAAAAAACACTTTATGTATTAAATTTGTTTTTAAGCTAAGCGAAAAGTTTATGGCATCAAAACCAAACGGCAAACATTATTTCGAGCTCACGCACACAGATACAAACACAGGCATCGACATCGACACCCCAACATTGATACAGATCGCAATACTAACACCCTATATGCAGCAATATTAACAAGCCAAACAATAGCAATGAGTATTACAGCACCAACAACAACAAAAACAATAACATCAACTGTTACAAACAAGCATTCTAAAATTACTTTTGTAAAATAAGCAAAAAACAATCAAAATCAAATTTTAAAGCAACATAAAACGTTCTTGTCATTTTCAAAATGATGCCATTTTTTTCCCACTGTGCGTTTAGTAAACAATTGTTAGAACGTGATTTGGAGGTTTTTTATCGTCGTTGCTGTGTTGATTTTGTTGATGTTGAAGATGGTGCGTGTTATTGGTAATCTTCGGAGGTGGGCTGTGTTAAGGCATACTTTGTAGGCTAGAGTTACGCGATAACGATACTTTGTGCGTTCAATAATCTTCATCTACGCGTTTTTCCATTTCTTGATGTCCCTTCCTCTTCTCCTTTATATTTTTAAACTTCTTTTTCTTTGTATATCTTAAAGGCAACATTATCAATGTTGTTTTGCTTGTTTGTTTAATACACTTTAATTTGTTTCATTTCAACGATTTCTGAGTATAATTCTAATTGAACTGAATGTGTTTCTATTATTCTGTTAATCGTTTGGTTAAGCAATTGTTTTGCTTAGTTAAGAAATATCTTGTCTCTTGAAAAGTTTTATATTAAAATAACTATGAAAAAAAATACGGATTTTTTCGATATATTTTTTTCGATATTTTGGTTTAATATTAATTCAAGAATAACCTTTTTTCCTTTACTTTGACGTGGTGTTGGATGGTTTGTTTTTTTTTTTTTTTATTCTGCGTTAAGTGGTTTGAATTCCAGAGCATAAAAACAGCTTTAAAGTCGTAAAAACACAAAGTGCGAAATCACAAAAAATCTGAGGCTAACTAAAAAAAAAAAAAATAAGTTTCATAATCAGAGAAGAAAGGTTAAACAGTATTAGCTATCAAAGTTCGTGTGGCATAACCACTGTTGACCAGTGTTATTTTTTACATAATCTTAACTCTATCATGAATCTGTTGCATGTGTACAACAACTTTTTGAGACGCTTCTCTAGGATTCGTAAAGGTATTTTTTTGTTTTGGTAAGTATAAACTTATAAAGTCACATTTCTTAAACTCCGCTTAAAATAATTTTTGGGGGGAATCGAAAAAATTGTTCTCTTTAATATCATTGTTGACCCTGCTAAAGGTAAGGCTAATTTTGCATTCGAACTTTTGTCAGTGATTTTTTTTTCGTGATATGAATCTGAATAGGTCAGGGTCATAGGCCAATGCAGGCCCATTGTGATACCACATAATCTCTTTTGAACCCTAAAGATTTCCCTTCTCAAACCAGTTCGTGCGGGTGATGAATTTTAGGATATGCCTAACTTCCAGGCATGAGACTTCAGCAAGTCCGTTTAGGAAAGGATGACCCAGAGTTGCCATCCTTCTTTAACAAGGGCCAGACATTCGCAGAGGAGGTGCTAAACACTTTCTACTTCCTTCTTACATCTGCAGCTTCTGCAAAAATCATTTGCTATAAGTCCCAACCGAAGAGCATGTGTTCCGATTAAGCAGTGACCTGTGAGGATTCCTACTATTATTGACAGGTTTACCCTGCTTAACTCAAGCAGTGATTTGGTGCGTTTTAAGTCGTAGGAAGGCCACGTCAGCTTAGCAGTCCTACATGTATCAAGGTGCTCCCACTGTTTTTGTGCAAGACTTAAGGATTTGTTCCTGCACTGGAGTTTATAGAAGGATATGGGTATACCAATAGGGTCCTCATTTAAGAGGGTGTTTAAGGTCGTACCACCCTTCCTAGCCAATTCGTCTGCCAAGTTATTGCCCTCGATATCCCTGTGTCCGGGTACCCATATGAGGTGGATCCTAACTAGCCTTGCCATCTCGTTAAGAGATCTGCGGCACTCAGTGAGAGTTTTAGAGTTATCAGTATGTGAATTCAGCGCCTTGAGCGCTGCTTGGCTATCTGAGAAGGTGAAAATACTTTTTCCTTCAAGGTCTTTTTGATCCAGAATCTTAGCGGTTTTGTGAATTGCCACCATCTCCGCTTGGTAGACACTACAATAATTTGGGAGTCTAAAGGATACCTCGATTTCAATATCCTGGGAGTAAGTACCTCCCCCTACTTGTTCACGAAGTTTTGATCCATCTGTAAAGATTTTTATGCCGTTTGTTTTAAGGGGGATTTTGTTAGCCCAGTCCAGCCGCGACGGGATGAGAGCTTCGTAGTTCTTTGCAAGATTTAAGCGAGGCACACAGTAGTCTGCTTTATCTGGGACAGAGGAGTTCAGAATAGTTGTGTGACCGCAACGATTACCTATCCAATTTACTGATTCTCATAGTCTAAGAGCTGCTGTGTTAGCACATTCTCTGGCAGAGATATCTAGAGGAGGAAGGTGAAGCATGACATTTAAAGCGTTACTTGGTGTTGTGGACAATGCCCCAGTAATACATAGACTTGCACTTCTTTGCACCTTTGCAAATTTCTGAAGTGCCGTTGTCTTATCAAGGGCCCTCCACCACACCAGTGAGCCATAAGGAAGTATGGGTCGAACAATTGCTGCATAAATTCAGCGTACTATTTTGGGGGAAAAACTCCATTTTTTACCTATCAATTTTTTACAAGCAAAAAGAGCTATGTTTGCCTTCCTAACACGTTCCTTTATATTATCATTCCAGAAAAGCTTCCTATCCAGAATAACTCCTAGGTTTTTCGTGCTGTCACTAAAGATCTGAATAACTTCTGCATAATAATAATTTTTCAACATATTAGAAGTATATACATTTGAAATGAATTTTTTGTAGTTTTTCATTTTAATTTGAAATTTTTAAAAAAATGCATTTTTTGTATACTTCAAGGACCATCTTGTATGGGAAAAAGAATTTCTAAAATCCAAACGATAATTCGAATTGTTATGAAACCAATTTTTTTGAGTTTTCCAAATTATCCTTACATGTTCACTTAAAAAAATCTGCTTCCCCTTACAAAATTTTGCACGTGCAAGGGTTAAGCGCCTTCCTTATAAAAACATATGCAGAGGGGGAAATGTCGACTGCCAACTGAAGTGATCAGCTGGGCCTATTTTTTTTACACTTCAACAATTCTTTTAAACACACCTAACTCCTATCTGGCACGCTTTTGGGGATGCGCATACAAAAAGTACAAAAACTGCCGATTATAGTTCATATCTCTCCTAAATTGATCTCTAGAGGCGTCAAATATATGAGCTGATCCTACCATTTTTTGCCTTTTAATATTTCTTTAGAATTCACCTACCCTTCTATCTGACCCACAGAAGTGTCGGTTCCCATACAAAACAAATAAAAATATTTCTATCCTTTCTGGTTGCCTGGTAGCTGAATCAGAAATGCAGGCACTATCAGTGCAAGTCTTAATACTCGTAGTGCTAACACTAACAGTGAGGACATTAACAATGGTGATGTTATACCATTGCTGACGTTGACATTACTGAAGTTAACATTGCTGACTTTAACAATGCTGAAGTGAATTCTTTACTTGTACAGCTACCAAAAAGTGCTCAAAACGCCTGAAGAAACATTTATGTAACAAGGTTCAGAAGGTTTTTTGAATTCAAAAATTTAAAATAACATAAAATATATTACATGTATACACAAAACATACTTACTGCTTATTTTTTTATTGTTGAATGTCAAATTTCCATGCCAATTACATATACGGGCATATAATGCCAGCGACTCTCCATTTTAACTCTCCTAAACTTGGCTGCACTGAACAAATTTTTTCTTTCAATAGCGTACTACGTAGCGAAAAAATTCCGCTGCCTGTTCGCTGTCAAAAAACTCAATGTACTTCTTAATGGAATTTTGTTTTCGTTTTTACAACAAATTTGCGTCTAGTTGCTACAAGATGTCACTAGCATCGGTGTTTTGTGGCTGCACTGCATTGATGGACATGGAAGTGCTAGTTTATTGGTTAGAATGAACGAAAAAGAGAGAAGAGAATGGATAGAGAGACGAAAAGTAATCGTGTTTTTTAACGGCTGGCTTCCGCACTTTATCATTGTTTTAATAAACTGACTTTAATGTAATAATTGTAAATTTAATGTAATAATTGTTTAAGTTTCTTTAATAATAAAGAGTTTTATAATGTAGTGGTAACACGTTTACAGTTTTCCTTTGCGCGTTCACATCAAGAAAAAATAAAACACACCAATGCTGGTGACATCTTATTAGCTTAACCAAATATATAATCCTCTATCTATTGATATACTGTAACGATCTACTACAGCATAGTTTCTGTTATACTTAACATTGAATCAACAAACGTTTCTAACACAGCTTGGTGGCCTGGTGAATAGCGTATAAAACTGGTGCTCAATTGGTTCGAGTTCCGACGGGGGCAAAGGTACATCTTTATTATTTATTAATATTAAAGTATTTCATTTTCTTGTTGTAACAAACGCAAGCAAATAAAAACCATAAAATTCTAAGAAAAAATCTGTCGAAACTTTTTCAGCTTTCAGTCCAAGCAAATCACAGAACGAGGAGTAAAAACCTTCGCTTCAAAAATTTTAAAATAGCTTAATGTTTAGGATTGAAAATAAACTGTACCAAAAATAATGTTAAAGGAACTAGAGTTGAGCCATATTTAAAGATCAGTCCCATGGAGTAAAGGTTTGAGTTTAACAAATTACTTAAGCGAATTAACTTTTACTAAAACTTTAATATATGTTTAAGCAAAATGATAATCTGCACAAATAATTAATTTTTTTTCCAAATCTTTATGCCTACAAATATGGTAAAATATCAAATATAACTGCAGTTTTGATATATCAACAATAAACAAAAATTTTTCAATACAACTATTAATGCCACTCATAAATAACTCCATTAAATAAATTTCAGTATACAAGGCTTGTCTTGTATTTCAATATTATATTTTTTTTTTCATAAATTCGCAATATATATATGTGTGTGTGTGTCTGTGTTGACTACTATACATATCATTTGTGCATTATAGTGTGAAATCGAATTCGTTCCACACAGTTTAGCATCGAACTGTGAAAATATGTGTTAGAGTGGGAGCCAGATAGCATGGTAATTATTGTTCGGTGGTCAAAACTGTGGGCAGTGTTTAAAATTTTGTTGATATTTTGATTTATAAACACGTAATATTTAAGTGCAGCACTTGTACAGTAATTATGCGTCATTAGTAATTTTGACCATTTAACTACATACAGCGTAGAAATATATGAAGTTACCGGATATGGAATAGTATGATGGTACGTTTCTAGTACGTGAATTGTTTGTGATGATTTTAAATTTAATTAATTGAATTTAAAATTTTTTGGCAATAAAGTAGGTTTGATAAATGTCTAATTTTTTGTGTTAGTTTAAACGATTTCCAAAAAAATAATCACAATCACTATTACGGGCAAATACATGGGAATTTTCCATTACTATTAAATTTCTTTCCACCTAGCGGTAATGCAAATTTAAATTGCATTACCATTAATGCAAATATTCTATCAACAGGTTAAGCGTCCAACCCATGGTTTCAAGCCCGGAGCATCCACTTGTAGAGACAAAAATGGAGATCTGACTACGGATACACTGTGTGTGCTGAGATTGTGGAGACGGCACTTCTCCAATTTACTTACAGGCGACGATTCCACCAATGCCGCCCATAGAGAGTGCAGTTCAGTGCCACCAATCAACGAGGACGGAATGGAACTACCACCACCTAGTCATGAAGAGGTTCAAGTTACTATCTAGCGACTCAAAAACAATGAAGCAGCGGGTGCTGACGGCCTGTCAATAGTTTAAAATCGGCGGCGATGAATTGAAAAGGCGCAGGCATCAGCTCATCAGAAAAATATGGCTAGCGGAAAGCATGCCCGACGATTGAAACCTCAGCGTACTGTGCCCTATACTGAACTCCGCCAGGGTTGCGCCTGCCTGTCCCAAGCCAGGATAAAGGAGGAGGGTTGTTTGTAGGATACGTCCTGCAAACATAAAAACTGATAGGGCCAACCAAGAGCTCGGGGTGGCGCCCATCTTGGTAGCAGGTCATATTCGGTATATCGAAATGAAACAAGCCTGCGAAGGTATAGCAATTGACCTTACAACTTGTTAGTACGGGAACAGTCTTTACCCATCAGATGGGGTTGACCCTATCTATCCACCGCATGGAGACCTTAATTCGGCTGGAAATACTGGATGTGAAGTGTTGGCATGCGTGCGTCAAAGTGTCAACTCTTCGGCTTTCCGAAGTGTTGCTTGTCAAGAGTTTGACTCGCACCACCCTCAAACTGGCACGGCAGTCACTGAGGGAAGTGTTGACGTTGGTTGTTTTAACTAAGGGTTCTCATACTGAGCACGGCAGTCCCTGAGAACAATTGCCAATACTCTATGTCTGGATGGGGAAATCCGAACGGCCAGAGTAAGAGAGGCAATTGCAAAGGTCCTCCAAAGTAGGTACCGGTCATGCGCAATAATCTTCCAGTTAAGTCGGCAACTGCAAATTGTTAGACTAGCCTTTAAGTGCTCATTGAGCACAGTCATGTATTAGAATGCTCTTTTTCATAATTGCATTTGTGTATTCTTGGTCTTTTTGCCGGGATGTTGTGGATCCTCATCTGACGGGATCGAGTTGCCCAGATGACTGTCGTGGGCTGGCCCTTCGGGGAGTCTCGTACTGGTTGTGGTTGTGTGAATGCTACACAGGTCTAGATTGACCGGCGTGGTCGCGCAATGGTACGCAATGGTATTACTTACTTACTTACTTAGATGGCCGTGACAACCAGTGTCCGGATTTCGACCGACCTCATCAGCTCTCGCCAGGCGCCTCTGCTTTGCGCGCGCCTTCTCCAATCGGATACACCAAGTGCGGTTAGGGCTTCCTCAGCCTGGTCCATCCATCGGAGGCATGGTCTCCCTCGTCGTCGTTGTTAATACCGAGGCTGGTTTAGTTTTCATTGGGCAGTAGTAATGTGGCGGGACCCAAACCCTGCGCACATTCCATGTTTAAGGTCTATTGATCGACCCGCCGCTCAAATTAGCCGTCAAACTGACGGATGCCAGTTTGCCGTTGCCCAGGGAACACCACTTGGAGGTTTGAGTCGACTTGAGACGATTTCGACATGGATAATGCTGGCCTCGCCAGGTTGAGGCGGTCAGACACGTTGCCATGTGAAGGTTCGCCCCCTGTTCCCCACGCAATGGTATTATCCGTCTTAATATGCAAGAGATTGGGTAGGTCTCGTCTCCACCAGTAGATGGATGGAAGTACGTCGCTACGGAAGTCTAAACTGGTACTGCTATTACGGGCAGTATGTAATTTTGGGGTGATGCTTTGTGTTTTAGAAGCAGCTTCCATGTTCGTGTTGCCACACCGGATGCCCCGTATGTTTTACTTGTTTAAAGCAAGCCTATGAAACAAGCCTGCGAAGGTATAGCAATTGACCTTAAAACTTGTAAGTACGGAGACAGTCTTACCCATCAAATGGGGTAGACCCTATCTATCCACCACACTGAGACTTGAAAATAGCCGATAACAAGTTGGATGTTGAGTGTTTTGGCATGCGTGCTTTACATGTTTACATGTCGACGCTCGAGCTTTCCTTAGGGGTTTGCTCGTCGAAGTTTGACTTGGACCCTCAAACTGGCACGGCGGTCACTGAGGTAAGTGTAGAAATGGTTGTTTAAGCTTGGGGTCTCATACTGAGCACTGCAGTCCCTGAGAACAATGTCAATACTCTGCCTGGATGTTGAGATCCTTAGATCATCCGGACTGCCAGAGTAAGAGTGGCAACAATAGGTCCTCCTCTGTAGGTACCAGACATGCGCAATAGTTTGCAACTGAGCCGGTACGATCGTACGGCTGAGCAGTGGTACGACCGGGCTGGCATATCTGTCTTAATATGCAAGAGATTGGATAGGTCTCGTCTTTACCAGTAGATGGATTATAAGTACGTCCCTACTTAAATCTAAACTGGTACTGCTATTACGGGCAGTATGTAATTTATTGCATAATGCTCCTAATCAGCAGGGCACTGGGTGATGCTTTGTGTTTGTGAAACGGCTTCCATGTTTGTGCTGCTACACCGGATGCCCCGTTTGTTTTACTGGTTAAAACATAAACGGGTCCGTGTTGTAGACAACATAAGTTCTGGTTGCCTGTTTCATGAACTATTACCCTAGGTCTGTACTATTATTAAGCCTTGCGGCAGATGTACTTGTCAAACCAGATTCTGTCTATGCCCTATACTTAAAAAAGGAGACCCAACAATCTGCGCCAGCTATCGAGCTATCAGTCTTATTTCCATCGCATCTAAGGTTCTCTCAACCGTACTGTGTGTGTATCAGTGTGGCTTTCGACCGGGTAAGTCCACCATAGACCAGATTTTCACGCTACGACAAATCCTGGAAAAACCCCACGTAAATCAAATTGACACACATCATCTCTTTGTCGATTTTAAAGCAGCGTTCGATAGCCCGAGAACGGATTGCCTATACGCAACAATGTGTGAGTTCGGTATAACTGCAAAGTAAATTAGAATTTGCAGAATGACGTTGAGGGTAGGAAATGACCTCTCCAAAGCCTTCAATACCGAAAGAGGTTTCAGACAAGGCGAACCACAGTCTTGCGATCTCTTCAACATCATCATGGAGGGGATCGTACGAAAGGCCGGTGTGCATCGTAATGGCACCATTTTCTGCAAAGCTGTCCAGCTGATGATTTTGATATTGTCGGCAGAACCAAGAGAGATGTTACCGCTGCTTTCCCCGCTATCATAAAGGAATCAGCCAAAGTGGGTTTGACGATAAATGAGGGTAAAACAAAGTATATGCTGTCTACAAACAAGGGAGCGCCGCGCTTAGACTCCCACGTCTCATCCGGCAGCTATAACTTTGAAGTAGTCAAGGAGTTCATAGACCTTGGCACCGCCATTAATAACAACAACGAAGTCAGCCTGGAGCTAAAGCGAAGAACAATAATTGCTAATAGGTGCTACTACGGGCTCAGTAAGCAACTAAGTTCCAGAGCCCTCTCTCGATCGACAAAACTAGCACTCTACAAGACGCTCGCTCTACCTGTGCTGTTTTATGACGCTGAGGCATGGGTTGTTTCGCAAGCTGACGCAGCTGCTCTGAGGGTTTTCGAGAGAAAAGTTCTTCGCAAAATCTTCGGTCCTGTTCGAGTCGGCGATGACTATCGCATCCGAATGAAACACGAGCTGTATGAGCTCTACGAAGAGATTGGCGTAGTTTGACGTATAACTGTACAGCGACTACTGGCTGGGTCATGTCCACCGTATGGTTAACGAAGCTCCAGCGAAAAAGGCGAAAGGGAGAACATGCCTCCGATGGATGGAACAGGCCGAGGAAGCCCTAACCGCACTTGGTGTATCCAATTGGAGAAGACGCGCGCAAAGCAGAGGCGCCTGGTGAGAGCTGATGAGGTCGGCCGAAACCCGAACACGGGTTGTTACGGCCACCTTAGTAAGTAAGTAAGTAATGCAATTTTTCCTTCCATTACCATTACATATTAATGGTTATGCCATTTTTTACATTTTCCATTACATATTAATGGTAATGCAATTTTTTTTCCTCACTACCAGTACATATTAATAGTAATGAAAATTTAATTCTATATTTAATCTATGACTATTATAATCGATTACTTTTAAAATCAAGCGATATTTTTTAGTTAATAGTTTATTTACTTGGTACCTCTTATTTTAAGGTACTTTTTCAAAATTTTACATTACAGATAACCTCTACAAGCTTATAACATAAATGATAAAATAAGGATTTGTTATTTGATGTATGAAAACCAACAAATCCCAATTCTATAAAATTTTGCTTGAACAACTTAATAATTTCGTAAAATCCAAGAATATAAAAAATTGCAATGCAACGGAACAGTTTTGTCCTGGACACCCAAGTTGCACAGTGTGAGATTTGGTCAAATACCTGTTTGACTGTAAATCAGTAGGGAATGAGTATTCTGTATTTTTTCAAGTTCAGTGCTGCAGCGAACGCTAAGTTCAAATGGGTTGCTAAATTCTTATCCGTTGTCAGAATTGCAAAATTACAAGAATTCGTAAAAATACAAAAAGTGTAGGTACCAAAACTTATCTGTCATATTGCGTCTAAAAACTGAGATGTCAGATTCAACATGTAATCCGTTGTTAGAATTTCAAAATTACGAGAATTCGCAAAAAATACAAAAAAATCTAGGCGGTGTTCTTATCCGCCATCTTGATTTTTAAAATTCTGACATCAGATTCGAAATCAGGGGCACTTTCATGTTTTTGACATACATCAAGCAAAACATATGGCAACCGCTATAAAAGTAAGTCTCTTCTTTTATCTGCTTAAGCTATTGTTTGAATAGTCCAGAATTGAACGTGATGCCCTTTTCTGGCATTATTTATTATTTCTAAATCCCGAAAATTTCTTTTATCGGCCATATTCACTACAATTGTATCAATTTTCACTTTAAAATTGACTTAACAACCGGTGAGCCTCAACTAAATGTTTTCTAATTTAGAAGTGACTTTTTTATAATTATTACTACCGGTTGAAAGTTAAAACTGAGTTAAAAAAGATTCGATTTAGAATTGGTTTATTACTAAGAGCCATTGATTTTAAGTATAAAATTAAAATTGGTTCAGTGTATATAATCTTTTTTAAATATTCAAAAAATGGTCAAAATGAACCACTGCACAGCGCCGTACTGATACAAAAGTAACAAAAAAACCAACATTAAATTATATTATCTGGCGGCAGTCCGCCAGGTTCAATTTCAAACAAGGGCATATACAATGGTGGCAGCGGCGACAACAACAACAATAGAAAGAACATAGCACACAAATCAAGGCGTCGCACAGTGTTGCGTTTGATACAAGTTAGACGGAGAAAATTATTTTGTTGATTTTTTTTTATTTTCCATGTTAAAAGTTATAGGAAGTTCAGAAAAAAGTATTTAAAAAATTTTTGATAAGTGGGCGTTGCAGCCCCCATACATCTTAAATATATTTGCGCTATATCTTCGAAATGAAAAAAGCTGCAACAACGAAATCAAAGGTAGACGCCAATTATATGAGTACTAAACAATTTCCAAAATTTAGACTCCATCGGACAAATGGGCGTGGCAGCCCCCATACAACTTAAACACATTTTACGCTAAATCTTCGAAACGAAAAAAGCTACAACAACGAAATCGAAGGGAGACGTTAATTATATAAGTACTAATCAATTTCCAAATTTAAAACGTAATCAGACAATTGGGCGTGGCAGCCCCGATACAACTTAAACACATTTTACACTATATCTTCGAAATGAAAAAAGCTACACAAACGAAATCAAAGGCAAACGCCAATTATATGAGTACTAAACAATTTCCAAAATTTAGACGTAATCGGATAAGTGGGCGTAGCAGCACCGATACAATTTATATACACTTTACACTGTATCTTCGAAACGAAAAAAGCTACAACAACGAAATCAAAGGTAGACGTCAATTATATGAGTACTAAACAATTTCCAATATTTAAACGCAATCGGACAAGTGGGCGTGGCAGCCCTGATGCAACTTAAATACATTTTACACTATGTTTTCGAAATGAAAAAAAGCTACAAAAACGAAATCAAAGGCAATTTCCAAAATTTAGATGCAATCGGACAAGTAGGCTTGGCAGTCCCATACAACAAACATACAGCCAATAATTGGTTCTTATATAAACCATCCAAACCATATTTCCCCACCCAATGATTCGGTTAACAATGCAAAATATTTTTGTAAAGACAAAACTCATTAGTACTATTCATAGTATCTCTTTCTGACTATGGTAAATTGGATAACAGATGCTTGTCACACAGAACAAACCATTTAATATGCGATTTCCATGAAGGTTGCAATTTAGTACCGCACTCAAAAAATAAAAATAAATACCACCTTGTTCAAAAAGAAAGGCTCATTCACACTGTGAACTGGACTTACCTGTCCGATTCGAAAATTGTCATACGAGTATGACACGCAAACCAGGCATCAGACGTGTGAATCAGGCTCAATTTTTTTCTTTCATCGTAAAAATCAAAGACACGAAAAAAGTTGTTGTAAACAAAACACTGTCACTTTACCAAATGTTAACGAGAAACGCTGATATTTGGCAGCCTTTTCATAGCCACATGTGGCAACCTACTAGAAAAAAAATGTTCGAATCGCACAGTTAAGTCTGGTTCACAGTGTGAATTAACCTTTGTTTTTGAACAAGGTGGTATAATGTAAGGTAACGAGAGCCTTTAATAAATATGCTGTAACGTTTACAACAAATGGTCTACGGTGTTTGTGCAGTTCTTCGTTCAGCTCTTATGCCATTTTAAAGAATGTGCAAAAATCGTGATAGAAACAAGCGTAAAGTACAACAAATTTCCCATACAAATTTTTGTAACTTGGGTTTCACATGAACTATCGGTATAATATTTTCATGGAAGGAAAATATGCCACTCAGTAGCCTTAATTCTAAATTTCTAACAATTCGGTGCCTCAAGCCCGAGTTACAGATTTATTTCCGTTTAACTAGGCCATTCGATACACTGTGCGTCGCCACTAAGCACTTAAGCACTCGACTTCAACTAAAAAATTCAACAAGCACATCAACACCGATGACCACAAAAGAAAAACCAACTCTACACTAACGAGTGACGATGGAGTCAAGCAGCTGCTTAACAGGTTTTAACCTTTGTAAATAGCAAAATTTTTCAAAAATAGCGAAAAGCAATTGAACGCGTCCTGCAACAACAACAACAACAACAACAACAACAACAACAACAAATGAAACAACAAAGCTCGGCCGCGACAAATAAAAACATACAATAACAGTAGCAGATTTTTAAGAATCATCCAAGAATACAAGAAAGCCAAGTCATAGGAAGCCAACCATGAGCCGGTTCGTGTAACGCATTCATTCATTCACTCAATCATTGAAATGCTGAAGTATTTCTGCGTAATCGTGTGTTCGGCGAAATGTTTCTAATTAATGTTAGTCTGACTGGTGGTGGCTAAGGTGCGCCCATAAGTTGACGACAAAAAAAAAAAAAAAAAAAAAAAAAAAAAATCACGCCGCAAATTGAATGAAAATCCTGTTGAATGAAGGGAAGAGAAAAACATGCAAATTGCTTTAAGTGACATTTTCACAATTTACAACGCGGTTCTCCAATCGGCTTTCCTGCCGGAAATCAATTGATTAACGCGATGCTATTGAATGATGGTGGATTGCATACAGCAAGCCGGAAGTGCAACATTATGTTGTGACCAGTGTTGTGACATATTATTTTGTGACATGTTACTTATTTTGAGAGAACGGATTTTTATGAATTAAAGCATTATATAAACGGTTCCCAACTTATGCTGAAATAGTTCTCGCCAAAAAATAATTTAATTCTCGCCTTATATTTTTGCATATTTACATATATTGCATATTTTGCGTAGACTTTCATAGATTACATATATAAATAAAAGTTATTTTGTAATCGTTATTTTTGATCAAAAATAATTATTATTTCGATCAGAAATAAAAATCATTTTGCGATCGATATTTTTTCTATCAGTGATAGAAGTTATTTTTTTAACGATATTTTTTAGATCAGAAATAAAAATTAATCATTGATCGATATTTTTTTGATAGTGTAATTTCTTTTAATTGCTACTTTTTTCTAATGCTATTTCTACTTTTATATCTACTATTATGTAGTAATGCTACTTTTTTTATTAATATTTTCTACTACCATTTTCTGTTACTATTTTGTCTACTTATTCTACTAATTTTTCATATTACTATTTAATACTACTATTTTCTATTTAAATTCTTTTATTCTGTACTACTATTTTCCAACACGTTTTTCTACTACCATTTTCTGATACTATTTCTACTTCCATATCTACTACATATGCCTAAGACGACTTGTTTGTATGATAGTAAAAGTGGGTAAGAAGAGTGGGCGCTTTATATGCTCAATTGCATTATAATATTAACTCAATAACAGGTTTATATGTAAATATTAATTTGATTTAAATTTTTATCAATATTATTTCAATCAAAAAATAATTTTTTTAATTTCATCGAAAAAATAACGATCACAAAATTATTTTTGTTTTTTTTTGATCTAAAAAATAACGAATAAAAAAGCTTCTATTTCTGATCGGATAACTACTTACAGAAGAACCATATTAGTGGGGAAAATCTAAAAAAAACTAGAAAGGATGGAGCTTCGGCAGGGTACCGAAGCTAAAATACCCCCGCGGCCATATTGAAGTATATTCGAAGTCTTTAGCTACGACATACACGATGACATTCAGTTTTATATATTAACGAAAGTTTTCCTATTTTGATGACGTCACTTTGTATGGGAGGTAGGCGTGGGTACCATTCGATTTTGCCAAATATCATAGTGGTGGTCTATGTTATATATCAAAGCTTATGTGCAAAATTCCAAGACTTGTATTTCATTTTTGTGGATATTTAAGAGATTTTACGTTTAAAATAAAGCCAATTTGTATGGGAGGTAGGCGTGGCCAAATATCATAGTGGTGGTCTCTGTTATATATCAAAGCCTATATGCGAAATTTCAAGACATTTCTTTAATTTGAGCAGATTTTTAAGAGATTTTACTTTTAAAATAAAGCCACTTTGTATGGGAGGTAGGCGTGGTTTTCATCCGATTTCAAATTTCATAGACAGGATTAAGACTGAAGAGCAAAGCTCACCTGCCAAATTTTAAGGCATTTATTTAATTTTTGTGGTTTTTAAAGACATTTTACGGTTAATATAAAGTCACTTTCTATGGGAGGTAGGCGTGGTTTTCATCCGATTTGGCCCACTTTCAAACTTGATCTTTCTTTTATAATAATAGACTTATATTTTGAATTTCATCGCGACAGGGTTAAAATTGCGGATGTAATCGTGTCGACAGACGGACAGACGGGCAGGCGGACAGACAGATAGACACACGGAAATCGACTCAGGAGTTGATGCTGATCATAAATGTATATGTTTTTCTATACCTGCCACGCCTCCTTCTTGACGTTACAAACGGAATGATAAAGTAAATTTACCCCTTCCGCAGTACAAATATGGGGTACAAATTGGGGTATAAATATCGTTTCGCCCAGTCTTTGCCGCTTTAAAAGTAAACGTTTGGGAAAAATTTTTAAAACGTATGAAAATAATATATTTATTTAAATGTAGAAATTTTCGGCATACTTATGTTATATTACTCTCATTTTCTAAAAATATCTGTTAAAACGTGTCAACGTATGGCCATCTATATATATTATACAAGCTTATCCCCTTAAAAGTGGGCGTAGCTATAGTGAGGCCACACCCTACTACGAAAGTTAAACCAAAAATTTGGAGTGCTGCCAAAAGTACCACGCCCCTCGTGGGCCCTCCCCCATAAAATGTCACCAGTTTGTAAATTGAGGTCGAATACCGAATTCCGGGGCTGTGTGACCTATAATTCCAAAGCTATTTGATATCGAAAATTTGGGGTGTATTTAAGGTGCCAAACCCCTTTTTACAATCGGCACCAGACTTCACAGGAACACTCTCAAGACTATGCTTACGTTTCCCGACCGTAAAATTTCATAAAAATTACCTTAGCGGTTTGTAATTTTTGATTTATTTATATATCCATTTTTTTATAGCTAGATAGATGGGCGACAAAGTGGGAGTGGCAACATTTTTATATATATCTCCCATTGCACCTACATACCAAGTTTCACTATCAAAATGTGTACAACTCAGAAATTATAATGATTTCTGAAAAGGGGGTGCAGATACAGTGTAACATTCCCCATTTTTTTAACAGTTTCTGACAGTAACTATATGAGTTTAATACCAAATTTTAGTCTTCTAATGTATAAATTGTCTGATATACAATATAATTTTTACTGATTTGTGAACGGTAAAGTGAGAGTGGAAAATTAATATATGAAGTGATCGCCACTTGGAGCCATAGCACATGCATACCAATTTTGAATATCAACACGTACACATCTCAGGAATTTAAAATGGTTTCTGAAAAGTGGGCGCAAATATAGTGCCAGCATTCCCATTTTTTGTAAAAGTTATCCGAAGTAAGCATATGAACTAAATTACCAAATTTGAGCTTTATTCTATCAAAAACGTCTGCTATATAGAAGTTTTATTGATTTGTGGGCGGTCAAAGTAGGAGTGGCTACATTTATATATACTTAGTGACCGCCACTTGAATCACCTGCATACCAAGTTTCACTATCAAAACTTGTGCAACTCAGGAATTTGCATGATTTTGAAAAAGTTGGCGTATATATAGTGAGACCACGCCAATTTTTTGTACAGTTACCGACAGTAATCATCTGAACAAAATTTCAGTTTTTTACGATTAAAACCATCTGATATGTAGCATTTTTCTTTTTGGCTTATGCGCGATAGAGCAAATTTGGATCACGCCCCTTGTCCAATGAACACAAAACTCCACAGGAACGCTCTCAAAATGTTGCTTCTGTCTCCGTGACAATTTGGTGCAGTAACATAATCTCCAAAGACATGATCCCCAACTTGTGACACAATCCCTAATAAAATTAACGTTTGGTGCAAGGGAAATTATAAGGTATTTCTTGTGACATTTCGTACAAGGGAAATTATTGAATATTTCTTGAAAAACGGAAATTAGCCCCTCCATATAAAAATGGATGTATGCAGAATTTTAAAAAATGTCTTTTTTAAAAATTTATACGTACAAGAAAATTGCATTTTTTACTTATTTTTTGTTTCAAATTTTGAATAAAAAGTTTCATTCATATAGAAAATATTTTCATTACGCTCTAAAATAAAAACAAAAAATTTTATCGGGTCAACCTAGGAGCCAGCAGAATGCCCGCAGTGTTTTTGGAAAATCTTTGTTTTTGGGAAAAAAAAATTCTTTTTTTTATACATATATGTATATTTTAGCAAATTTGAAAATTTTAAAACTTTAAACAAATTTCTTCTTATTAATACAACTTGGTTAAAAAAAAATGCCATAGTTTTGAGGGAAACTTTTTTATTAGCGCCCAAAGAAACAATTAAAATAAACCCAAAATATATCAACCACCATTAATCAGAGAAGTTTAAATCATTAGCTACACACACACACACAACCGCAAACTTGGCTCAACCAGTTTCAACCAGCTTTAACCTTCTTCAACCAACTTTTGCTCTCGCTTTGCTGCTACTTATATTTCAAGAACCTAGTGCATCTCAGCAGCACCACTTGAGGTGGCCTGAGCGCCACCTGTGTGCCCAGCTATTGCTACTATTGGTGGCACCTTGGCACCATTTTTATGCTCATGCTCGCGCTGACACTGATGTATTTTATAAGCAGTCTCACACTTATTACCTCCTTTAAGACCATAACATTCATTGTACATGGCTAATGCTTGCGGATCGGTGACATCAGCTAACATTCGAATAAGATCACGCTTCACAAACACACCATAGCGAATCAGTCCCATCTGTTCGTGAATGCAGTGAACGAAACATTGTGTTGCCTCTGTTGAATCTTTAAAATCTTGCTGACGCATTTTATGCAGTTCTTCCATCGAGATGTCGGTCTCTTGGGCACAGATGTACACCATATCCTCAGACAGCTGATGCGAATCCTCCGATACGTTCATGGCCAAGTTAACATTTATGGAAGCATAACGTGCCTACAAGAAAGTTAAAAAGAAAAAAAAAACGCACATGTATAAATAATAACAACAGATAAGATGACGTATGCAAGCGGAAGCGGAAGTAAGACACTTAGTGCATATTTCACGAAGGCTTGCTGGACTTGCCTCGGTCTCTGTCGAGAACAGCATCATCGTTATTGTCAGTGACATGCATGTTGCCAGAATGTTTTTCATCTTGTCTATCGAATGGATTGAATTGCTTATTGTTATTATTTTGCAAGGTAACACTTGTTTTTATACCTTAGCACGACACCTACGATACTGAAATTTTGGGGCATAAAAATTAATCGAGCGTTTAATCTAATTGATATGCGTCAATTTACTGCTTTGCATTGGTGAAATAAATTTATATCTTGCATCATTTTATATGTTGATATTGAGCTTCATTAACTTTTGCTAATTTATTTCTAGTGAGCCATAATATACGGTTGTGTTCACAAAAATAGTATTACAGCAGCTCATAATATTTTAATCTCTTTTCTAAATTATTCTATTCTAAAAGAGAATATCCTAAAAAAAAACCAAAAATGTAAATTTCTTATAAAAATAACGTAAATGAATTTTTTTGACTGTATTTAATTATTTCGTATTTTTAACAATACCCTGTAGTAATTGGTACTAGTACAGAACTACCAATTTCACTAGCCCTAAGATAACCAATATTAGTTCCACTTCAATCTACTTACTTTGCATTCAACTGGCGAATTTAACGTGAACATATCATAGGCAGGGGTCAGTCAAATGCTACATTTTACATTACCATTTCACTAGTCACTTCACTAGTGCTACAGGGCCAGCTTATTCACTAGTCAGAAAGATAAAAAAACAAAAAATCGTATGCATTGTGAAAGCAATCTTCAGTTAATAAATTTATACCTTTTCATCATAATATTTTTCTTCATGTTCTTTAACGAAATTGAAACACCTTATATATCCTGTTTAATCGAAAATATTACTTTGAACTATATAAGTCATGGATACAAATTGAAGACGCCAGCAACATAAACAATAAGCTATACAATCTTGACGTTGATTGAACTCACCCTTTTATGCATTAGCTTTTCCGTAGCCTCTTCACTAGTGCTATAGGGATTTTAGTAAATCCTGTACTGTACCGCATGGGTTTGAATTGCAATTCCCGATTTGGATTAAAAACCTTATTACAAGTTGTATTCGATTTTAAACCATAGCGTACTAAAAACAAAACTGGTTTTGTTTACACAATTTATTTCTTTTTCTTTAATACATTAATTTTTAAACTAACTCCTATTGTAGGTTTCAAACTCACATCATCATTCAAATGAAAGTTGTAAACGTTGTTGTGCGCCATAATCAAATATAAAATGTTTCACACAAAATGTATTATAAGGCTTTTTTTAACCGAAAAAGTAACTCTGAATCATAAGACTTTTGGATCTTAACAATCTGAAAATTAAGACGGAAAGTATTGAAATATAATACAGCATGACTTTAAAGTTAGTGCATGTTCCAATTGTACTAGTTTTTGAAACCGATTTTTTTCAACTTTTTAGTTATTTTGTATTAAATTTTAAACTGTAGGTACTAAAGTTCAAATTTAATTCCAACTTTATTAAATTTAAGTACAACTTTGACTAAAAAATGCCTAGTATTTTGAAAAGTATTTATTCTAATAAAAAATGGTTTAAAAAAAAATTATTCCAACCGTTGGTTTCAGACTTACTCCAAGATTTTTAACCGTGTAGTTAGAGAGATAAAGAAAAAAAAACAAAGGCATTGTGAAAGCAATCTTCATTAATAAATATACTTTTTTCTTCAGAACTTTTTTATTCATCTTGTTCAACGAAATTGAAGCGCCTTATATATCATATTTCCTCGAAAAAAATAACTTCGAACTATATCGAAACCCATTGTAACAAAATCAAGACGTCACCCACTGAACCATAAGCGAAGGTTTTGAGTAAGGTGAGAGTCTTGCGAACGTTTTTGGTTAGAATTTTTTTTTTTAAATTTTTTTCTTTTTTATTTTGTCGCTTAAAAGTGCTTGCTATAAAAGATTAAATTCGTGAAAGCTTTTCCCATAAAGAAAAATTGTACATATTTTGCGAAATTCATTAAAAACTTATTTTGAATTAGTAAATTTCTTAGTCGAAAATGCATCATTTTTGTATCATTTCAGTAGGTAAGACTTCCTTGCAATTGAACCATTTTTTGTTCATAAATGAGTTCGGAAATGAATCATTTATGTTTCTTTTTGCATTCTGAAATGAGTTCAGAAAAGAATAATTTTTTTATCATATCAGTAGGAAACAATTTCTCATAAACGAACCATTTTTTGTTCATAAATGAGTTCACAAATGAATCATAAATGTTACTTTTTATATTCTAAGATCAGTTAAATAAAGGAACTTAAAATGAAAATGTTAACCTTCGTACAAACGTCATATGAACTTTTTTACCAGTGCGAGATGGATGTACTGCTACACGTATGAAAATGTTCAACATTTCAATATTTCTATCAAAAATTAAAATCAGGCCCAAATAGAATGAAATCCACGAAAAAATTCCATGCAAAAAAGTAATCAAATAAATTCCCCAATTAATAGCTTAACTATTTTGATATTTCATATATAATTTGGAAGTTTGTCAAATTGGAAAACAATCACGCCTTTCCCCTTTGAAACCTCAATATCATGAAAAACACAATGCGTGAATTCCAGCCCAGGTATATTAATTCTATTAACCCAATGATTAATATGATCTCTAATTTTAGCAATAATCATTTCTTCTTTAACAAAATTTACATCGATATGTAATAACAAATAGTATTATGCAATAATAAAATTTATAATTCAAAAAGGTTCTTTTTTCAACTCATTACTGAACAAAAAAAAGGTTTGTTTTTGAGAGGCAATTCAGTCCAAAGATTGATACAAAAAGGGCTCATTTTCGAGTGCCGAAAAATAACTTTTTATGGTTCTTTTTTTTAACTCATTTCCGAACAAAAAAAAGGATAATTAATGGTTATTTTTTTAAGTCATTTGCGAACAAAATAAGATTCGTTTTTGAGAGGCATTTTAGTCCAACGAATGATACAAAAAGGGTTCATTTATGAGTGCCGAAAATGAACGTTTCTACCCGAAAAGGTTCATAAATGAATTCAAAAACGGTAGTTTTGGTTCACTGGGCAGAAACACAAACAATAAGCAGTACAAGTTAGAAGTTGATTGAACTGACCCTTTGAACTGACCATTACTTTGGGTCAAAAAAAGAGCTAGTTCATAAAGAACTAGTAAAGTAGCCAACACGAGAGGAGCAATTGGTTACTTTCAATACTGGCGGGTACTTTCATAGTATTTTCCTTATATTTGGTTGGAAAATAACTCAAAAACATTTTTGCCAAAATGCAAAAATTTGTATGGGAAAAATAAAATAATTTAAAAAAGTTCCAAACGCAATTTAAAAAAACATAGTTTAATATTTTTTTAATTTCAATATAATTATGATGAAAGCTTTCTAAACATTTTCCCGAAAAGTCTGGCTGCGGCAGCTAAAAATTTAAGAAGTTACAGGCAATTTTCTGGAACTTGTTTTTGCCTTAATGCGAAAATGTGTATGGAAATATGAGAATAAATGGGAATTAAAAAATGTACATGTTTTCCAAACAATGAATATTTTTAATACAATACATTTCTTATTTAAATATAGCATTGCTTATTTCCTTTTGTAAAATTTGAAATTTATGAAGAAAACTGGTTTCAATGCAACTAAATACATACAAACAAAATACAAATTTACAAGTCAAAAATCTGCTGTCAAGCCTTTAAGAACTTAAAAAATTATACAAAAAGTAACAAAGCTTCGAACAAAGGCCGAACATCTATCTTTAGTCATTCTTCATTTAATTTCATACCAAAGAACAAACAAACTTTTTAAGACTAGATTAAAAATGGTTTCTAAAATCAAAACAAAAATGGGACCACCACTCTATACAGTCTCAGCTAGGGTTAAATGCATTTCTTAAAGTATTAATTTTTAATGACAACGTTTCGGTGTCACCGTCAAAAGATGATTGTGCCCATCATAGTTGGCAAACCGCTATTGTAGATTCTGATGATTGTAGCAGCAGCAGCCTCTAGAAGTTCAGAACACAAGGAAACTTTATGCAATAATAACTGTATAATAGATGAGAACATAAGAGAAAAAGTGGCTAATTTTAAATTCCTTTCGAGTTGAGCCAACAAGAAACCAACGAGAAACTCTTGACTACTACCGACGATGAGCTAAAGACGATGAGGACACAAGAACGACAACTACAACGATGATGATAATGATGACGGTTTTCTTTGTTTTAGCGCTACGCGGCATGAAATTGAATTTTTGAGCATTTTAAGTGACTTCAATGAATGGCGCACCACTCACTACAAAGAAAACGCGTCACAACATAGTTCGTTTCTGTGTGGGTGGCTGCAATTATATCGTTAAGAAAACAATAAAAAAAAAAACCGGCGCGACTTATGCGTTTCAATTTGAATGTCTATGAAAACAATCCAAAAACAAGGGGGACAGGGGAAGGGGGGGGAGAACTCCAACAACAACAACAACAGTAACACAGCTCTTTGGGTTAAATTTCAATTTGCATAGAACTTTTAAGTATTTTTTTTTCTTCTTGCATATTTTTAAGCACTCGCGTTTTGTGGTTAAATGTAAATTTTATTGAATTTGAAACTTTTGTTTGGCATCCGAAGAGTGTTGAGACGGAAATTGCATAATTATGACTTATCTTGAGACGTTTCCGCGTACCACTTAAGATGGTGACTGGAAGAAGTTATAAATATGCATGCATCAAGAATTTAAATGTTAAAGCAAACGAATACGTAGACGAAGAATGCAAGTTTAATGCTGGCTTCAACTCTTATGGTAGATAGAACGAAAAACTCAATCTAAATTTCGCAAAGCATAAATATTGTTATTTTGATTGTTGCTTTTGTGTTGTTTTAATTGCATCAACATATTTATATAATCAATATTCTTTGTGCGTTAATTTCATTTTCAAATCTATTCAATTTTCTTTGATTTTTCTTTATCTTCGATATCTCTCCATTTCCATCTAAGCAAAATTTATTTACATTTAATAGGCAAAATTTATTTATTTACTTACAAATTTTATATTTTATTTATTCTATCATATAGTGTATATTGACAAAGCAACGCTTTTCGTACTGTTTATATGTATTGTTATTGTTATTGTTATTGTTATTGTTATTGTTATTGTTATTGTTATTGTTATTGTTATTGTTATTGTTATTGTTATTGTTATTGTTATTGTTATTGTTATTGTTATTGTTATTGTTATTGTTATTGTTATTGTTATTGTTATTGTTATTGTTATTGTTATTGTTATTGTTATTGTTATTGTTATTGTTATTGTTATTGTTATTGTTATTGTTATTGTTATTGTTATTGTTATTGTTATTGTTATTGTTATTGTTATTGTTATTGTTATTGTTATTGTTATTGTTATTGTTATTGTTATTGTTATTGTTATTGTTATTGTTATTGTTATTGTTATTGTTATTGTTATTGTTATTGTTATTGTTATTGTTATTGTTATTGTTATTGTTATTGTTATTGTTATTGTTATTGTTATTGTTATTGTTATTGTTATTGTTATTGTTATTGTTATTGTTATTGTTATTGTTATTGTTATTGTTATTGTTATTGTTATTGCTATTTCACTGTCGTTCCCAACGTTTGCAGTTCTCATTTTTCGCGAAGCCTTCACGTTTGGTTCATTATGCATCATCATGAAAGCAAATCAGACATTTTGTTTTCCGACACTTATATAAAAAATTGTCAAGTTCTCATCAATATTCCTTTAATACATGGGCGTAGTGAGGGTAGTGTAGGGGAGTGGGGCAGTTGCTCTCCCCTGAACATTATAAAAATAAAAGTTTAAGTATTAAATTAAGTACCTCAAAACATTTTTTCTTATAATTAAAAAGCATAGAATTAATTACTATTAAAGCTTAATTTATTTTGTATTGCAAACTTACGACTGACACATTTTTTATTTATTTATCAGTCACATGAAAAAAATAATGTTACCCATGAAGAAAATCCTGGCTACGCCCATGCTTTCAAATATGTTTTATTTATATAACATAACTATAATCTGCTATAAAGTAGAAGTCCATGTGTGTGTAATGCCCTCTCACACACACACATACACACACACAGACTTAATCTATTTTTTTTCAATTCAATTTAATTTTGTTTAATTTCATGCATTTATGACTTCAGCAAATTGAGATTTGAACAAAAAAATTGCATATATTTATTTTATAAAATAACAGCAAAATAAAAAAGTTATAAAATTTAAAATTAAAAAAGTTTAATTCAGTTCAGTTACTCTGCAGTGCATGTCAGTGTTTATAAAATTATCTACTGATTGATTTATGCATTTTGTTAATATCATTTCACCATAATTTACGACTCTGTGCAATGCATGTCATCAACTTGTAAATGCAAATCAAATTATTTAATATAACATTATTCGTAATGATATAATTACAACTTGTATTGCACTGATGTAGTATTTTTTATTTTAGTGAATTAAAAAAATAGAGAAAAAAATTAATTCAAATAAACAACAAATCTGATTTGAATTTTATAATAAGTTTCCATATTTTTAATTGCATTCATTGAAGTTGGCGCTCAGTTATTCAAATTGAAAACTAAAATGTTGTTATTTTATAGTCCCCGAATGTTATGTCATCCGAGCCCAGACTAGAGATATGCAAACATGAATTCGACTGACAATTTACTGCATTTTGAGCTTTAAATTGTTATGAGACTCTATCAATTAGTTTTAAATAAATTTCCAGCAAAAAAGAAAAACTACGAATCATACAATTATGTCAACTTTTTCATCTATTTTCTATTTTCGAACTTTCTAGATGTATGTGCATATATTTTATTAATTTCACTGATATAATAATAATTTGGTTTCACATGAAAATTAATTAAGTGAAAAATTATGGAATTTTCTGAAAAAATCTTTATAGTTTTTATCTCACCATAAGCATTACTTTATATTATGTGAGTGACAATCTTTTGCCAAAACGCTTTAAATGTTAGAAAACATATTTTGTTTTAAGTTTCTTTCAAGTTTTCTTATAATTCAGTGGTTTCTTGTATTTTCTTGTTTATTCTATTTTTTCCACTTCTTGCCAATGACTTTGCATAGATCAGAACAGAAGAGCATGCGTCTGTCCAGAAAAGGAATGTTACCCGAAGGACACATTTATATGCGCTGCTAGTATCATGTTGAGATTTCAACGATGAAAACGAAGACGTTAACATAAGCGAAGACGATGACGATGACAACAACAATTGATGGCAAAACCGCAAATCATCTCGACGGGTGACGGAATGCACCACCATCAGATGAATAGCATGCCAAGACGTTAGAAAAAAAAAAAAAAAACAAATGCAACGGGGGGAGTGGAGAACTAGAGTATAGTTAGAAGGAGTGTGAATAGAGAGATAGAGAAAAGTTAATGAACCCAGATGGACCATAAAATTTCAATCATTTCTCAAAATAATAGTTGAGCTTAGGTGGTGGATGCGAGAAAATACAACCATGACGATGACGACGACTACAACAACGTCGAGCAAGTAGAACAAGTTGAGGACAAGCTATGCACATTTGCGATAGAAGCATTAATGCCGTGGAGGAGGAAACAGAAAAAGTGAAATATTGCTATAATATAATAAGAGCCCGCTGGTAAAGCCTTGTCCGTACTCCGAATGGATTCGATATCATAACCAATTTCTTAAAAATAACTCATCATACTAATCTAATTGTAATGCAGAGCTGTAAGCAGAAGCTGATAAAAGTCAGGTTTGTTTTATTTGAGAGCAGTTCGCATGTATTAATTGCTAATGCAACAGTTTGACTTCAAATATTAATAAAAATAAGTGATATTATGAAATCACTAACTATAACTAAATAACTAAATTGAAATGATATAACTAAATTGTTTTTAACTTTATACACAAAGAAAAAGTGGGTAATATAATATAAAGCTCATTGAAGCTGAGGCTGCGGCCAGAGTGAATGCAGATGCAGACAGGCAGGCTTGCTTGCACTAGTGCGGCAGAACAACAATAACACAAACAAATGAGAACAAGCAAGATACAAACGCGCATATCTGTTAACCTGTCCTCATCTGCATTCTCTATGGCCGCAGCCAAAAGTTTCGGAAGACTGGCTAGAAAAATAACTCAAAGAAACTATTGCGAAAATAATTTTATGCTCCATTGACTTTCTTTTGTTTTATTTCAGTGTGTTCTCTATCGTTTTCATTGTGTTTTTAAGGTGGGACAAGACATTCGCGGCAGAGAAAACAGACCTTTTTTAAAAAATTCATAACTCAGTCAAAAACAAACATTTTTCCAAAATTTTTTTTTATTATTGTAGAGAATTGAACAAATTGTAGAGAATTGAACAAATTACAAGAAAAAAATTCAAAAAAATATATTTTTCACTCCAACATGGTCTTATAGAGCTTCAAACTGGCGGCAGAGAAAAAAACGGGGCCTCGTGGTTGCAGCGCTGGGAGTTGCAAAAATTGTCCAATCTGGAAAAAAATGACTGTTTTTAAATTTTAACAAAATTGGTTATCGTATGACTTGAGCTATTTTTTTAGATTTTTTTCAATTTTTTGGTGATGTTCCAAATTTGAAAGTGTGTTTGTTCGAAAAAAATATTGACTTTAAAAATTCATAAAAAATCGAAAAAAAATTTAAAAAAAAAAGCTCGTGTCATACGATAGCGAATCAAGTCTAAAAAAATACAAATCGTCAAAAAATAAACCCGCTAGAGCCGCAACCAGTACGAAAAACATGGTTTCGAGATAAACGCGTTCAAAGTTTTTGAACAAAGAAAAAAAGGTTACCTTCAATCTGCCATGCCTGCTTCGTACTGTATGCCTTCGTTATCTTGTGTTGTGCTGTTTCTTATAGTTTTATAGCAATTCGGGCTTCACCCTTCAAGTAGGTACGAAATAACAACCACCAAAAGTCAGGTAGCAAGTAAAACAAAATATATACCAGCTGCCGTACGTAGGTAGCGCAAAAATTAAAAATGCGCTCTCACTAATCCGGCTGTAACTTTTGAACCCGTAAGAATATTTCCATGAAATTTTTTTTCTTAGAATCTTATGAATATCTTTCTTAATAGTTACTAAAATACAAAATTATTAAAAAATGTCGATTTCAAAAAACTGCCAATGTCATGTAACCCCTTAATATAGAGAGAAATTTCAAACAATGTTGATGTTCTCTTCTACCTTGTGCGTCATATGCAGCAAACCTACTCAGTTGCCCGCTTACTATGTTATCAGTGTTTAGGCGGCCATGCCCGAACAAATGTCGTAGAGAATTATAAGCATATAGTCGATTATTATATGGTTCCATTTACCACTGGGAGCATTCAACGAGTGTCTGAGCAAGCATTTGTGTGACTAAGTCAGCTAGCTGGTGAAGTTTGAAGACACACGTCTAAAGACTTTATTATGTATGCGATCTTCTCTGTCTGGCTGCTTTATGTTTGTTTAGGAAATATTGCACAAAATTACGCAAAACAACGACACTGACACAGCAACAATAACATCACCGAAAACATCAAAATCCAAACAATAATAACAATGATGACAGCAAATATGTTGACAACAACAGCATCAAATTATATGCAGATAACGCAAACTATCAACTAATAAAAAAACGATAATAATAAAAATAATCATAATAAAAATCATAATGAAAATTTTTGTTCAGTTTGATTTTCATGTTTGGCCTTTAAATTGCTGAATATGATGATGATGATGATGATGTTTTTGATATGCATAACATATATACGTTGTTTTTGTACTAAGATATAAATTTAATGCATGAAATTAAAATTTTTAAATTAAATTCAATAAACAGAACTTAGTTTGAACAATGAATGTTTAGTTTTTGTGAGAATTTGTTAAAAAATTCACATAAGTAGTTTTACTTAATTTGTCAAATTATAAATTATTTATTGTAATCTAAATTGTAATCTAAATTGTTAATTTAGAAACTTGTAATTATAAATAATGTTTATTAAGACTTCTCTTTAGGTCGGAAATAAAATCTAAGCCAGAAGCAACAGTAAGCTTTTATTCGGAGCTCATCAAATTTCTACCGAAAACAATTTCTCAGCAACACATCTCATTCTTACCTAACATCTTACACATCTAATTCTAAACCACAGTCTGAGAATCAAACAATATTAGTACTTAAGAAACAGCTGTTTCTTACTATTAAGAAACTTACTGTTAAAAAACAGCGTCTAGTCTGCTAGTGGTCTGTAAAGAAACTTGTTGTTTTAGCAACCTGTTACTTTATGAGCATTTTGGAATAAAGCTCATAAATATAATTCTAAAAAATGTCTATTTTTAAAAACTCCAAAAAATAAATATTAGGACTTAAGAACTTAGGAATCATTCATCAATGAGAGTATCGTCTCGGATCGAAATTGATTTTTGTTTTGTTTTTTTTTATTATTTTTATTTAAATAACATTTGGCAAGTTTAAAAAACATTGAATTGAGAAATATTTATTTGGGAAAATAAAATTAAATTGCATGCATGGTGAGCTGTTGCTTATGTTTAGAATTCATAGTCTTCTGGATTGTTAACATTTCATTTTCCAGAATAAATCGGATTCACAATATATTTTATTCAAATGAAATATTGAATTTTAATTCAAATCAAATTTGAAATTTTAGTTGCATTGAAATTAAATTCGATACTAATTAGTGTCAAAAATATTTATTTTTCCATAAAAAATTGATAACGCTTTCACTTTCCTAATGCATTCGCCACCATTTCTTTTGCTGAGAAGTGAGAACAACCCGGCAAACTGAAAATAGAAAAAGAGATTATTTTGGCGCCAAGTGGCCAGCTTTCTTTCTCTTTTTGTGCAGATCATCAACAAGAGTAATATATATTCTTGGATCAGGAATAATATAGATACAGATACAGATTGAGCCTTGTGCATGTCAGCCGTTGTTGTTTCATGAGCTGTGATCAAATTCAAATTCAAATCAAATCAAAAGTCAATCAAAAGTCAAATTCATGATACACTAGTTACAAGGTAGAAGTGACAGTTCAAACAGAAACAGAAAAAAGCTATAATACAATAATTATCAGCAAGATTTGAATGTGGTGCGAAACAAAAACACTTTAGTTATGTAGAAAAATGTGATTGCTTCATTTTTGTTGCTGCTTTCTTGAGACACTTGATTATATATCCTTTATTTTTGTGATTATTGCAATGTGGAAACTTCCAAGGACACAACAGTACATGGACATGGTGGTCGTGACAAATAGGAACGTGGTTGCGGTGCAAATGCTGGACGTGACAGCCGAGGTGCTACTATCAACACTACGTGCATACAGACCACTGGAGTATTTTAGGAGGAAGCTGGCGCCATCAATATACGCAAGGTCAGTAGACACAACAAGTTTCCAAACCAAAATGTTTATTATGTTTTTTTTTCAATACAACAATCTTCACTTCGTTTTCACTTTTGTTACGGCAGTCGACGCTCGTGAGAAAATAGGTAGTTTTCAAGGCTACCTTGTAGTGATTGTATCATGGTCAAACTCAAAGAGAACACAAACAGAAAATTTGAGCGCAAAAACAAAAACATGGTTTTACAAGCACACGGGTCATATCGACGTCAGCGGTGTCACTTGACAACGCTCATAGTTTACACAAAATGCCAATCAATTGGGCAACTTAGAGTTTTCTTCATATTTTTATATCTCAATTAATTAAATGCAACGCCTCACATTCTACATTTCGTAACACTTCTATAAATTAAATTCAACATAAACTCAATTTTTGGTCCTCAATCTTAACAGTTAATTTTAATAACACGATGTACTATTGAGAAACCAGAAATGAAGTATCAAATTACAGCAGTGACACACTTGAACGTTTTGTATTTTCCTAAGTGTTTCGTCACTTTCTTTGCTACATAAACAGAAAGAATAAAGTGACCAAAATTAATATAAATCGCTTTGTAAACATATTTTTATATGTAGGTATATTTATGAACATTATTTTTATTTAGCTCTTGTAAGAACCAAAATGTTAATATTAGTTTTTAAGTCAGCGCAGATCAATTTAAAGTTTTGAATAAAGAAGACCTTCGGGCTTAACTAAAAAACAAAATTTTGTTTATTTTAATATTGATCAAAATGATTAATATAAACTCACGTGATGTCGATTCACAATAAATTTAAATTTTGCTCACTTGAAGGCGCAATCGTTGATCGTTGGATCATCAACGTTTATGTAGAACTTTCTTTGTGTGTACGTTTCGCCTACAAATATAAACGCAAAATTGTTAGTTTCTGTCAAGGTTGATTAAAATGGGTTAAGACACTTGAGAGAAAACCACTCTTTTCGCCTTTGTTCGAACTGTCAAAGTAAGCAGTTAGCAAATAATTTAACAGATTCAGATTTCCTTAATTCCCTTTCATCCATTCTGAAAGTTTGACCGAGCTTCTCTCAAATGACTCAACCTATATTAATCAACCTTAGTTTCTGTTTTTTCTCTCTTTCTTCGCTCATGTGCGAAGTAAGCGAACTCATACCGCAGAATAAAGAAAAAAAATCGAACGAAACAATGACCAACTTTTTTTTCTTTCTCTTCTTTTTTTGAAGATCTTCTACATGTATATAAGCATCTTACATCATTCCACCTGGTGAAAACAGGTGAATTTCTATAAAAAAAATTCGGTGCTCTTCTTCTCCCTACTCTAATTTATGACAAAAAAAAATGACAAAATCGTTTATGAAACACGGGAGAAAATGGTTCCTAACTGTTTCGCCTACGCCTATATATAAAGAAGATCTAAGGCAGGGATGTCCAACCGAATTTGTACTGAGGGCTATTTTGAAACCACGACAATGCTTCGCGGTCACCAATCCTTATAAAAAAAAATTTTTTTTTTGTCAAACACATCCAAATCTGAAAATGTTTCTAAATTTGACATTACTAACGTAAGAAAAGCTTTTTTGTTTGCTTGTTGAATTTAAAGAAAGCTTTCAAATTTGACACTTTTAATGTAAACAAATTAGATTTTGAAGCAAAATAAAAAGTCATAAACAATCAAAAATAGAAAAGCAAAAATAGAAGCAAAATAAAAAGTCATAAACAATCAAAAAGAGAAAAGCAAGATGTTCTGGTCTCTTGCATATCAGTACATAATTGTGCAAGTATCTGGAGAATTTATTGACAGCATGAGTGAGTCAGAAAAGAATGGAAGTGTCTGCAAAAAAATAGCTACAAAGCTGCTGTCGCTGTTAATTAGTTTAGGAAACTAGTTTAGGCAGTGTAAACGACCGTGTTAAATGAAAAGCTCTTTTTTTGTTTAACATGTTAAGCTAAGTCGATTTGAACATGTTATAAGCATGCTTGTAAAAATAGCCGATTTAAGTATTATTCTGTGCATCATTTTGCTTGCGGGCGCCTAAAAATACGGTCGCGAGCTACCAGACGCCCGTGTACTACCAGTTGAACACCACTGATCTAAAGAAACTGATAATTAAAATTTAAGTCAATCTTATTAACAACAATTTTTATTTTTCAACACCCTTTTTATTTCTATCAGAACAACATTAATTTAAAATATTTTTAAATTCATTTCGCTGCAGAAAAATAAATATTTTTAAAAAAGTTTCATTTATACATGAAATAAAAGAGCTTCGTGTCACACCGCTCTGATAACCACTCTTCAGCGGCAATGTTTTGTTCAGTATATTTACACTTTTTATCTAGAAAGCAGCTGATGAGATTTTAAAAACATTTTTTCTTCATTTTTTTTTTTTAATAACTAAAAGTTTTGGTTGCTCATAGTAAAAAGTTTGCAGAAAATTTGCAGCTTAATTAGTAGAACAAACAAAATAATTGAACGGAAACCAGTAAAAAAAAAACCAAATCGAAACAAGAGCAAAAACTACAACAGGAAAAATATATAGAAATGCGTTAAACCTTAAAATAGTTTCGAATGACACCGCAGTTCTTAGTGGACAGCTGGAGTCAGAAGCATAAGGATAGAGTAAGAGCAGAATAGCAATAGAAATAAACGCAAATAATAATGACAGTACAAAATAATAACTAACCACAATGGGAACAACAACTAGTAACTGCCAAACAACAAAAAACAACAGCAATAAAAGTTACAACAACAAAAAACAACTAGTAAGAAGAAAACAAAGTAGTTAGAGTAAAAACAGCAAAAACAACTCAAGTAACAAACATTGTTTTCCTTTGACATAACTCATTAACCATAAGAGAGTGCAACAGAGAATGACGAAGTGAGTGAGTGAGTGAGTGAGTGGTTGAGAGAGGATGTTAGGTGGAGGCGCTATCTAAGACATTGTTGCCAACAAACTTTTTCAAAACTTCTTTTAGTTTTGAAAAAAAAAATCTAATTGTTTTTGGCTAACCCCGAAAAGCATTTCCGAAAAGAAAAGGTAAATGGGTATGAGTATAAAACAAATCCATTATTTAGGGGAACATAGAAAAATTATGGGAAGGTAGGAAATAGATGTCATTATACAATACTAAACGACTTTTTTTCAGACGTCAAGAACGTAGCTCTTATATCAAGAAATACAATTATATAGGCTGAAGTGGGGTGATGTGTAACACGTTTTTATTTGCTCCAAAAAAAGTGAAATTGATTTTTTGATTGGTCTTAAGGACTATCCTTTGCAGAAGAACCAAGTCAAAGTGAGTGTTTTCATGGCTGTTGAATCTTTTGAGAAATGGATGAAATAGGACAAAAATTTCATATATAGTTTTTTTTTGGTCTCAAATCGAGAAGAGGGGGGAGGGGGAGAGGGGATGATGTGTAATTGTGGGACCTACAAAATGTTGGTTTAAAAATCAGGAACTTTACTTTTTTATGTTCACTTTGACTTTTAATGTCTAGTTAAAGTACATATTCAGGCATGTTCTGATTCACGTCGGAATCGTATATACTTCCAATAACATGTCAATGAAATTAAATCCGATTCCGAGGTGATTCGGATTTCAGAACATGCCTGATTATGATAAGAACTTAATCAAATCTCCTGCACCTGAAACTGTAAACCTTTCTGTGGCTTTGTTAGAACACAGCTTTCATTGACTTCCGACCACGATTGAATTTTGGTCTGGGCTGAATAGTATGCATTGGGCCGATCTCTTTTAAAGCCGTTGAAGTAATTGCATTTCAAAGTTTGACGTTGTTGCCTCTTTAATGGAAATTATAATGTGTAAGATGTGTTACACATCACCCCACCATGAGTACTAAGAATCAACCCAATTTAAGTCACTTTTTTTTCATTGATAAAATTTTACCACAATGTGAAAAAATGTAAAATCTTTTGTTATATTTAAAGATATTAAACAATACCCCATTTTACAACTACTAACTTTTAAAATCTGAAGATAATATTATCCGAAACGCTATTTTTTGTAAATTTAAAAAAACTTTTTAACAAATATTTTTCACATTCTTTAAGAATTCTGATGAAATGTATGTCTGCCTACATCCAACACTTATGAAAAACTAGATGATGTCAAAAGATATGACTAGATATGTTAACATTTTGTAAGAAAACTCGCCGTGTTACACATCACCCCATAGTGCGCATTACCCCACCTCACTCTACCGATTTTATTCAAGTTCATGTCCAAATTGTGTGGAGAATTAGATGTGATGCAGAAGAATTATCTTCAGATTCAATGTTATTTTAATATAAATATGAAATTTCAAACCAGTGACATATATTAATATTAATATATTAATATTAAAAGTCTTTTTGTCAGTAACTTTTTGAATATTAAATATTTTTTTCGGCAAATAATCATTTAAGTTCACAAAATAGTCTCCTTTTAGAACGATATATTTGGTCCAGCGTTTTTCCTCATTCCTTCCAAATAATAGGATTTAAAAAGATCCTCAAAATATGCCCTTTTTCAGTGATGACATCTACATTACATCCAATTCTCTTAGCGCCGAATCATTTCTTCAGGTTTGCAAAAAGTTAATAGCCGCAAGGGGCTAAATCTGGAGAATATGCTGGATGGGGTAGCAGTTCGTAGCCGAATTTATGGATTTTTGGCACGGCGACTACAGACGTGTGCGCCAGTGCGTTGCCATAGTGGAAGAGCCTTTTCTCTTCACCAAATGCGTTCGTTTTTGTTTCAAATCAATACGAGTATCAAATTTGTCCAACTGCTTTGAATAATATTCATCGGTCACCTTTTTACCCTTTCAAGATATTCGATGTGAATAATTCCGCATGTATCCCAAAAAACTGTCATCATGACCATGTGGCCGAAAGATCAACCTTGACCTTTCCCAGAGAAAGTCCACTGCTTTGACTGTTCTTTAGGATCTGGTGTATTGTAATGTATCCATGTTTTATCCACTGTTACGCAACAAAGCAAAATCTCGCGGTTGAACATCACCAAACACTACTTTTAAGTGGTCACACAGCTACATTTATAGTACAGTGTGAGCAATTGTGGCACCCATCAGGTGGATAGCTTTTTCAAGTCCAAATACTCCTGTATAATGTTATGTACTCATTCAGTTGAGATACCTTCTACAGCCTCAGGCGCCTCAAGCACTTTCATTTTCCGATCGTCCAATATCATTCCAATAATTTGGATGATGTATGATATTGGTATCAGGTTTTGGATGACCTGAATGTTCGTCGTCACTTGTGTTGATACGACTACAACGAAATACAGTTAACCACTTCTAAACCATTAAAGTTGATGGTGCAGAGTCCCCATAGTATTTATCAAGAATTTCCTTGGTTTCTGTGAGGGTATGGATCCTTGGATGTATGGGAGTCCCCATAGTATTTATCAAGAATTTCCTTGGTTTCTGTGAGGGTTTTTTTTACTCAAAATATAATGCTTGATAAGCACACGAAATTCACTTTTTTCCATTTTCGTCGAAATTCAAGATATCGTTTTCTTTGAATGATTATCGAAATTGTTGTATCTTATCGAAATTATTGAAGACTCTTCTTTAGATAATTTAAAATTTTTTTATGTATAAAGTTTATAGTTGGCAACCATGGCGCAAAAGTAAATGTCTGAGTTGCGGAATGATATAAGCAAAATAATCCTAAAAGCAATGAATGTCACGCAGCTGCTGACATCCTAGCAGCTAGAGGCAGGCATCAGCGTACCAAGCAACGACATGCAGCTGAATACGCAACGATATGGCATCCAACCAGGACAATGAGTTTTCGTTGCAAACGCAAGCAGACGAAAAATTGAAGACTCAACGACGATGAGATGAAGATGTAAGAAGAAAGAGTCCAAGACAATGTAAAAGTTGACAATTTTGAAGTTTTTAAAACGATGAAGAAGTAGTTGGTGAATGCTCGAAATATCACGTTTCATATGGGATCATTTTTGGACGCGGAAACTGAATGAAGGTGGTCTAGTAGACGTGAGTAAAATTTAACAAACTCTAACAATAGCATCAAAAATAGCTAAGGTTCAGAAAACCGCTGATGGGAAAATGCTTACGGCAGTATTCTTGTCTAGAGGGAAAAATTTTTGGGTATTTTTATAAAATTTAATAAAAAATAAAAATCTTAAAATATTTTTAGTATCCATTTCCTTATTATATGTTTATTGATATTTAAGAAAAAAAAACAAAATGGCCATTCCAGCCCTTGAAAGGGCTTTGACCAAGCTTCTTATGATCAATTGTGTTGTGAAATGTTTGAACATAAATGATCGGGAACTGGACCCTGGACCTACATGTTTTATGCCGACTCCGAACGGCATATGTTCTCTTTTCATGGAAGTTTTTTACTCTCTGAGGCTTGCCATTGTTTGCAGAGAGGTGACGGCCAAACAGAAAAACGAATTCAATTGAAAAAACTTTCTGAGTCAGGTGGGATTCGAACCAGGGTTCTCTGGCGTATGGGCCACACACTCTACCAACTGCGCTATGGCCGCCACTTTAGAACTATAAGAATGAAATATCTAACATTTTTCGAATTAAATTTTGTGTGATTGGAATTTAATAAGACATGACCAGATGTGAAATTGTTGAACGTTTTGTACGGATAATAAAATTTTTTCTTACTTTTCCTTTCTTTTTTTAGATACTTTTTGGATAAGCTCATAATTGGATGAAGTGGTTGTTACTTTTTTTTTAATTTTTATTGTGCGAGTTATCAATTGCTTATAACGTAAAACAAAAAGAAAATTCGAATTAAGTAAAGTCAATAATTTTAAAGTGTGCTCTGACGCGTGCGCTGCCAGCAAGCTCATTTTATTTGTTCATACATTTTTCGTTATTGGTAATTGACGCCATTGCATAGCATAGGATATATATTATGTTATATAATACAAACAAGTACCACAGTAAATATATTTTTTACATTTGAAATACTTACAAAATTCTGTACGCCTCAAACAATGTTTTCCATATTAGAAATTGAGTTTGCATATATTTTATGTTTAATTTTATTTTATTTTATATTTGAATTAAATTCAATTAAAATTCAAATTCAAAAATTACATTTTTATATATTAAGCATACACTGAGAAAAAAGACATACTTTAAAATTAAACAAACAATTTTAATATATAAATTTAACGCATTTGTGTTTATACAGAACAAAATTTAAAACAAACGTGTTTAATTTTCTTTTTTATAATTCTCATTTCATGTTCTCACTTTTTTTAACAATTTGCTCTTATAAATTTTTTTTTATAACAAAAAACTCGTCGCTGTCTGAGATTAAATTAAAAAATTATGTGTAGTAGAGTCATTGAGCAGACAATTGAGACCAAGCTGAGAAAAACAATTTGATTGTTTGAAAATATTTCTTAATTGGACTTACAAATATTAAGGGGTTACATGACATTGGCAGTTTTTTGATATCGATAATTTTGTATTTTAGTAAATATTCTTAAGATTCTAAGAAAAAAAATTTCATGGAAAAATTTCTACGGGTTCAAAAGTTACAGCCGGATTAGTGAGAGCGCATTTTTAATTTTTGCGCTACCTACGTACGGCAGGTGGTATTTACTTGTTTTACTTGCTACCTGACTTTTGGTAGTTGTTATTGCGTACCTACTTGAAGGGTGAAGCCCGAATTGCTAAACGATTGCAAAATACTATAAGAAACAGCACAACACAAGATAACGAAGGCATACAGTACGAAGCAGTCATGGCAGATTGAAGGTAACCTTTTTTTTCTTTGTTCACAAACTTTGAACGCGTTTATCTCGAAACCATGTTTTTTGTACTGGTTGCGGCACTAGCGGGTTCATTTTTTGACAAAATTTTTTTTTTGTATTTTTTAAACTTGATTCGCTATCGTATGACACGAGCTTTTTTTTCGATACTTTATGAATTTTTAAAGTCAATATTTTTTTCGAAAAAACACACTTTCAAATTTGGAACATCACCAAAAATTGAAAAAAAATTTAAAAAAAAGCTCGTGCCATACTCGTACGATAACCAATTTTGTTAAGATTTAAAAAAGTCATTTTTTTCCAGATCGGACAATTTTTGCAACTCCCAGCGCTGCAACCACGAGGCACCGTTTTTTTCTCTGCCGCCAGTTTGGAGCTCTATAAAATCATGTTGGAGTGAAAAATATATTTTTTTGAATTTTTTTTCTTGAAATTTGTTCAATTCTCTACAATAATAAAAAATTTTGGAAAAATGTTTGTTTTTGACTGAGTTATGAGTTTTTAAAAAAAGGTATTTTTTCTTTGCCGCGAATGTCATGTCCCGCCTTAATATTTCACGACTTTGATTCACGTTATTGTTTCTAGCAAAAAAACTAATTTACATAAAACTTATTTTGATAATTCATTATAAAGGCAATGAAATCACCTTTCCAACGGTATATCTACAAACCCCACCAACTTAACCGTTACCGATCTGTGGTCCTGTGAAGATGAAATCAATCGATTGAAACTACCAAATTTCAATTTTGAGTGTAAATAATGAGTTAAGAGAAATAATGAGTGCCTTCATAATGAGTTATCAAAATAAGTCTTATGTAAGTTAGCTTTTCTGCTAGAAACAATAACGTGAATCAAAGTCGTGAAATATTGATTAACCCTGTAGCTCCTCAGAGTGTGAAAATAGACCAGCCCGCCCCCCCATCCCCCCTCCCATACGATTTTTTGCTCAGCTCAACACAACCTTTCAGCTCCGAAAATAGTTGCACTCAATTGCGGGACACCGTGTATAATATCATCGTCATTAATTTCATACTTATATAGAATTTTAGGACTTTTTTACTTTATTTCTGTCTAGAATAGACGTGAGATCAAAATTTACCCTTAAATTCTATGTGTAAAATAATTTCAGAAACCATTAAGATTGTTCAGAAAGCTTGAACGTAGCAATATATGCTGCTGACGTAACCTAAATTCTGCTTTGTAATAACTTTGACAGCAGATAAAAATTCTGAGATATTTGAAAATGTGTTAAATTCAACAAAGATTGAGATTGAAAGTGAGATAGATTTTATTTTAATGGCACAGAGAAAGCATATTATAGAGATCATGCACAAACAATTTAATATACAGCGAGAAGGGAATCTTATTGAGAAAAAAAGAACAAATAAATTGTTGCCATAAATCAAATGATTTCTATGTTAGGTCGAAAAAAACTACGAACTGCACACGTACGTTAAGAAAGAAAAATGCGCCACCAAATAGAGTGTATTAAGCATTCCCTGAAGAAGCACGAAAAAAAAAAAAACTTAACAAGGCGATAATAATCAAGTCCAGTATCCAACTTTTGCACTGGAAAAAAAAATAAACCATATAAATTACTATTCAAACTGCACAAAGTAATAAGAATCCAAGTAAAAATTACTATTTGTTCCAGAAATTCAACAATTTTACTGGATTCGCCGTTCACAAAAATAATAAAAATATCGCACACTTAATACAAAACAGTCACAACTCAAAATTTTTATATTTCTAGGTGAAGCAAAAAACAATTTTATTTTTGAAGGAACTCCACACAATGCAATGAGACAAAACTTTTTTTTTAAGCTATAGGGAAAGAAGATTTTGTACACATCTTCTTTCTGTATAGTATGTATTTGATGTGTTACTGTCAAAGTAAATTATCACTACGAATAGTTTTACAATAAAAAGTAAAAATTTGTAAGTGTTGAGTTGTGACTGTTTAGTATTTAGTGTGCGATATATGCAGTTGTTGCAAAAAGTTGGCATAGTTCTGCAATATTTTGTTGAGGAACACTATTTATCAATTTGAAATAACAACAACCTGACAAATTTTTTAATGAAATCATTCTTAATCATAGAAAAATATCTATAAGAAAATAAAATCATAACAAAAAATAATTTGTCCTATTTGTACGGTTTGCCACCGTAAATTTTACAAAATACTTTAAGTAAATTTTAGGGACTAATACATGGACGTTGCCAGACTATCAGCTACAAGGAGCTATATAGTTTCTTTTAATATTATTAGGATAGAGGCTGCTGGTTGCCACCCCACAGTTTTTTTTATGATAACTCGTCATAAAATCAATGTATTGTTGATTTGCTGCATGCGTTGGTAAGAGAAAGTAAAATACCACAAGTAAATGCCAAAAATTATCTAAAATTTTACCCTTTGATATTTTAATTTGCAGGTTGCCACCCCTTGAAAAATTGCTGAAAATGTAGACAAACTTTAAAGAAAACACCTGATGTAGAAAATTTATAAAAATTTATTGAAATTTACGTGCATTATGCAGTACTCATTCTTGATTTGTTGTAAACTTTAATAGCTTTAATTGCATTGGTTTTTCTTGCTTTGTTCGCTGCCATACTAAAAATTTAACAAAAATGTAAAAATTTTCAAAAATATTACATACATGAAATAAAACTTCGCTTTTGATTCAGTGACACTTGTAAACATAACAAATAAAGGTAAATACACATTATAAAAAACAAAAACGAAAAAGAGAGGTAGCAACCTGCGAGCCAACAAAAGTGCCAACTTGCATTTTGATGCCATTTTGGAATTAATAAACTGTAATTATTTTTGCCATTATTACAGTGCTTATACAACATATACAGTCCTGAAAAATGTTCAGCCTGAAAGTATGCATATACATAAGGGACAAGCATGCTGCTCTGTGACTGATACTTCAGGCTGAATATTTTTGAGGACAGTATATGTTGGGAAAAGCCCTGTAATAATGGCAAAAAAATAATTACAATTTGAGAAATATTATAATATTTAAATTTTCTGGTATCTAAGAGGCAGCTTTACCCTTTCATTCTCGCCCCCCTCCCCCCCCCACCCCCTGTTGACACCTTGATGCGTTGACACCTTGTAAGTATTAACAAAACTGCAAAAGTGCGAGTTATTTTTGATCAATCGTGATGGTTTAGTTTTTACCATGTAGATAGGAATGGCGTCGCCAAGTTAACGCTGACTGCTGTTAATATTCGAATTTGGCACAAATGTGAATAGCTTTTGTCTGTTGTTTTGTTGTTGTTTGATTTGCTGTTGTTGTTTTTCGTATTGCTATTATAGCTGATGATGAATTCTTAACATCACGTAGCGCAAAACACGTAAGCAACAAACGTGTTCCTGTTAAAGACTTCGTCATGCGAAACTCTTGCAACTCGTATATGTAGCATATTTTCAAGCCTCTATATGTGTAAGTATGTGCGTGAGTGTCGAACACATAAGCATGAAAGACAAAACGTCATCATTTATCATTTTGTTTTTTTTTTTCTTTCTAGCAAACTCACAACATGAGTGTTTTATTGCAATTAATCATTAAAACAACCCCGGCCATGCCCAGGCAGTGCAACATATAGAATCAAGTTTAACACAAGGAATACTCTTTAAGGACGATACTTTAGCGATAAGAAAAACTACAAAAACAATAACAACAAGAGCCAGAAGTTTTGTTGGTAACATTAGTGTTTTAGTCTTCATGCCTGCTTCGGTCCCCCTTTCTTGCATGCCATTTAACACAACTGTTTTTAGTCTATTTTTAGCACTGTGTTTATTAAAAATAATTACCAAAATTTATCACAATTTTCGCAGTCATACAAGCTGCTGTTTCATCTGTCGCTCTCTGTCATTTTTTTTTTTTTTTTTGTCTCCCTTCAGGAAACAAGGTTAGTCTATCTCCTTGGATACTAGGTGTACCATTGAAGGATTTTTTTTTTTAATATATTTCCTTTCATTTATTTCGCTTTCTATCAAGTTACATATCTTTACTTTCTCACTCTGTGTTTGTAAATTTGGTGTTTACTGTGTTGGAATTATCGGATTACTTAGAATTATCTACTATTTTTGGAAGGCTTATGCCAGGACAAATAAATCTGGATTTAGTTCAAGGTTGTTATTATTTGTTATTTGTACTAATTTTATTTTCTGCGCACACGTGTGGAAAAGTATCGATGATTTTGCAAGAATTGATGGGGCCACTGCATTGAATGCTTTTTAAAGAATAAGGTTGATTCAATTTGATATGTGAAATATATCAAGGTTTGACAATATATAAGGGCAGGCTCGTAGCTAGGATTTTACAATTTATAACATTTCTCAAAAAATTATAGCCAAAAACTAAAAATGAAGGTCTCAAAATTAATTCAAGAAAAGATTTAATGAACCTTGGCGTTCTCTCTTTAAATTCTATTAAAAAAGAATCACATTTAAACTGATTTTAAAAGTCAACGATTTTACTTGGGAAAATATTAAATATAAATATTTTAAAATATGTCTGTTCCGAAGTTGTACTATGTTATCAAGTATTTTGTATACTACTTTAAGATGGCCAGTCAATTAATTCATTCTTACATGGTTTTGAAGGGACCAGGGGAGATACTCTATACAGTATAGAGTCTATACTATACAGGGTAGAGACATGAAGAATCAAAGAGAACAGAAACAAAAAAATTAGTTACGCCAAAACAAAAACATAGGTTGACAAGCACACGTGATGTAGATTCGCAATATATTTCATTTCTGCTCAATTGAACTGAACTTATGGCATCTACCCTGACATCTCGCGAAGTAGGGGAGAGATATTTTTTGCCAAAAAAGCGAACACAATCAGAAGAGTACTCGCATGTAGTGTTAAGAAAAAACGAAGGAACACGATAAACTGCGCAGAAATTGACGTTAATGAACATTACAAACAAAGTAATACTTTGAATAGCAAAGGAATAAAACTTACCAGGGGAGATGAGAGAATGAGAGCGCACGAGTGGATTTCGCTTCGTTTCTTGTTAATTTCACATCAAATTCAGTACTCTGAGGCTTAAAATTGTAACGATTAGTACTTCATCGGCATTTTTTAACGGACGTAAATCGTCCAGGGTAGGAGACTAAATTTTTTTTAATAGTTAATAAAAATAATTTGATTTTTTTTTAATATGAACTCTTATTGCTAGTGCTTCTTTATGAAATAAATAATGCTTTAATGTCTAATCAATTAGAAACGTATTAAAATACACTGACTTCTTTGCGAGATAGTAAAGGGTCATGCCAGGGTAGATACATTTTTCACTGTTAACATGCATTTATAATTAAACTATGTTAATTTAGGCATGGCAATTTACAGGTGACAAAGTAAACGTTGTTTATTATTATGTATGTTTGTCATTTTCCGCAAATTTTCAACTTTTTTATTTTTACCTCATAAAATTAAAAGCAAATTTTTCGCAATCAAAATCGTTGACTTTTAAAATCATTCTTAAATGTGATTCTCTTTTAAATAACTTAAAAAGAGAAAGCGAGGGTTCATTACATCTTTTATTGAATTAATGTTGAGAGCTAAATTTTTAGTTTTTGGCTATAATTTTTTGGCTATAATTTTTGGTACAAATTAAATATTGTTAACTATTTTTAAAAATTATAATTGCGAAATTAAAGCAAACACTAAAAATTTTCTTGACTAAATTTTACTAATACAGCAATAAAAGCTTAAGAAGAAATTAATCAAAGAGATGTTTCTTCTTAATGCAAAATTTATTTATCTTCTTTATCTATACTATTATATAAAATTTTAGCGCAAAGTTTTTTTTTTTTAGGTAAGCTCCAAAAATATTGAGCCGATTTTTAGAAAATAAGTATATAAAAGTATATATAAATATATAAAATAAAATATTTGTGCTAAAGCATAGTATAGTGGTATTTTCCTTATGAAATTTTAATGATAAGTATATCAAATTAAAGTTTAAAATATCTTAAGGTATCATCCCCGATGATACGTATTGCTTGATCATTTTATTTTGACGAGTTTGTGCAGCGAGATATTCAATAAACTCCATGTTCTCTTCTCTTCTCTTCTCTTCTCTTCTCTTCTCTTCTCTTCTCTTCTCTTCTCTTCTCTTCTCTTCTCTTCTCTTCTCTTCTCTTCTCTTCTCTTCTCTTCTCTTCTCTTCTCTATTCTCTTGTATAGTGGTATTTCTTGTATAGTGGTATTTCTCTTCTCTAGTATTAAGCAGTCCGTAGTTTGGAAAATTGGACAGGATTGGACAGGAGTCGTTACAATTAAATTTTAATCAAACTCCCTATACACCGTTTGTTTGATTTCAACCAAATTTTCCACATACATTCTTTGGTATAATGAGCAGTCCGTTGTTATCCATTGTTAGAAAAATGGGCGTTATTAGGCAATGGGACATGCCTAATAAAAGTGGGCAGCATTAGACATATATTCTTGGTGAAATGAGGAACTGTAGTCTAGAGAAAAGGGGGCGTGTCAATTAAATTTTAATACTTTATTTTAGCAAATATCTGCACCATGGTATTGATATTTGGCAAAGGCGTGAATAGGTTCTGTTCTAAGCTCCATGCAAAAAGTGGGCGCGTGTAAGAGATATCGGGCTTAAAATAAAAATTCGGCTATGCTGTAGGCATTTTAAACATCATTTGTTAATCTAAAAAAAAACGAAATGGCCATCTCAGCCCTTGAATGGACTTTGACCGCTTCTTATGATCAGTCGTGTTGTGTGTGTTGTGAAATGTTTGAACACAAATGGTCGAGGACTGGACTCACATGTTTTATGCCGACTCCGAACGGCGTATGTTCCCAAGAAGCTTTTCATGGCAGTTTTTACTCTCTGAGGTTTGCCATTGTCTGCAGAGAGGTGACGGCCGAACAGAAAAATTAATTCAATTGATAAAATTTTCTGTGTCAGATGGAGGATTCGAACCTGGGTTCTCTGGCGTAAGAGTCACACACTCTACGCACAATATAACAGAATCACAAACAATTTGGCCCATTCATTTAAGCTTATTTGATAATATCAATCTGATTTAAATAGTCTTAGTCCTAAAATTAAAAATTTTATTGCTGACAAAAAAAAATTGATAGTTGAGATTGAATCTATTTATGATTATGCATGCCCGGTTCTATCACGTTTCGCAAATTTTACACTCCCTAAATGCTACACTACCCATGATGGCGCCGGATATTCCAGCTAGTAGTTTATAAACTCAAGCAAATGTGAGGATTATTTCCACTTCAAAGGATAATAAAATTTCTTGTTAAGTAGAATAGCTTAAAGCAGTAGCCTTCGAAACATATGGAACTTTTTTTTATCTACTTAAAAATCTAGAAATTTCATCACACATTTATTTACTTTGAAGCACTCATGGCAGATACTAGAAAACAATAAAAAATAAATTATATGATATAAAATGAGTTTGAAATAAACATTTGCTGCACAAATAGTAACAAGATCAAAACCAATAACATCAACATACTTAAAGCATTCACATACAATCATTCTCACAGACCCATAGGATTGTGTCTCATAGCCATATTCACACACACACACACATACAAATATGCTTACGCCCCCAAAGCATCTAATTGAGTTCATGAATTGCAGTGAAATTTTTGAAAATCCTTCGGCAGACAGACAAACATACCAACACATTACATTCACACAATGACTAACACACATTCACTCTGACTCACCAACGGACGGGCGCATATAACAAACATATAGAGTCAGCAACATAGAAAGGACGAAAATCATTGCCTTGAATACTCTTGTATTTACTTAAATTGCTGCCTGCAACAGATACTATTGCAAGTTATTGCCTGCAACTTGCAACTAATGAAGAAACTAATTGACGCCGAAGTGTAGCCGATACTGTTGCCTGGCCAAAGAAGTGATCGAAGAGGGGAGTGGGCGGGGTAGAAACTAGAGTTGAATGGATAAAATTTCAGCAATGAACCAGATTTGCTGAAGGAAAACATGATGCAGACCAGAGTTCACAATTCGAACAACTGCAAACAGAGCAAATTCGGCAGCAACGAAATGAAAAAAAATCAACGTTTATTGTTAGCTTTAAGAGAAGAAATACAATTTTAAAAAGGCATTTGTTGTGCTTTACAGTCAATATTTTCAAAATTAAAAAAGAAATACGTAATTCTTAAAAAGTCAAAGTGTTTTTTTGTCATGCAAGGCAGAATAAAACTAATTGCATGAAGTAAGCTTTGACATTTTCATTCATTTATAAAAAAAAAAATATGTGCTCTAATGTGTGCTATCATATGCCACATCAGAAAATCAATTTAGTCCAACGTAAATGACGATGGTAACGACACCATTAACTTTTTCAGAGAGCTGTAATTTGTGCTATGATGTGGTCGATATGTGCTTTAATGTGCCGCACTGGATAAAAAGTTTATTTCAATGGTAGCTTCAATATTAGCCTTTTCAGGATTCCGTGAAATGTGCTGTTATATGCTCACGTTGTGCTGTAATGTGCCGTAGAGCAATCAAAAGTTTAAAAATATTGTGAATTCTTGCAGCATATACAAATTTGTTCCAAAATGTCAGCTCTGCTTATTTTTGGTTAAAAAACATGAACTTGCTCAGTTAATGCTTCCGTGTCCTACAGAAGCAGATTTTGTAAATATACTTGAAGAAATATTAATAATAGTTATTTTTAGAAAATTTTAAACTAATTTATAGTTTTTAGCTTTTGAAATTCACATTTAAATCACACATTTAAGTAGCACATGTAAATCATGCTCTTCACGCATAAATAAGCAGTACCTACACTTAATATAAAAATGATTAGCGCTCCAAAAAATCCATAAATCCATAAGTCTTGTCATCACTATACGGTGCATTGCAGCACAACGAGAGCACATCACAGCACAACATCTATATTTCTCGAAAAAGTAAATGCCAGGACTAAATTTAAATTGGAATGTAACCAATTCAAATAATCATAATATTAGAGCGGCTCATGATGGCACATATCGAGCACATTATAGCACAATTTATCGATTTCTAAAAACTTCAACGTGAAGATATAATAAGAATAATTTTGTTTTTCAATGTAACACATAATAACACAAATCAAGCACACTGCAGCACATATTTGCTTAACAATAAAAATAAATGGCAGCACTTACCTGATGCACTAAAAACTTCACGTTTTGACAATCTTTCATTGTGAAATCGACGATGTTTTTAAAAATAACTACAAGCCCAGTGCAATTTGACTTTGACGCTGACTATTTGCAATAGCTCGACCAACGGGGTGTGTGAGCTCCAAAACAGAAAAAAAGAGACAGGGAGCAGAGAAGTAAGCATCTATGTCAATAATTGCCGTGATTGCCAAAAAGTAAATTCCAAAAGTTATGCGCTTCAGAAACTCTGGCAGGATATAGAAAACTGAGAAACGGAAATGCTCACACTAGCACAGGCGCACACATATCCACACAAAATGCACACATTTACTGAGTGTTGCAAGTGTAACGAAATGTGCCGTAGCTAGGGTAAAAAGCACTTGAAACCTTAACTTTTATGCGAAGCAAAACTTTTCAATAACAATACAGAAACAGCAACAAAAATCACAAAAAAAAAAACAACACAAGTCAAAGCAACAACAAATAACCAATAACAATAATCAAAAAACAACAACAAGAACTGGAAGTGGCAAAATGGGGCCACCCTGAAACTGAGCACGCATTGCTAACGATCAGTGAAAACTGTAAATAGCAGTTAGCATAACTGCATTGCTGTTAATATTGTTGTTGGCGTTGTTGTTGCTACTGAAGTGTTTCGATAGCAATTTTTGTTGTAGCTATTATTGCTGTTGTTTTGGTTTTAGTTTTTGTTGTTGTTGCTTTATTGATGCTGCTGCACTTTAAAGTTTTGTTGAAGAATTTTCTTCAACTCTTACTGAAGCTTTTGAACTCTGAAGGGAAGGACCCCGCATGCCGCCGCCGCAAGCACAGAGCAGCCGGATAACAAAATACCAGGCAGTCTTATCGAGTATGTATTTTAGTCCTTAAACAGGACTTTGTTAAAGTCTTGTTGATGCTCTTGAAATTCAATACAAATTGCTAAAAGTTTTATGCGGCGTTTTATTCGCCTAAGTTCAACAAATAAACACAATATTTCGTATACAGTATGTGTGTGAATTTGCATTTATGTACTTATGTGTGTGTGCTCAATGTTTGTATATGTATGAAGTCAGAATTTTTCTTAACTTCTTATTTGCTTTTATATGTGTGGCAGTGCTTATTTCTCTTAAGTTGTTTTAAATTTTGTGGCTATAACTTAATTAGTGTCAAAGTTCATTTGGGCTTAAGAGCAAACCTATACATTTACAAGAAATAACAATCTAGTGTATTTATGCATTTGTGCATATTTATACAAAAAACGTTTTTTGGGCCAGTCGACTGGGTGTGATTTTTTTAAAAAAAAAGATATTTATTTATCTCTTGATAATTTCAAAATTAAAGCTACTTTCTCTACTGTCTTTTGGCCTTATTTTGCAAAACGCATGCAATCACCTCACTCGGGGTCTGGCAATAGATTTCAATAGAACATTTTAATGAGATAAAGAGAATTTGTTTTACTTCATATGAAAACGGAAATGCCAGGCAAAAAAACACCCCAAGTGAGTTGATTGCGTGTGTTTTATTTCAAATGGAAAAACCAGAAATTTATTTCAAATGGATTAAATAAAAAAAATTCAAAAAGCTCAAATAGTTCAAAAGCTTCAAAAGTGTTAAAGCTCAATAATAAAACTGAAAGCTCAACAAATGAATAACTTCAACTAGAAGACACGAGTAACGCAGCGTTGCGTTGCGTTATTGTGTTGAAGCACTTAATTGCGCTATTGAGTTGATACACTTACTTTATTAAAAGTAACTCATCAGCCTGGTAATACAAGTAGTGGCATGCTTGTTCCTTTTGCTTTGTTTGTTCAAACGTGATCAATTTCAAAAGTGCAAGCAAACTTATATTCAACTTCAAACATCTAACTTATTGTGCAATCCAGAAACGTGTATGCAACGTTTGATTGCTCTATCAACCTTGAACGCAGCCTGCTTCAAATTCAGCTTTATTAATTTTTATTGAATGCTGAGCACTGCGCTTCATTTTGTCCTAATTTGTCATCTATTTGTTATTCGTCATCTATTTATTATTTGGTTTGTTGTAATTATTTAACTTAAGTGAGGTTTAACTGCGATAATTTACGGCATCATTCAATGCGCTATCCAACCCACCACACTTGAAAAATATAACAATATCTTTTTCAATATCTTACAACGCTTAAAGAAAGTTCTGTTGCTACAGGAAACAGCATTTCAAATGAAGTCATGACGCAATTGCGTTAACGCATTTCGCTGACACTGCAAACTGCGCTTAAGCTGGTGTATCAGCACAGAATTTTTTACTGCGTTACCCAATATTGAATAAAACCACACAATTGAGCGCACAAAATGGTCCGAAAGGTTACACATTCACCAGAAAAATTGAGTTTGACTCTTAAAAGCTTTAAAAGTTTTTAAGCTTTAAAAGTTTTAAGAAGCTTAAAGCAGATCAAAAATTTCTTAAATGATATTTAAAAAGAACAAAATTTAAACAAAACCCGAATGGCAGTTAAAACTGTCATGCAACGCTTCTTGAGAACATAAGACGTTCGGAGTCGGCATAAAGCTGGTAGGTTCTGTTCTCGAGCATTTGTGTTCAAACATTTCACAACACACACAACACAATTGATCATAAGAATCATAAGAAGGTCAAAGTCCTTTCATGGGCTGAAATGGCCATTTCGTTTTTTTTTTTATACTTTATTTAAATAAAGTTTAATTTACAAAACTTCAAGTTTTTTGCGCTGAGATTTATTAAAATGTGGTATTTTGAATTTTTTTGTGAAATTGTGAAAAAAACACAAAGTTTAAGCTTCAAGTTTGAAAAGTTAAAAAGTACTATAAAAAGAAACAAAACTTTATTTTTACTACTTTTTTCAATTTTATTATTTAAAGCGGTTTAATTTAAATAAAAACTTTACAATTAAATAAATGAGGCTAAAAAAGCTCAAAAGCTTTTATAGGTGAAAAGTTTGAAAATATTTAGGTGCTCAAAATCAGTCCGAAAAAACTGCTTTTATAAGATATTTCAATTTTATTATATACCCAACATTGATATCAATAACGAAACAATTTTTTTGAATCTGTTCTAAATGAAACTCATACCTATTCTTACTCTTTCCGACGACCCTCACATGCTTTCGCCTTATAAAGTTGTTGCCGCAAATAACGAAATTCCACTGAATAGAAAGGCAAAAATTGCCTGCTCATCCCAACAAACAGTCAAAAAGTCCATCATTGAATGTGCATCAATGTATATAACACTAGCGTTGCTAGCAGTACATCGATACCATTGCCACAAAAATATATTGTAAAAATTCAAATATAGTCAGTCGAAGTTGGAATTTAGCAACAGCAAAAAAAAAAGCCAAGAATAGAAACTAGAAATAAATGCAAATCAATTGTAAAGCAGTTGGCCAAGTTAACAAGAGCAAAGGAATGTGCTGCAACAACAACAACAACAACAGCAAAACAATATGACTGCATATCGTCAGCGTAGCTCACTGCAAGGACACTGGCAGGAATATTCTCTATGTTGACCACGAACAATAAGCACAACAGTGAATCTCCTGACTGACCACAGGGCTGCCAGCAATTTATTGAATAAAAATTCCATGTGATTCCATCACAAGAACTACGAAATGAAAAACATTTCAAACATGTACAGGATTTACAACATATTCGTACATATTTGGAGAAAATTAAGCAAAAAACGAACAGAAAAAAAAAACTAAAAATTATACTGCGCTCTCGTCCAAGCGGAAAGCCACAAGATGCTTCCAAAAAAATAAACAAGAGCCAAGCAATAACAAAATATTCTAAGAACGCTCGAGAAGAAAGTCCAGAAGAACAACGAATCGAAGCAAAATTCAACAGAAATAAAAGAAGATGAGCAACAAATGAAATGAAATAAAATAAAATAAAGCAAACTTGGAATATTTTCATCACAACAATTTGCGCTACAGCCACAGTCACAGCAACTAAATGCGCTGGCAGCATTCAGTATCTGGCGGATACATTATTGTAAGGGTTTGTTGTAGTTGTTTTTTCCGAGCCATCATCTAACTGTTAGATAATATTGTTTAGCGGGGTGGTTGAGAGAGTTGAAGTTGCACAGCAGTGGAATGCATAATGCAAGCAGCTCGTTTGAGAATTCCTTGTCATGCATGAATGCGACTACTTTTGAGTTGCTCATACTTTACAACTACACATTGACTTTTGTTTTTTTTTTTTTTTTCATTCACTACCACTGGTACTACTTCTATTAACGTTGTTTTTATTTAAGTCTGTTGTTTTTTTCCAACTTTTTTTTTTTTAAACATTGCAATTTGTATCTGTAAGCTACAAATCTGCTCAAGCAAAGCATCAGTTTAACTGGAATTTTTGTTTTGTTTCGTATGCCAACTGGTTTTGCACTCCAGCTACCCCATGCATTTATTCATTTCTTTACTAACCTAAATTTTTAAGCAAATTCTATTCAGTAGAAGAAATAAATAAGAAAATACTTGAGTAGTCGATGCAGCGTATAGAGTGCATAGTTTCGAAAGCTGTGCAGAATTTGTTGCCTCTGAGTTATGTGATATCTGTGAGTTAGATACACCCACTACTGCCACAATAACAACAATAACCACTTCAACAATAAGATCAACTCTTATAAGTAATGCGATAGTAAAAAAGCAGTCACATGTTTTGTTACTGACATTTTCGATTTTTTTAAAATATAAATTTAGAACTGAAGATGTATCTGCTCTTTTTTCACTTATGGTGCACCTTTTATTTGGTTTTAATGATTGCTGATTGTTTGCTTGTGAAACTTAAAACATGTAATTTTAAAAAAAAAACTCTTTTTTCCTAAGAAAAAATATTGCATATTACTCGTTTTCATCTAGTTGCACTACGCCTCAAAAAATTTGTGCAGTTTTGTTTCTAAAGAATAGTACTTTAAGCATCATTAATCTGGCTCCCAGAACTTATGCCCGAATAACTGAGACCCAAGAACAAAATTTCCATAGAAAATCTGACATTAATTCCTAGGGAAAATTCCCGAAATTTTTGGTGATTATGCCTTTTTTTGAGGTTTTTATGCCAATATTTCGGATCTTTTTTCTAAATATTTAAAGAAAAGAAGAGAAGCCCGATAAAAAACCGGGTATTTTTGCCAAATTAAAATATGGAAAAAACGCCCGAATTTTTGTTAACGAAAAAGTTAAAAAGTTTCAAGCTCGTTATGATAAAATAGTTTACCCTTGTACAGGAGGTAAAAAAACCACATACTGTTAAGAGCAAACGTAAATTTTTACCACAGCGCTTCCACCTAAGTTTGTCAGTCAAAATTTGGAACAATTCCCACGAAAATTACCTTTTCCCACAGTACCATAAATCAAATACCACCAAAATTACCACGGTCAAAATAAGCAAAAAAAAATCCCACGGCAATTAAAAAATACCACAAAAAATCCCGCGATCATTAAAAATTACCACAAAAATACCGCGCTTTCTAAAAATACCACCAAAAATCCCATATACATTTAAAAATCCCAAAAAAAGTCCCATACGCATTAAAAAATACCACAATAAATCAAAATTTTCGGAAAATCTGGAGATGTTCAGAAAGCATTTTGTAACAAGAAATAGAAAACGTACGAACAAGGTCGTAACACTTCGTTTACTTAACCCTTTACAACTAAAAAAACCCAAGGATATAATAGTGGTATTCAATGAACGCCGTATTTATGACGTTCATAGCATAAGAGCGATATATTTACAGAAGCGTATTTTGCAACGACAAAAGTTTAAGGAATTTTAGACAAGTAACTTACGACACAAAATCGTGGTGTAAACAGAGCGCTTAATGCGAATAATGGCAATGATTTCATATGTACTTTTTGCTTAATAATGTGAAAAAACATATGAAAAAAAAATTTCCTAATTCCCACGGCAATTAAAAAATACCACACTGAATTCCCATGGTAATTAAAAAATACCACGCTGAATTAAAAAATACCATGGGAATTCCCAAAAAAAAACTCCCAAGGACAATTAAAAATTACCACGAATGGGATTTGTCCCACAAAACTGGCAACCTTGAGATGTTTTAGTAGTGGGTGGCAGATTTCGAATCTGATGTCAAAATTTTCATGATGGCGGATAGGATTGCCACCTAAATTTTTACCACAGGGTTGCTACCTACTGAAATGTATTTTAAATAGTTTTAAACATTATCTTACAGCTTTAGAGGGTCACTGATTTTAAAACTGATGTCAGAATTTTAAAATTGAAGTATCCTAGATTTTATTTTATTTTTGCGAAATCTAATAATTTTTAATTTCTGACTACGGGTTTGACTTAAAATCTGATATCACAATCTTAAATTTTAATATGGCGGATGGGGATGCCACATAAATTTTTTAATTTTTACGTATTCTTATACTTTTGAAATTTTGACAACGGGTTCGGATTTAATAACCCATTTTTACCTAGCATTCGCTCCAGCTCTAAATTCGTAAAAATACAAAAAATTCTGGTGGCAACCTTAACCGCCAACTCTCATTTTGTATTACATACATCGTTCCCAACGCATTTGCAGTCAAGCAGGTGTTGATGGTAGAAGCGAAGATAAAATCTCTTTGATTCTTGGGGGAGATTTTAACGTAAATTCTGCATCAAATGATTTTTTATTGCTAACGAATTTTCTTCACTAAAATCTGGTTTGCACATAAATAACAATACAATCAACAACAAAATCCAGAACTACAATAGATGCACATTTTTCACGTTATCTCGAAAATTTGGAATTGCAGACATATATCTCATATTTTAGTTATCACAACCGATTAATAAATATAGAAATATTTTTTATGGAATTTTGTATTGTACTTGTTTTGAGATTCTCTCTCTCTCTCTCTCTCTCTCTCTCTCTCTCTCTCTCTCTCTCTCTCTCTCCCTCTCCCTCTCTGAACACTGACACTAAAATTTTTGAAATTCTAGAAGCTTCTTCGGAACTCTTATGTCTCGTTTTGTGATTTACATGAGTGAAATCTCAAAAACGACACTTTTTTCCGACACCGTTTTCTCAGAAATTGATTGATTTTTCTTTCTTGCTGCGACTATTACAACAAAAAAATGTAATATTAACATATTAAAAATATTTCTTTCGACCGCCGTAGGAATCGAACTCGTACCCCATCGATTGAGAGTTCTACACACTACTCAACAATCCAAAAACCTTTGTTATGCAGAGCTGTTGATTTAATATTAATTAGAACTGAAGCTATGTTGCAGCAAATCACAAAAATCTATTTATTAAAAGGATTGCGTATTGGCTATTCACTAATCCAACATATAAAGTAGCTATCCAAAAATAACAAAAATGTTGCTTCTACTTGCTACAAGATGTCATCAGCACCGGTGTTTTTTATGTGAATGTGCTTGCGTTGTTGTTGATACATGTTTTTTTTTTTTTTTGTTAATTTACTTTGATATCTTAAATTTTTTAATTTTTAAATTATTTTATTTTAAAAAAAAAAACATTAAATTATCAAATCTATGAAACTGCAAAAAAAATTGCTTCTCTCGTGTGTCCAACAACGGCCAGTGTTATTTTTTTCTATATTTTCGAAAAAAGAAATGATTTTTTGCAAATAATTTTTTTAATTTTGCTTGAATTCAGATTGATAAAATGTTACACTAGTATCTAGTCCAGGGCTAGTATCTCAGGCTGGTCATTATGCCCATGTTACTAGAGTTTTCTTGATTTAATTTTTCCCATTTATCTGTCTCCGCATTAAAAACCAAGGCAGGCATGGCTGAAAAGGTGCAACACCTTAAATCTTTGATTTAGAGCTAAAAACAAAATTAAATTAAAAACATTAACGAAATGTACACGTAGTAAAACTCTAGGATATAGCTTAATGTAACTTTCAAGCGAGTATTTCAAACATGAGCTACTGCTAGCTACTGGAAAAATCTTACATTTGTCTTTTTTTCCTTTTGTCTTTTTGTCGAAACTTCCAAGTGCTCAACATGCGTACAGCAAGGGTAAATCCACAGACACTGCCCTCCACTCCCTAGTCTGGACTATCGAAAGGTCACTCTCAATTAAGGAATATACGCTAGTGGCATTCCTGGACATTGAGGGTGCATTCAATAACATCCTTCCGAGCGCCATCACCCATGCATTGACGGATTTCGGGTCGGGGCATCCCTAGTTTCGATCTCGATTTAGCTCGGAACTAGGAGGCTCCTCGGCTCGCAGGTACGTCAACAGAGGTATCCCTCAGGGATGGGACCTCTCTCCACTCTTATGGGTCGTGTGACCCATATGACGAACTTGCTAGAAGGGGTACGACCGCCGCTATCCTTCCAGAAAAGGATGGGGTAGGTATACCCTTGGCCACCTTTACACTCCAGTGCAGGCGAAACACGCTGCGCCTGGGGTACTCACCTAGGGGTACTCACCGGACACTGCTTGATAGGAACTCACGCAGTGATGATGAGGAGGAGGAAACCGTACAACACTTTCTTTGCCACTGCCCCGCTCTAAGTAGAAGGAGACTAAATACCCTCAGTCGACCCCTCTTTCACTCTCTTGCTTCAATCTCAAAGATAGATCCAAAGAAAATCGACAGGACTTAATGAATGCCCACGGGATGGTTCAACGTAGACAGGACTTTTATAACACCAAGTTAAAGGAGATTATATGGTATCACAAGGGGCCTTTATTGGCCTAAGTGCACGAGACGGGCAGCCATCTCAACCATACTAACCTAACCTAACCTAACCTAACCTAACCTAACCTAACCTAACCTAACCTATCCATGCTCAATCATTAGTAAATATTGTATTGTTATTATCGCTATCTAGAATTTCTTACAACTGCAGCCTATTCTATTGACAAATTAAAATTAATGCTGAATCTTGGTGAATCTTGCGTTCAAAAAATAATTTCGAATTTTTTATTTGCACAATAAGACTCAAATTGACGTTTCAAATATTTAAAGCTGAAATTTCTATATAACCGAAAAAACAACCAAAAAAGAACTGACTTCAAATGACACCCAATAGCTAGTCGACTGTCTAATGTATTTTCCAAAAAAAAAAAATAAAATAAATAAATAAATATATAAAATGACAACAAAAACAATGCTCTAAAAGTGTTATTTTAAAATGCAGCAAACGTGAGCGTTTGACAAACAAACTTCAAATACAAGCGGCACATTTTAAGCAGTCATCCTTTTATCAGCCATCCTTTCTTTTTTTTCTACTGTGCCTTATATTTTCTTAGCAGAAATCAACGATGTCTTTTTGACTTGTTTATGCTACGTTGATCCTTTATCCTTGTGAGCACCACTGCTGCTGTTGCTGTTGCTTTTGCTGCTCAACAAATACTGACAATTTAAACAAATACTTGGATATTCAATTGAGTTTGAGGCCAAAATAAATTATTTACAGAGGCCAAAAAACGTACTTCTTATTTATAAAACCAACCACAGCGTGCTTATTTCGCAACTGCAAGGAATCAAATATTTTTTTTTTTCTGACCTAAGAATGAGACAGCAACGAAGTCAACGAATATCCTTTTTTTATTGTTATTGACAAAAATAAATAAAATAAGAACAGTGAAGAAAAGTCATATACTTAAAGCCTTTGGCTTATATCAACAGAAGAAATGTCCAAATAAACAAACACAAAAACAACGGAAAAAAGTGCAAACGCGGAAACGCTCTGGATTTCGGGCTGACTGATAAAAAATTATGCTGCGCTTCGTTTAATTGAATTTAAATTACAATTTAACGAATTTTTCAATTACAGTGATTGAGACCAGAATAATAAAGAAAGAGGCAGAACTCCATCTCCTGGGTATAGCGCAAAAACAACAAACATAACAAAGCCTACAAAACAAATAACAACAATGCACTGACAACTTATGTAGTCCCAGACTTATTTGTTGTTGTCTGGCCAGTTGACTTGACTTGTCTGTCTCTGCAACTATCTACATACGTGTTGCATCAAAGCGCTGCCACCTAATTATGATCAGAAAATTTACTCTTGTTATAAAAATTTAGAAAATTCTCAAGTATATTTTCACTGCATAAAATCACTGGCAAAAATTATTTATTTTTTTTTTTTTTTACCATATTTTATTTAACATGTGGCAATATTGTATTGTTAAGCCGGCATATGTTTCTTACTCAATTACAACTCATGATTGCTGCGAATTCCAAGAACGATTCGTTGAAGCTTTACAAGTACCAAAACCAAGAATAAAACTTAAGAAAAAAAAATCAAAAAAAAAACAGTTTTAAGAAAAAACAACGTTTAATAAACCAGACAAGCTAGAAAAAGCACCACCAGGGAATTCGTATTAAAGACGAGGAATGATACTGATGAGCACTGGTTGTGCAAGAAATGCGCCAGCAGTTGCAGCTAAGAAAGTCAAAGAAACAAGAATCTCGGAAAAGGCTGACTCAAGGGCTGACTAGCTGACTGGCCGTTCGGTGTGTTTGTTGGTTGGTTTGGTTCCGTTCCAAAGGGAACTGTTCATCATGACACTGACAACATGACGCAATGACAAGTGCCAAAAGCAATGAAATGAACAGCAAAACAAAAACGGAAATAGTTACAAGACGAGAGCATTAAAAAAAAAAAAAAAAGAGCACATAAAACAAAATAAAATAAAATACAAAAGAAAATAGTACAAACAATACAGACGACCAAAATCAAGAAATAAACGCAGCCACAAGCGATTTTCAGTGCCTTAACATGGAACAAATTAAGTTAAGGCTGAGAATGCGATCGAGACCAAACACAAGCCGAGTACATCGCCGTTCTTAGCAAAAAAAGAAGCAGCTAGTATATTTCTTCAGATGAGATGATAACACAAAAGACGATTTTCACTAAGAAGAAAAATAAATAAACGAATGTTATTTGACTTGGTGATGAAATGAATGTAAAACGAAAAGATTCTGGCAACAGACGATAGCTTCAGAAATGGATGGTGGAAAAAAATTCTCCTCTTAATATTTCAGCTCTAAAACGTGTTAAGGCCTTAAGAGAGTTTTCTAGTCTAGAGGGAAAAATTTTGGGCTTTATTTTAAATTCAATAAAAAAAAACTCAAAATATTTGTACCACCCATTTTTTTTTTTTTTTTTATATATGTTTAATAATATTTCAATAATGCACACAAAAAATTTAATAAAAAAAATTTAACTGAAAAAATTACAGGCTGGTAGAGTGGGGGGGCTGGTGGAGTGGAGTGCTAAGGATAGGATGCCTCCGTTTTGAAATAAATTCATCTAAAAAAATTTTAATTAATAAGAATGTTAGAATATCCCGGACTAAAGAAGAAAAAAGTAATGTTTTTTCGCGTGGCGACTGTTTGAAAATAAGAAGTCATTTGTTGGCCTTTTATCCAAAGTTTTAAATTTTTAAAAATATTAAAAAACAAAGTTTTTACACAATTCCAGTCCGGGTTATAGATGAATATATGAGAAAACCCACACCAAATTTTAAGTTAATCGGTCCATTCAAATTTGAGATATCATGTCAAAGTGTTGGAAAAAGTAGTATCGAGAGAAAAACGTTTCACCCTGCTTAGATATCATACGTCTGCGAGACGTATGCTTTTCGATAAGGTTATCTAAGCAGGGTTAAAGATTTGAGTTCCGGTCGTATGAGATTAGATGCCGCACCACTAAAATTGGTAATACTCGTTAAATAATCAGAATTTGCAAAAGTCGTTTTAAGAACATATTTTTGACTAAGCTTCAAGAAAAAAAATTTGATCTTTTCAAAATTCTACACTAGAATACTGCTTTAAAGTTGTATTGCAGGCAAAGTCCACCCTTGTTCTTGCCCTTGTCTTTGTCTTTGTCTTTGTCTTTGTCTTTGTCTTTGTCTTTGTCTTTGTCTTTGTCTTTGTCTTTGTCTTTGTCTTTGTCTTTGTCTTTGTCTTTGTCTTTGTCTTTGTCTTTGTCTTTGTCTTTGTCTTTGTCTTTGTCTTTGTCTTTGTCTTTGTCTTTGTCTTTGTCTTTGTCTTTGTCTTTGTCTTTGTCTTTGTCTTTGTCTTTGTCTTTGTCTTTGTCTTTGTCTTTGTCTTTGTCTTTGTCTTTGTCTTTGTCTTTGTCTTTGTCTTTGTCTTTGTCTTTGTCTTTGTCTTTGTCTTTGTCTTAGTCTGAATCTTAGTCTGGGTCTAAGTTTTTAACCATCAATATCAAGACATTTAAAGGTCCTTGAAGTCTTGTCAAGTCATGTCCGGTTAAGTCTTTAAGTATGCAATAAGCAGCGCTTACTTCATGTCAATGTTCTTCAAGTGATTAACCTTCAACGGTATTAAACATTAAAAGCTCTAACCCTGCGAAATTTTTCTTTTTTGTTGTCACTTTGAATGCAGTCATTGGACGCTGAACTTTTGAGTCAAGTTAATCCAATATAAAAATCCACTTCGCACAAAATGAGCGATGAATTTCATTAAGGTGCAGAGAATAACTGTAAATCTCATCAAATTATCAATGCGTTGCATGGAATAGCAATATGATTTTGTTGTTGTTTATGTTGCTATGAACGATTTTTCTGCTGATGGACTGAGTAGCTGGATATATGTACAAAAAAAAAATTATGTAAAGGAATTTAAAACAGTCGCCAACGACAGCTACACGCTGTAATGTGCTTAAAAATAAAGCCAATAAAGTTGTGGAGTTGACAACAGCAATAACAAAGAATTACAAAAACATTCTGATAAATGCAAAATATGCTGCAGTCTCAAAGAACAGTGGCAACAACATGCCTGGAATTGCTGATGAGCTCTTGTTGATGGGTCTCGCCTTTTGTTACTGTTGTTATTGTTATTGCTGTTTTTCAAAACTGATGTACAAACAAATTTACCGCAACATCAGCAACAGTTTAACGGTCAAAGTAGCAGCAGCACCAACAACAACAACAATAACAACGCTTAAAATATCTGCTGCAGGTAATACCAAACACCAACAACAGCAACTTTTTCATTAAATAAATATTTAGTAAAATAAAAGCGATAAATTTATGCCCACCAACTAGCTTGGCTGGAAAATTATTATTATCAACAGCAACAGTGGCAGCTGTAAACTACGTGCATCTAACAGTGTCTGTCTAACGGTATAAATAACCGTCAGCTATGGCCATTTTTAATAAATTCGTTTCACGCGATTTTTATGCGGTGTATTTTTTAAGCACTTCTAAAAACACGCCTCTCCTACTCGGAGCTCTCTGCCTATTTCCACGCCTCTGTTTCGCTTGTTGTGTTTTGAACTTTTGCGCTGTAATCAACACTGTTGCTTTTGAAGTCCTGCGAAACTTGTTTGCACACCAAGTTAAGTCAACAATATCAACATCGACAGAGAGAACTTATGTACCCTATAGGAACAACTTAACTTGTTTTTAAAAACAACTAATTAAAAAACTAGTTTAAAATAAACCAGTATATGAACTACTTTGAATTATATTAAGGCGGCATCCACTTCAATATATGAAGTAATTGAAATACTTCTTAAGAACCAGTGATTGATAAACTACTTTGAATAATAATAAGGCGGCAACTACTCTGATGTTGGCATGTTTTAATGGAAAATTTTTATTAGATAACAAGCTTATATATATTTAACCATGTTATTTCATCAAATATTATTAACATTTGGACATCAGTAATAGTTATCAATTGGTTATTTTAAAGCAATTAAAAAAATAATTTAAATGTAACTAATTTAACAAGTAGTTGAAAATATATGCAGACGACAGTCAATTGACTTATTTAGCGGACATCACCATACAAAATAAGTTAGTTCGTTCTATGGAAAAAAGTCAGAATTTCAACTAGTTGTGGTTGACAAAAAACTACTTTATCAACTACTTTTAAATTAGTTGATTTTCCTACAGGGTAATGACAGCAACATGCATTCCACAACTCAGCGGCGGCAACAAGAATTCTTCTTTGCAACTCACATGAATTTTTTTATGGTTTTACTAAAATTTTTTTATTGTTGTTGATTTATTTTTTTTATCGTTGTTTTCTTCCTCAAAATATCAGAAATTGCTATTGAATGTCATTGCTGTTTTTGCAATTGTTTTTAATACTCGTATATGTATCTGTGTGCGTTTTGTTTATTGACTTTGTTGCTTGCAATGTAATTGTTGTTACATTGTTACTGCATGTTTCTGTTTCATCATCATGATTGTTCCATTATCGTATCCTCACTGTTGTTGTTGTTTTTGCTGTTATTGGTTAGTTGTAATGTTGCTGTCACTTCAAACGATTCCGCAGTCAGCATTTGAGCCTGTGTCTAGACCGGCTTTAACTGGTCAACAAGTATAAATTTGATATTAACTATGAAATACGATAATGAAAGTGCGTGTGTCCTTGTTTGTATGTAGCAGTATCTCTGATGAAGTGCTGATCTTACCAAGAGTTGCTAACATTTTTAAGCTTTAATTTTATTTTAGTGTCCCGAATTTTTTAGATTTGTGGAAAAAAATTGTCGCAGAATACTCACGAATACTTTGAATTTTTGTTGTGAAGTATTTTGTGTATTTATTAGACCTATAATTTATATATCAATGGCCCAAAAAAATTACATAGTTTTATACTTCTTACACAATATACAAAAATAAAAGTAGATTTAAGTTTCAAATGTTAAACTTTTAAATGTGATTGTGCTGGAGGAAATTGCTTTAAAGTTAGTATTTTAAGAAATGGAACCACAACAATTAATGATTTTTATATGAATTCTTTTCATTCTTGAATAAAATATGAATCATTCGATTTTTATTTATTTTTTTCCCCCTAAGCTTTCTTATAACATTTCAATCACGTGAAAATTATTCCTCAATTATTGGTCTTAACACTGTATTTTCCTACTTCAAAGAAATCTGATGTCAAATTACTTAAGTGGTCCTGACAATATTCCTTCATGTATATAAAAATATTTTTGTGAAGACTTTGCAATTTCAATCACTTTTCTTTTTACGACCTCGTTAAAAAGTTGTTATTTTCAAGCTGCCTGGAAATCTTCATATATTATTTAGATAACAGGTCTTGAATTGACAACTATGGAGGAATTGCAAAATGAAGTGCTTTACTTGAACTTTTTGAGGAAATTGTAATTTCACAATTATCTCAAAGCGTTAAATGTCTCCATTCTAACATAGATTCTTAGTTGGAAAATCGACGGATACAAACCTTCTGAAGTTTTTAACTTAAAAACAGAAGAAAATGTCTGCAAGTGGTTACAAACTAATATTAAATAGACATATGTTAGCAAAGCTTTTGATTTTGTTCCTTCCTCCTTACTTTAAGTCTGTCTCTTAAAACTAATGGGTTTCCCACACATTTTTTTAAGTAAACTAATTCTTATTTATGCAATAGATCACAAAGTGTGATCTGCAGAACTGTAAAATCACATGAATTTCCCGTATCTTTTGGGGTACCTCAAGGAAGCCACCTTGAACTGCCTCTGCTGTTTTTAATCTTTATAAATGATCTACCATTGGTGAAAGATTAGGACTCAAAATTAACAAGATAATCTGTTATTACAGAATGATTTTGACCATCTTCATAACTGAGTGAATTAAATTGCATGAATCTCAAGATGAAAAATGCAAGCAGATGACGTTTATGCGAATGCATTCATTTTAAAATATTTAAAAAATTGCTAAGTATTTCATTGAATCTCTAAATGTTTTTGATAATTTCGAAGTAACGATGGAGCCAAAACTATGTTTTCATATTCGCATTAATGGAGAAATAAATAAAACAATTAGTACCTAATGTTTTATTAAACAATGGGCAAATGAGATTAATGACTCTTATATAGCAAAAATCTTATTCATATCTCTCGTGTCTTACAAGATGATACGGGTTAGTTGCATGGTGCCCTCATGTGACAATTAATCTGACATTGAATTTGTTAAAAAAAATTCTTTTATTCTGTCTACGTAAACTTTACATATAACATACAATACTAAATTTTCACTTACCACTATTATGAGTATCATTTACAGCTTATAAATCTTACGACTTTTGAAAATCGCCGAAAAATACTTAATGTTTGTGGGGCTGGTAAACTATTATACGGATATTTAAATTGCACTTACTTATTGAGAAAAATATACTTTGACGTACCTCTTCGTCCTACAAATAGTTTTGAGCCACTACACATGAACTTTTGTAGAACCAACTTTTTTCAAAACGAGCCACTTAGAAGTGCCTGTGGAGACTTTAGTGTCTTTGCCGTAGTTATATCTTTAAACGAATCCCTTAAGGCGGGACATGACATTCGCGGCAGAGAAAACAGACCTTGTTTTAAAAATTCATAACTCAATCAAAAACAAACATTTTTCCAAAATTTTTTTTATATTATTGTAGAGAATTGAACAAATTACAAGAAACAAAATTCAAAAAAATATATTTTTCACTCCAACATTGTTTTATAGAGCTCCAAACTGGCGGCAAAGAAAAAAACGGGGCCTCGTGGTTGCAGCGCTGGGAGTTGGAAAAATTGTCCGATTTGGAAAAAAAATTACTTTTTTAAATCTTAGGAAAATTGGTTATCGTATGACACGAGGTTTTTTTTAAATTTTTTTTAAAATTTTTGGTGATGTTCCAAATTTGAAAGTGTTTTCGAAAAAAATATTGACTTTAAAAATTCATAAAAAATCGAAAAAAATTTTAAAAAAAAAAGCTCGTGTCATACGATAGCGAATCAAGTTTAAAAAAATTAAAAAAAAAAAAATCGTCAAAAAATGAACCCGCTAGTGCCGCAACCAGTACGAAAAACATGGTTTCGAGATAAACACGTTCAAAGTTTGTGAACAAAGAAAAAAAAAATTACCTTCAATCTGCCATGACTGCTTCGTACTGTATGCCTTCATTATCTTGTGTTGTGCTGTTTCTTATAGTTTTTTGCAATCGTTTAGCAATTCGGGCTTCTTTTGATGTGCCTTTTTGATATGCCTTCACTCTGGCGCATTTCAAACGATTTGCATCATATCCTTTGGAAAAATTCAATGCTGTAGCTCCTATGGAGATACCAAGTAGTTGAAACATTTGCAAATAACTAAAACCCACCCTTCAAGTAGGTACGAAATAACAACCACCAAAAGTCAGGTAGCAGGTAAAACAAGCTGCCGTACGTAGGTAGCGCAAAAATTAAAAATGCGCTCTCACTAATCCCGCTGTAACTTTTGAACCCGTAAAAATTTTTCCATGAAATTTTTTTTCTTAGAATCTTAAGAATATTTACTAAAATACAAAATTATTAAAAAAAAGATTCGATTTCAAAAAACTCTGTTAAAAATAAAATTTTAGTTTATAACATACATTACCGCTACTGATTTTTTTCATGCTCTCTGATGGTAATGGATGTATGAGCAATAACATAATAATCTAAATCGAACTGTACGTGCTGGAACTCTTATTGATCTCATTTGTTGAACGTTCAGTGGTGATTTGGGACTTTTATCAATGAACCATCACACTGCAACTATATATATATGACAGCGAAGTTTTTAAATTTTTTCAACTTTTATATCGTTCAACTTTAGGCAGAGCTGATATTGTGAAAATTAATATAGAATCTAAAAACACGGTTACGCTCTTTAAAAAATTCTGTTAAATTAATTTTTTGATACGATTTTTGTCTTGAGCGTTATACCCAATGTGGCCAAAGCAAAGCTTCGGAATGCCGAAATTTTTTGATCTATTCCGAAATATACCGGAACTTACCTCAGATCAAAAAAAATATATTTTACTTCAAATTCAGAAAATACCGCCCATTTGATGATAAACCACATCGCATACTTTTGGACAGAGTTGTTAAAGAATGCAATAATTTTGTATTGCGATCAGTGACTTCATAGCAAATGACTTCAATATTTGATTGAAATCTTTAAATCATTTTTGATTCCAATGACTTCAACACAAGAAGTCCTTAAAGTATTTTGTGTTATTGAATACATTAAAAAAAAATTAAGTCATTCCCTGACTTCCCTAAATTTTATATCGCGGTCATTGCCGAAAAACTAAATTTATTGCATTAATTAATTGTTTAGAAATGATTGCAATCACTGCAATAAATTGTGAAGTCTTTGAAGTCAATTTGAAGTCATTGTAGTCATATGATTGCAATATTTTGAAATAAATTAAATCATAACCGAGAAAAATTGTATTTCTATATGATACCTCTCACCGTTTTAGACCCCAAATCATGATACTTGAAGAGTGGCGATCTTGTCTGTCAAGTACCTGTCAACACGGTGCTTTTATACTGTTCAACTAATATCTTAAAATTCTAATGTATATTAAGCAATCACTCATTTTTGACATTTTGAAGTAAAAAATTTCTTTAGGCGATTTGAGCACTTTTCGGTAGGGGTAAAAGTTATTAATTCGCGTCAGCACTGTTAACTTCAGTAATGTTGATGTCAGCAATTTCAACGTCAGCAATGTTAACGTCAGTAATGTTAATCGTCACCCCTGTTAGTGTCATCACCGTTAACGTTTGCACGGTTAAGACTTGCACTATAAGTGCCTGCATTTCTGAGACAAGCAGATAACATAGGAATTTTTTGTGTTTTTTGTGTGGGGATCCCCGGAAGAGTGGAAGATGCTGGAACAAGAGGACAAGAAATAATAGGATCAGCTCATATATTTGACCCCTCTCAATTCAACCCCGGGATCAATTCGGCAGAGATATCAACTATAACCGACAGATCTGGTGTTTTTCGTATGGGAATCCCCATATTTATTCTTACCCCCTTTGCCAAATCGTATCCACGCTAATGGTGCATGCCACTAAACAAAGTGATATAACATAGCTCTTTCGGGACATCAGATAAAAATGAAGCAGGAAAATCTTGATCAAACATAAATACCGTGTGATATTGAAGATGCTGCTTCATGATGATAAATAAAGGGGAAATTTTTCTTTCGATTGTAATGAATCGTTTCAACAATTGTCATTTGGCTTTACTTCAATTTACAAGATTAAAAAAAATTGCCACATGTAACATTCCGGCCATTAAGTACTTCCGCAAGTTGCAATACCACACGTTAACCTTATATCGCTTTCCGCATCAAAAACAATCCAAATTTTGATGTCGTATTTCGGAGACTTTGACTATCACTTATATATATATATATAAGACCTAATTTATCTCGATTAGCCAAGCTGTCCCCTTTGTTGTGTCAAATTGACACAAGAGGAACTGAAAATAGCGCCGTTTTTTTTTAAATAAATTTATAAATTGTCTAACATTATGGCTCTAACATCCAACATCAAAAAGTTACTTCAATAAAGCAAATATTGAAGTAAAATAAATGGTTTACTATTACCAGTTTTGTAGCTTACCACATTCTATTTGTGAATTTTAAATTCAAGCCAAGTTTCCTGGAGAGTACCTTGCAAGCAAGTCATACATTATCCACTCACTCATACAACATGGCGTATGATTAACATTTAATAAAAAATATGAAGAAAATCCATAAAATTACAACACTTCATACGTGTAATTCTTTCGCTAACTTGCTATCTGCAGTTCATTTGGAAAACGATACAGAGACAGAGAGAGAGACAGAGAGAGGAAGCTTAATACTTATTTACAAATAAATAAATCGAGAGTAGAAAAAAAAAAAACAGAACAGACAAGCAACACACTGACGCTGTCTTGCATTAAATAGAAATTCCATTTCTTTCTATGCGCTCGAAAATTTTTAACATTTTTCACAAAATCAAACAGAATAAAATGCAGAATAAAGGAAAAGCATGAAAATAAGTAGCGACAGCAGCACACAAACAAACATATACACACACACACACACACATATTCACAAACACATTCAAACAAGCGCAGACAGCTACACATTCAGCCAGTGATGTGATGCTGTAATTTCTAAAGGAATTTAAATTGAATGTCAGTTTGTTTGTTTTAATACAAAAACAACAAAAACAGCAAAAATAAATAACAAAAAAACAGAGCGCACTGACGCACAAATACACACACACACGCATGCTAAATTAAATGCGTTCTCATACGCATACATATAAACTCTTAGGCGAGTGTGTGAGGATTTTTATGCGAAAGTGTTTTTAATATCGTGTCATATGCCGGTCGCACTATTCTGTGTTGTTGTTGTTGTTAGTGTTGTTGCTATTGCTATTGCTGCTGGTGTTTTTTGTTAACGTTGTTGCTAGCGACATTGTCACATTTGCATTTTCGCCATGCTATGCTTTTAAGTTGTGTGTCGAAATGTTTGCACTGAAGTTCAGTTTATTGCTGCATAGATTTCAGTTTTATTTCGATTTCTTCTTTGAGCGCTTGCTATGGAATTTTCAATTTTTCAATAAATTTTAATTCAATTTTGCAAAATTCTAGTAGAACGGAAACGGAAGTGCGCGTTCTGGCATGACAATCGCCATATTAGCTTTACAAATTGTCACGCAGTGTGCAATAAGAACACGTTTAAATATATTTCTATAGTTAGAAATATGTATGCATGCTCATCATTGAGTGTGTGTGTGTGTGTGTGTGTATGTTTCTGTATCGAACTACGCTACTTGCATTGTCTCCAGTTTTCTTATCTGTGTGCATTTCACTTAGTTGCAATTTCTTATATTGCTTCAATTCTAGTAAATTTCAAATTTTATGAAACTAACATGCAACAGCACCAGCAGCGGAAGCGAACATTTAAGTAAATTCAAATTTATTAATATTGCTCTACACACGCACATACACACCAACACAAGTATAAATACGCTTTCAAATTATACAAAGATCAGCTGCTGGTTGAGCGCAAGCAATCTCAATAGTTGATCAACGAATTAATGTTGCTCATACGCAATGTATGTATAAAATATTTATTCTCTGCACAGAATTGACTTCTTATAAACATCACAAAATCAGATTCTAAATCTAAAATCAGAAAACTCTAAATTTCCTTCAGTTATTAAAAAAAAATGCAAATGCAAAGTGAGTTAATTCAATGTTTATCATACGCCATGGTGTACAGTCAAGCAGAATCAAAACAAATTTTGAAATATTCTTTGAACAAGAGAAGAAAAATACAGACTTTAACTGTCAACAGAGATGTGCACCGTAAATTATTTTTGTCTGGCACTTATTTATATAACTAACGAAACTTGGTACAGATGCTTCTTTTGTCAATGCTTACCACTATCCGAGTTTGATAATTATGAGATTACTCTCATATGATTATGATTATGAGATTATGTTATGTTATGTTATGTTATGTTATGTTATGTTATGTTATGTTATGTTATGTTATGTTATGTTATGTTATGTTATGTTATGTTATGTTATGTTATATTATGTTATGTTATGTATGTTATGTTATGTTATGTTATGTTATGTTATGTTATGTTATGTTATGTTATGTTATGTTATGTTATGTTATGTTATGTTATGTTATGTTTATGTTATGTTATGTTATGTTATGTTATGTTATATTATGTTATGTTATGTTATGTTATGTTATGGTTATGTTATGTTATGTTATGTTATGTTATGTTTTGTTATGTTATGTTATGTTATGTTATGTTATGTTATGTTATGTTATGTTATGTTATGTTATGTTATGTTATGTTATGTTATGTTATGTTATGTTATGTTATGTTATGTTATGTTATGTTATGTTATGTTATGTTATAATATGTTATGTTATGTTATGTATGTTATGTTATGTTTTGTTATGTTATATGTTATGTTATGTTATGTTATGTTATGTTATGTTATGTTATGTATGTTATGTTATGTTATGTTATGTTATGTTATGTTATGTTATGTTATGTTATGTTATGTTACGTTTATGTTATGTTATGTTATGTTATGTTATGTTATGTTATGTTATGTTATGTTATGTTATGTTATGTTATGTTATGTTATGTTATGTTATGTTATGTTATGTTATGTTATGTTATGTTATGTTATGTTATGTTATGTTATGTTATGTTATGTTATGTTATGTTATGTTATGTTATGTTATGTTATGTTATGTTATGTTATGTTATGTTATGTTATGTTATGTTATGTTATGTTATGTTATGTTATGTTATGTTATGTTATGTTATGTTATGTTATGTTATGTTATGTTTATGTTATGTTATGTTATGTTATGTATTATGTTATGTTATGTTATGTTATGTTATGTTATGTTATGTTATGTTATGTTAGTGTG